>PVLA01003381.1:0-216186 GCA_004027455.1 Hydrochoerus hydrochaeris
AGAAAAGGAGCAGTTGGGTACGGCTGGGGAGGAACTGGAGAGGAAGGTACATGGCGTGGAAGGCTGATTGAAACTTTGCATGAACAATGTAGAAAACAGGTTCATGAAACGGACTCAGAGAGACATCCAAGAAACAGAATCCTGTTGAGGGCATGCAGGGCCGCCTGGGGGAGGCTGTGGATGGGATTTCGGACCTTGAGGACAGGATCGCAGTTGGTGATCAGGAAAGGATGGAACTTTTGGAAATGGCGGTCCAGGGGCTTCATAATGATGCCAAGAGCAACAACGTAGGAATGGTGGGCATTGGTGAAGATGCGGGGGTCCAGGCAAATGACATGCATAGAGTATTTGCAGAAATAATGGCCAAGGATTTCCCAGGCATGGGGAAAGAATCTGATGTGCAGATAACTGGGGCGTGTGGAACACCAAACAGTCACAAGTGAGGTGAATCCACACCCAGACACAATGATTGGGATTTCGGATAAAACAGCATAAAAACAGAATATTGGAGGCTGCCAGAGAGAGGACACAGCTCACCTACCGGGGAGGGCCCATTGGAGTTGCCAATGGACAACTTTTCAGCGTGTACCCTCGGGTCGGGAGGAGCTTGGAGTGAGGTGTTTCAGGCCCTGAGGGAAGGCAACCTTCAGCCCAGACTGATGTACCCAGCAAAACTTTCATTCGGATTTAATGGAGAGACGGGATGCTTCCATGACGGGGAAAGACTGAAGAAATTCGTGTACACCAGGCCAACCCTGGAGGGAGTGCTGGGGGACATGCTGGACAGAGGTAAAGATGGCCATGGTCCCCAAAATGACAGCAGAGGGAGGCCACCAGGTAGGATGAGCAGTTAAATAGGAGGAGGGGCAGAGAGGGGCAGCTGGAGCATGGCATGGCAAAGTCGAGCCAGTACATGGAAATCTATATGGAGAATTCTCGGAAGACTAGGATTGGAAGCCCCATTCAATCCAGCTGTCCCCCTTCTGGGTGTTTTCCCCAAAGAACTGAAAAGTTCATATCACGGTGATATATGTGCACCCATGTTCATAGCTGCACAACTTGTGATGGCTGAATCCTGGAAACAACCAAGATGCCCATCAACTGCAGAGTGGATCAAAAAGATGTGGCATTTTTATACATGGAATATTACTCAGCTATAAAAAAGGATGACCTTGGGGCCTTCATAGGCAAATGGAGACAACTTGAGACTGTTCTCATTAGTGAAATAAATAAGAATCATATTTATAAGTATCATATTGTGTCTCTAGTGTAAAAAGTAAATAAGAACTACAGGAGTAATAAAACCAAAATGTGTAATTGCTATTGTAAAAAAGAGAGGAAGGGAAAGTGCTCTAAGGGATATGGCTGCATGTATGTTTGAGTGTATAAAGTGGATGACCATATTGCTGAATCTTTGTTAGATCTTTGAGCGGAGCTGTTTGTGGTCTGACTGAATATTTACTGTGTGCCCTTTGGCTTTGTGACTTGGGCAACTACATCCAGGATGACAGTACATAATTTATAAATTACTGATTTCCTAGTGGGGCTTTCTCTCATTCTCCTTTTCCTTTCTTTCTTTTGGAGTTCTGTATTGTTGCTACCCTTTTTTCTGGTTTTTTTTTCTTCTCTTTGGATAAAATTTTAAAAGTGTGTGGTTGCTGTTGTGGAAAAGGTGGAAATAGGAAGCACTATAGAAGATATAGCTGCATGTATGTTTGGATGTGTGGGATTGATGACCATATTTCTAGGTTTTTGTTGGATTGTTGAACAGATGTGTTTGCACTCTCACTGCTTTGGTGTCCACTTTGTGTGCTTTAATTCTGTAACTTGAATGACTGTTTCTAAAAGAACAACATGCAATGTATCAACTAGTGATTTCTTACTGTTTATCTTTTCTTGAAATTCTGTAATATTTCTACCTTTTTCCTGCTTTTTTTCACTTTAAATAAAAAAATGTATAATTGCTATTATAAAAAAGAGAAAATAGGAAGTGCTATAAAAGATATAACTGCATGTATATTTATGTGTGCAGGATTGTTACCCATATTTCTTAGTTCTTGTTTGATTGTTGAACAGATCTGTTTGCAGTCTCACTGCTTGAGTGTCCATTTTGTGTGCTTTAATTTTGTAACTTGAACAGCTATTTCTAAAAGAGCAATATGTAATTTATCAGCTAGTGATTTCTTACTGTTTATGTTTTTTTTGAAATTCTGTAATATTTCTCTCCTTTTTCTGTTTTATCCCTTTAAATAAAAAATTAAAAAAAAAGAAATACAGGACTTCTAAATATTACAAAATCCACAATAGTTACCTTAATGACTTCTGATGTCTTCAAAATAGCTGCAGATAACTTCAGACATAGTAAAAATCAAACAGAACAGAATAGAACAGAAACAATAAAAACAAAACAATAGCTGCTTGTGCTATTGGACTGACATAATCAAACATCTAGGCATCTGAGTGGGTTGGGGGGGTCCCTCCTTCCTGTTGTAGCCACTGTTGATTCCCTATGGTCTTGTTTTGAAATCCTATATTGTTTCCACTGCATTGTTGAGTTGGGTTTTATCCTCTTGCCTTGTTTAATTAAGAAAACAATAAAAACAAAACAATAGCTATTACTTAAAGGATTGTACCTGTCCCATACCATTTCATTCCAGCACTTTATGAACAAAGATTAAGAGCATATCTGTAAGGAGTTGGGCACCAGTTTGAACCAAGCGCTTCCCACACACTAGATAAGTGCTCTACCACTAAGCTACATCCCCAGTTTTCTGTGTTACACTTACAGCAAAAACAAAGCAAAAAACAAAACAAAACAAAACAAAAAACTTCATCTTTAGGCTTCCTTGGAATTTAAATCAACACATGTACTATTGTCTTTATTTTTTTAGGTTTGTTTTTTATTACTATGTGTTTGTGATACTTCATACATTCATCAAGTGAAGTTGTTACATTGCGTATCACATCTCAATCCTTTTCACTTTCCACAAAATGCTTGCTTTTCCCCCGCGTGAAACTATTTAAGAATCAATTAAACTTTGCAATAGCTAAAAGGTTATTTATGTGTAATGTGATTATGTGCTCTGGAGTAACCCTTAGCTACTGTAGCTGTACACGTGGAGTATCATTTCATGCTAGTCTGGAGACTACTTGTAGCTTGAAGAAAAAGTTTAAATAAAATTTCCGTTAAATAATCTTTACAGTTTGAATAATTCTCCTACTAACTTTTTGTCACTTTTGTTTATAAAGTTGAAAAAGTTGAAATCATTGGATTTTTACGGAAACTTTAAGGTTACAGTTTGTTTTGTGCACCGTCGTACGGTACACTGAATCATTTTCACTTTTGTAACAGATTCGAGTGGATGAGAGGACAGGTTCAGAAGGAAGGGTTTGAAGCATGTAGAAGGTAGTGTTAAAGATAATTTGTTTTCTCTGATTACAGATGGGAATCAATACTTATCAAGTTGAAAAACATATGCAGGTGTTGCAGAAAATGGAAGGTTGGATAAATTCCGTTAGATTCTGTTTTACTTTTTGTTGTGTGAATTTATGACAAGCTAGGAAGTTTGTGGATTTTTCACTTTTTTAAAAAAAATGTGTTTTGGAAATTCGTTCCCCAGACTTGTGCATACCAGCAAACATTCTTCCCTCTCCCCTTACTTCTTTCAAGAAAAATACAATTTTATTGTTAGAAATCCCATACTTGAAAGAAGCCTCAATTGCCATGACTTCATGAAGGAAAGTTAAAAAACAAACTTGAAAATTGTAAAGACTGTTATGTGTTTGTTTAGTCTGAATAGCTTGATGCTAATTATGTTTTGATTGTATGGAAATTCTTTGATTTTTTTAAACTTGCATTGTGTTAAATAACTATTGCTATTGAAAATCGCATAGTATGTTGTTAAGTGTTTCTGCATTTTTAAGAGTCTATGTTAAGTGTTTATGTATTATAAGAAATTACAGAAGTTCCATTGTAACTAGACTGAATGTTTTGAGGCATTGAAAAAATCTCGGATAAGTGTTAAAATACAAAATTTCTCTCCAAGTGGAATAAAAGACATAACATCCAAAAATTAAAAATTTTAAAAAAATTTTTTAAATATGTAGATATGAGCTTGAAATTAGGAAGATTTTTTTTTTTTTTTTTGTACTGGGGATCGAACTCACGACCATGCACTTACCAGGCTAGCACTTGAGCCACTGAGCTAAATCCCTAGCCCTAGGAAGAATTTCTTAATTAAGACTGAAAAAGAAAAGATTGATAAATCTGGCCCCAATAAATTTTAAAGGCAAGATCTATAAAATTTTACATTTCTTAATTCAACAGCTTTGAAAAATGGAATTAACAATGGAAGCAATTCACAAAGTGCTCAAAAATATTTTTCACTCTTATAAGTTACTAAAAAATTTTTTTGCAAGACTGAGCATTAGCAACAAACAAATCAGTGATTAGAAAACTCAAATGACTAAGAGATCTGTGAAATATTCAGTCTCACTAGCAGGTAGTAAATGGCTACTATTTTTATACTAGTCTATCATCTTTCTTAAAAATTATTGGTAATGATATACTAAATTTATTTGACAATTCTCTAACTGGGAGAAACCAACATTGCCCAAGAGAAATTCTCAAACATTCACGCAGGGGCAAGAACTAGGGTCTTCATTGTGCCATAGTTTGCAACAGCAACACTGCAAAATTAGTATTCACAGATATGTAGATTTTAGAGTCCATAGCACACAAGCATCATTGAATTAATTGCTACTTCTCTGTTCCTGTTTAATAGCTGTCGTAACTGAGGAGAAAAGAAATGAAATGCCTTAGCTAAGGAAGGACACATTGAGTGCTGGGCTGTCACCATAACCTTGTTCCCTGTTCCCCTTAAAAACTCGTTATCCTCAAGGCCTTTTATCTCACAGATCATCCTGAGAGCTTTATTGTATTCTATTTCTTTGAAAACTAGTAAACCATCAAACCATCGAAGGTTATTTCAAAGCTACATGCGATACTTTTTGGCTGTAATAAAATACTTTTGTCCTGGACCCTTTGAAGTTCTTTGAACTCTTTGGAACAAAAGTACCAGCTTAATGTGATGCTGTTTCTCCCTTTAAAGACAGTCTCCTTGTCTTCACTGGTAAGTGCCTGCATCTTCATGTGGACTTCAGATTGTCTGTCCTCCTCTCTTGACCATTACGCTTTCTTTCCTGCCCATAGCAATTTGGATCTAGACCTGAAGCCAAGTGATGGGTGTTACTATGAATTTCTCTTCAAATAACTTGACTTAATCAATTGCTAATCATGTCTCAACTGGTAAAGTATAATGGCAATAGAATTACACCATGACACCAAGGGATGAGTTGCCATAAATACAAGTTATCAGTTGAAGAGTTCAGATAAAGGTACAGACAAAAGAAAAGATCAGCTCCAATTTGGATCAGAAAAATACATTCAATTTACTGTAAAAACAGTTGAAGGTGAACAGTAATATAATAAGAAATATGTGTGTGCCTAAATCACTTGCTTGCATTTTCCACTTAGTATCCTACAGCTATCACCCCATAAGATGTCACTATATGTGTTATAAAAAGTTGTGCATATTAAAGTGAGATCAGGAGGCATGACTAAAACTACTTAAACAAATTATTTAATTTTTGAGATTCTTAGGAATCCACTAGTTTTACATTTCTTGTGGATGTCCTAAGGTGATCCCCAAGTGTTTCCCTGTCTTACTGAATCAGAAAGAGTGCAAATGTTTTATTTTTCCTGGAGCATCCATAAGCATCTCTGCAGAAGTTTCTTTGAAACACAGAGCATTAGGAAAAAAGCACATAAGAAAGAAATGAGCAGCACAGCAAGACGGAATGTAAAAGGCAAAAAGCATTAAGGGCAAGAAAATTGTGGCGCAACACTAAATGTACATAACATTAAACTCAAAGAATCTGATATTAGATGAAAAATTGAATAAATATTAATTTTGAAAGACAAAGGGGAAATCAGAAAGTCAGAAAAAGACAACCAGAAAGAATGTGTTTATATTATAAACTTTATGTTATAAATTTTAAAAGGGAGCAGGAAAAAAAGAGGAAGAAAAAAGAGAAAGGATGGAAGGAAAAAGGGAAGAAAAGAACAAAGGAGCAAGTGAAAGAAGGAATGAATGAAGGAGAAAGGAAAACCTAGTGAAGGGAAGAAGAAGAAAAAGAAAATCAGAGAGAAAACTATGTTGGCAACACCAGGAATGAAAGAATTCATAACAAAACTAAATTTAAAAATTGACAAGGAAAATAATTCACAAAAAAAATCTATCATGCTTAAAAATCTACATACTCCAAGTGACCTAGAATTGAAATACCTAGATGAAATTATTACTAGGTATACAAAAATAGACAAAAGCACATCCATGATTATCATATCAAATCATTAGATGAGATCATTAGGCTAAAATATAAAATAGGCACAATGGATTGAAGTATATAATTAATATCTCTTTGCCAAATTTGTTTGTATGTCAAATTTTGTGCTCAAGTAGATACAATTATTTCCTAAAATCCATCAAAAGGCATGTGCTGTATACCCCGAATCAGAGCAGATACTATATCTGCAATACCCAAGAGGTTTCAGGTGGTGGTAAGAATACAGTCAGCTGGGGGTCCTTGCAACCCTATCAAGTTTTCAAGAAGTTTCAGCACTACAAGTTTTTATCCATGGATGATTAACTCCATGTTGGTCACAAGTGCTACTATGTCTCCAAGCAACTGCATGAAAGTGACTAAAGAGAAAGGTGTTTATAAGCAACACTTTCCCGTTACATTCCTGGGAGAAGCCTGTTCTCTTCCTCAGCTCACCATGTAGGAAAAACCATACATCCAGAGACTTTTAGGAAGAAATACTCAGCTATGAATATTACATTACCTGTCAACGTATTTGGTTGAAATGCATCAGCCCTTTAGATCTGACTCCCTTGAACTGGTTGTACATGGAGAACCAAAATAAATGATATCATAAGACAAAGGTTGCAAAAGGAAAAACATGCTGAAGGACATTGACCTGGTCACTTAAACAGAACCAGTTTTGTTTGAGAGAGATGTGAGAAACATAACAAGCACGTTCAATTTGGAAAGGAAAATCCAGCCACAAAGAGTTTTGAAGATAATTAGTGTAAACTTTATATGGCCTATTCCCTATATGAGGTAAAAAATTATTGAAATGGTAACATGTAGAACATTAACCAAAAAGATACAAAGCAATATGTTTGATATGAACTCATCTTGGTGTAAAAATTATAAAGAATATGAAAAGTTATGCAACATTATGTTAAAGGGGTATTCTGTGAGTAATAAGATAAAATATTTTCCTATTTTAGTTTTTGGTCTCAGAATAATTTGCTAAAATGCTTATTTTTGCTATAATGAAATATGATTCTAAAACACCATATGTGTAAGGAACCCCATTTATGAGGCTGTCAAAAATAAAAACATATAGAATAACTTAAATATATTGAGTTATAATTTTTAAGAAATTAGTCCACAAATGAAATGAAGTTTTAGTGTTGATTTGAATTAGGCATTTTAAAAATCATTATTATCATGGTACTAAAAGCAACAAGAACAACAGAACCCCAAAATTGATAACTAAGTGAAGCTACATATCTTTTATAGTTTAAAAGTAGTTGAGTGGCAAAGATCAAACAAGGGGAGAAATTTTACCAAATATATAACAACTTAATGGCCTTAATAAATAAAAATAATTCTTTTAAGTCAATGAGAAAAAAATGTGTTTTTTTCACTCAAAAGCAAGTTAAATTAACAGACCTAGCTAACTATTTTAAAGTGCCAGTCTACAAAGTTTGAGGATCCAAGGACAATAAGGATAGCTCATGAGTTATAAAATCTGTTCACAGAGTCTCCAAAAGATTTGCAAACTCAGACATCTGTAGAAATGGACACGTGCAAGTGGCATACAGGCATACATGAGGTAAAAAGTGATGAGGTGGTAAGGACTGAGTGAAGTAGGTGCACATATCTCATCTAAAGATAGCCAAAGTAGTGCTATTTTATAAAGTTGCACTTTTTTTTTTTTTTTGGCCATGGGCCACATTTTGTGACTTCATGAAGATGATTAATGAAGGTAATACTGCCCTCCACCTGAAGAACATGGTGAGCCTATGACCATGCCACTGATCCCATCCTCCACCCAGGCAGCTGTGGCAGGTCTGTGATTTCACTTGTGATGCCACCATCCACCCAGGATTGGTGACTGCTAGAAAATCAGCCACACAGTAGGACACTGATAAAGGTGCATACAAGACATAGATAAAACTAGTGAGATTGAAAAGACAGAAATATAAGCCAATAAGTTAAAATGACAAAACAAAAAAGCAAAATGCAATCTCAGACCTTCAGTTCCCCAGAGAGAGTACAAGAGACACCAAATAGAAGAAATTGTAAGACACACATTTGAAATTTCTGAAAAAATGGCAAGTGAAATAAAGAAACAAATTCATGAAGATATAGAGGAAAGTAGATAAAAATAATCTCTTAGATAAAAAGAAAAGAAATGCCATTCTTAAAGAAAGAATTGCTCAAATAGCTAGAGAAGACAGACCAGGAAAAAAGAGAAAAAAGGAAAAGAGCACAGGAAAATGATAGAAACTTTGAATGAACAATATAGGAAAGGATTAGAATGCATGAAACAGATATTCAGGAAATTAAATTGGAAAAAATGCTTGAATGAAGCTTAAGAAATTAAATTGGAAAAAATGCTTGAATGAAGCTTAAGCTTCAGATCTTGAAGACAGGATCAAGGTTAGTGACCATGAAAAGAAAGACTTCCTAAAAATAATAAGGGACCATGAAATAACAATTCAACATCTCCAAGATGATGGAAATAAAAATAATATAACACTTATGGGTGACAATGAAGAAGCAGGAATTAACACAAATGATGTTTAAAAAAACTATTTGCAGAAGTAATAGCAGGAAATTTCCCAAGCATGGGAACAGAATCAGACATACAAATAAACAAGGCATATAGTACCCCAATAGATATAACCAAAATAATTGTACACCCAGACATATAATAATCAGGATCTTAGACATTCAGCACAAAGACAGATTAAAAGGTACTAGAGAAAACAAACAGAACACCTATAAAGGGAAAACCATTAGAAATACTGCTGATGACTCAACACAAATCTTCAAATCAAGAAGAGCTTAGAGTTAAATATTTAAAGCCCTGAAAGAAAACAACTTACCACCTAGATTGATGTACCTTGAAAAAATATCTTTTAAAACTAATTGAGAAAAAAGATACTTCCATGACATAGAACAACTGAAGAAATCATTAGCACAAATTCATCCTTACAAAGAGTACTGGAAGGTATTATAAATAGTGATAAAAATGCACACAATTCTAAGAACAATGTCATAAGGAAACTACCAGCCAGGGAAAGCAATTAAACAGAGGAAAAAACAGGTATTCAACAACAGGAAAATAATATGATAAAGATAAAACAGTTCATATCAATTATAACCATCAGTGTAAGTGGCCTCAATTCACCAATCAAAAGAAACAGACTGGCAGAATAGATCAAGGAACAACATCTAACCATATGCTGTATACAAGAAGCACATTTAACTTAAAGAGAAAAATCATAGACTAAAGGTCAAAGGACAGAAAACAATATTCCATGCAACAGGAACCCAGAAAAAAGCAGGGGTAGCTTATCCTGTTTGAAGACACTATGAACTTCAAAACAAAAATGATCACAACAGATAAAGAAATTCATTACTTATTTGTTAGAGGAAAAATTCAAAAGGAAGAGATAACAATAATAAACATATATGCACCAAATATGGGAGTGCCCAACCACATAAGACAAATATTAATAGACATGAAAAAATCAAATAAGAAATAACACAATTATAAAGGGAGACCTTAAAACCCCATTGTCACAAAGAGATAGATCAAACTGACAGTCAACAAAGGAATAACAAAACTGAATCAAACTTGTGAACAAATGGACTTAGTAGATGTTTACAGAGTACCCCACACAACAACATCAGAATACACATTCTTCTCAGCTGAAACATTGGTCATTCTGTAAAATAGACCATATACTAGCCCATAGAACATGCTTAAGTAAGTGAAGAAGCATTGCTATTATCCAATGCATGTTATCTGATCATAGTGCAAAGAAATTGGAAGTCAATGGCAAAAGAAACCACAAAACTCTATAAAAACATGGAAATTAAATAACACCCTCCTGAACAACTAATGGATCACAGATGAAATTACAGAAGAAATTAAATCATATCTACAATCAAACGAAGATATAAACACAATGTACCACAATCTGTGGGATGCATGAAAGCAGTCCAAGAGGAAAATTTATAACAATATATTCTCACATCAGGAAAACAGAGTGAGCACAAATAAACAATCTAATGCTATACCTCAAGCTTCTAGACAAAGAAGAGAAAGTCAATTCCAAAGCTCATAGAAGGGAGGAAATTATAAATATCAGAGCAAAAATTAATTCAACTGAGACTAAGAAAACAACACAAAGAATTAATGCATCAAAGAGTTGGTTCTTTGAAAGAATAAACAACATTGATAAACTCCTATCAAACCTTATGAAAAAAGGAAAAAACCCTCAAATTTATGCATTGAAGAATGAGAAGGGTGAAATAACCACAGATCCTGTGGAAATTCAGAAGATCATACCTACTTCAAAAATTGATATTCATATAGTATGGAAAATGCAGAAGAAATGGACAGAATCCTAGAAGAGTGTGAACTACCAAAGCTGAATCAAGATGTAAAACTTCTGAGTAACCCAATATCAGTTAATGAAATTGAAAACATAATTAAAAAGTTACCAACAACAACAACAACAAAAAGCCCAGGTCTTGATGGATTCACAGTTGAACTCTACAAAAAATTTAGAGAGGATTTAACACTGATACTCCTTAAACGAAAAGGGAAGCTATTCTCTCTAATTCATTCCAAGAGGCAAGTATTATCCTATTACGGATTAAAAATTGGCGGTCAACTTAACACCAGATGAACAAAATCAGCACGATGCTGAGTGTAGATGGGTCACCTGAGGAAAGATGCCAGTACAAAAAGAGATGTGGAGAGAAAGAGCAGGACGTTGTGGATTCTCCTAAGTGTCATTATTTGGAGCCATTTATTCTCATGGAGGAACTTGCCCAATATGAATTAGGTCATTAACATCAAAGAAGCATAGGACCTTTTTACTGAGAATGGATGTGGTTCACTTTGGGGGTGATCTGGTCCTTATACTGAGCATTGCTTCCTGACTCTGGAGAGGAAGATGTGTGCTGTGTAGTCTCCAGGAAAAGCTTGTTATGCTAGCTTCCTGGCATGTACTCAATTGTTCTCATTACAGGACGAGCTTGGGACCTCATTGTCACTGAGGATACCTGGGGTATGTTTCAGAGTAGTCTTGATCCTTATTTTGAGTGTCGCTTCTTGACTCCAATGTAGAATCCTCAACCTACACAGACCTTCACCCTGCTGGCATAGACTCTCTAGCTTCCATTGCTGACCTTTAGGCCTTCTCAGCACACACTCATAATACAGACTAGCATGAGTCATTGTTCTGTCCTCTAGACCTCCAGCTGGACTTGTGGGTGGCATTGTTACAGACTCTAGGTTTTTAGCTGGACTCATGCCGGACATTGTGGGATCTAGGCCCTCAGCCGAATTTTCTAGTTCTTTAGTGTGGACAGACTTCCTGCACTTTCTTATTTTTAACTCTGGGTGACCATGATAAAATATTATAAAGTCTACATCTTGTATGTAATTGCTTTCCTTGCAACTCCTAACTACAAAATACCCTGATACCAAAACCAGAAAAAGACCCAGTCTAAAGAAGAGAACTATGGGCCAATCTCTCTAATGAATAGAGCTGAAAAAATTCTCAACAAAATACTAGCAAACAGAATGCATCAAATCAAGAAGATTATACACCATGGCCAAGTGGGATTCATCCAAGGAATACAGAGATAGTTCAACATATGTGAAACAATAATTGTAATGTGCCATATTAACAGGCCAAAGATGAAAATCACATGGTCATCTCAACAGATGCAGAAAAAGCTTTGATAAAAACTAACACTTATTTATGAGAAAAAAAAATCCTACCAAAAATCAGAATAGGTGATCTCAACCACAATCTGATAAAAACCATCTATGACAAACCAACAGTCAAAATCATACTAAATGGTCAAAACTGAATTCCTTCAACTTGAAATCAGGAACAAGACAAGGATGTCCACTATCACCACTCCTAGTCAATATAGTTCTGGAAATATTAGCCAGGGCAATCAGACAAGAGAGAGAAATAAAAGCAATAAGGATAGGAATGAAAGAAATCAAATTCTCATTATTTGCAAATGACATGATACACTACATAGGAGACCCAAAAACTCCACCAAAAGTCTGCTAAATATAATAAACAAATTCAGCATTGCAGCTGGATACAAAATTAAACACTAAAATCAATAGCATTATTGTACACAAACAACAAAGTCACTGAAAGCGAAATAAGGGAAACATCATCTTTCACAATAGCATAAAAAATGAAATATTTGGGAATCAATCTAACAAAGGTAGTAAAAGATCTGTATGTTGAAAATTATAGCTTTTTTTCTGAAAATGAAAATCAAAGAAGATCTCAAAAAATGGAATGATATTCCCTACTCCTGGATAAGAAGAACCAACACTATGAAAATGGCCCTATTCCCAGAACTGTTATATAGATTTATTGCAACCTAGATCAAAATACCATTAATATACCTCACAGATATAGAGAAAACATTTCTCAAATTCATTTGGAACCAGAAGAGACCTAGAAGAACATAGGCGATCATGGGCAACAAAGACAAGGCAGGAGGCACCACAATCCCCGATTTGAAAATTGTATTACAAATTTATTGTGATAAAATCAGTTTCTTACTTCCTAAAAAACAGACCTGAGGGTCAATGGTACAGAACAGAAGATACAACCACAACTACAAACACACTCAGCCACTTTGACAAAGAGGCCAAACATGTTCATGTTAATAAGTGGTGCTGGAAAAGCTGGATTTTCACATGTCAAAGACTTAAATTAGACCCATGCTTATAGCCCTTTATTAAAATAAAGTCAAAATGGAACAAAAACCTAAATATTAAAATGGAAGCACTAAATCTTCTTGTAGACAAAGTAGGTAGAAATCTCAAAGACATTTTGGGTAGGCAGAGAATTCATAAACAAAAACCAAACCTCACAGGAAGTACTTCAAAGAATCAACAACTGGGATCTCGTCTTATTAAAAAGTTTCTACACATCAAAAGAAATCACCAACATAGTGGAAAAAGCCCCACAGATTGGGAAAAAAATTTTCCAACAGTCCCTCAACCAAAAGACTACTATCTACAATGTATAAAGAATTGAAAAAAAAATCAGGCCCTTAAATTCAAGGACCCAATCCAAAAATGGGCATCTGAGATGAATACAAACTTTTCAGATAAAGAAATACAAATGGCAAATAAATATGTGAAAAAATGTTCAGCATCATTGTTTATTAGAGACATGCAAATTAAAACAATAATGAGATTCCATCTCACTCTTGAAAGAATGGCTAAGATCAACAAATCAACAAATAACAAAGGCTGGAAGGACTGTGAGGAAAAAGAGACGCTTCTGCACACGTTGGTGGGAGTGTAGACTGGTGCAACCATTGTGGAAATTGGCTAGGTTCTTCAAAAAGCTAGGATTACAGGTCCCCTTTGACCCAGGTATCTGTCTTCTGGGTGTTTTCTCAGAACAGAAACATCATACCACAGTGATATATGTGCACCCATGTTTACAGCAATACAACTTGTAATAGCCAAATCTTGGAATTAACCAGGGAATGGATAAAAAGACATGGTATTTTTATACAATGGAATACTGCTCAGCTATAAAGAAGGATCGTACTGAGGCTTTTATAGGTAAATGGATGTGACTTTCATAAGTGAAACAAATCAAATTCACATGTGTAAATACCATATTGTCTCTGTAATATAAGAAACTAAAAGAGTAAATAAGATTCAAAATATACAAAAGATATTGTGAAAGGGAAATAAAACTAGGATGGCGGAAATGAGAAAAGAAGAAAGGAAAAATGAGAAAAATATAAATTTGTGTCTATATACACAAGATAGCTAAAATGATTGTACTACTAATTTTATTAGTTCATAGGAAAAACAATACTCATGATTAGATCAATTTTTTACATCAATATCTGGTACTCTAAGTTTCTCTTTTGAAGATAACAATATGCACTATAACAACCATTGTTCAATTCCTATTGTCTTGTTTTGAAAGCCTATATTATTATTGTTTGGGGTTTTTGTTGTTGTAGTTGCTTGTTTGCTTCTTTGTTTTTTGTTTTTCATTTCGGTATATATATTTTTTCTCTTTAACATAAAAAAAAGACTATTCACGAGTCTCTGGAATATATACTTCAAAGAATCTCAGCCTCTTTAGATGAGTAATAAAGGAAAAAGTGTAGATACCAGTGGTTTCCCAATGCAGATTTTTAAAAATGCACAAATGATGCAATATAAGTACGAGGCATTTTACCCTCTAGGAGGTTTTAACCAAGTGATAGAAGATTCTAGGTGGCATTCAAGAGAATAAACACAGTCCATTTCAACTGCAGAGGTACTTAGCTGGAAGAAGGACAGTTGGGAGTGGGGTGGGGGAAGAGGGGAACATGCAAACTAAAAGTTGAGAGAGTGTGTGCTTGCTTTGCAAAGTGAGTATCAAGGGATCCAGTGCACAAGGGTAATAGATACAAGTGGGAGTAAAACTACAGGGAAGAGTTTACCAAGGCAATAATTATAATTTTAGGGAACTGTTGGCCTGCTTCTAGCTGGTTCTTTATACACATTTTCCTACTTATAAAGCAGACAAAATTCATATCTACCCAGAACCTCAGAATGTGACATTTTTGGGAAACATGATTTTGCTGAAGTAATTAGGTAAGATGTCATGTGCATTAGGTGAGCACTAATCCCAATTTTTGCATCCTTAGAAGAAGGCCATGGAAACATACAACAGCCCTAAGAAGAAAAATGTGTAACCACATAGGTAGATGCTAGAGGGAGGTAAGTACAGACAAAAAACGAGGGATTGGCAGCTGCCACTAGAATGCAAAAGTAAGTAGAAATGTTCTTCTCTGGAGTCTTTAGAAAGCACATGGCCTTGCTGACAACTGGATCATAGACTTCTAACCTCCAGAAGTGTAAATGAATAGATTTTTGTTATTTTAAACCTCTCAGTTAGTAGTAATTTGTTCTACCAGTCCTAGAAACTAATACAAGCTCCATGATTGGCAGTGAAGGAGCCAAGAATCTAAGATGTTAGGACAAATTTGAACAGAAGTCATGTCTCTCCAGTAAATATTCCAACGAGATTTTTTTTTTTTTGAAACAAGATCTCACTGTGCAGTTCAGGCTGGCTTTGAATTCACTGTGTAGACCAGACCGGTCTCAGACTTGCAGCACCCTCCTACCTTGGCCTCCTGAGTGCTGGAATTATAGACGTGTCTCACCATACCTGGCCCACCAACAAGCTTTTTCAAGTTAGACGAGTCAATATTGAGATTCCTATTCAAACAATGACAAAACAATAGTCAGGGAAAAAATGAAAAATATGAAAGGGAGATAGAATTAGCTCCACCAAACCATAATATATAAATCTTCTGATAAAAGCATCATAGTACCACTACGCTGATAGATGGACAAGCCATAGTATACATGGGAAAACCCAACAATAGATTCACATTCACATGAGCATTTACTACTTGATTTATCTTCGTTGTTGTTATTGTGCTGGCTCATTTTGTTTCTGTAAACAAGCTCAGTTCAAAACACTTTTTCATTATGAAAGAGAGCTTAATGGTAAGAAGAAAAGGAGAGTTTGGATGTGGTTTGTACCCTCCCAAAGTCACATTAAAATTTGATCCCCAAAGTAAATGTTAAAAGCAGGTGGGATTATTAACAGGTATTTGTTTTGTGGGAACTCTGTGTTCATGTAGGATTACTGTAATTCTCACAGATGTGTGCACATTGTCCTGAGAGTGTGTTGTTACAAAACCATAGTTGGCTTCATCATCTTTTTCTTTCTTTGCCATGTGATCTTTTCTGTTCTTTGATCCCACCAGGAACTGAGTAGATAGATGTTGTCATGCTTTTGGGCTTCCCAGCCTCCAAAACTATGTGGTAAACAAACCCTTATTTTTATGAATTTCTCAGTGTGTAGTATTTTGTTACAACAACAGAAAATATGCTAAGGTAAATATCAATCAAATTGACAAAACATTGCAGATTTTTGGAAATATCCAAGGAGATTAAGAGAGGTCTAGCAAGGGGTGGCATTCTTCTATCAAGATTGCAGACCCTTTGGTGGGAAGGGCAATCACTTAGACAACAAATAAATATGGAGGGAGGATGGAGATAATCGATGTGGAGGTGTTGAAAATGCATGTGTTCTGATGAATCGAAAGTAAAGAGATTTGCAGCAAAATGTAAGGGTTCTGGGGCTCCAGAGTCTTCTGGTCAAGGGATGGACTGGTCTTGAAATCCTGAGAAAGACAACCAAGGCAAGCACCACTTTCTTCTATTGCACAGTAGAATGAGATACAATGAACAAAGGGAAAAGGAACACAGAAGGAGCTTTGAAGCTCTATACTGGGCCTGAGGTGTCCGGTCCAGGAATTCCTGCATCCTGGAGAGGACTTTATCTGACGAAATCTCCCTAAAGCCTGGAGACTAAGAAAGTGTATCCTGTTTTCCAAAGTGAATCTATTTTCTCCAACTTGTTGTTTCATGCTTCCCAGCTTGCCCAATTCAGTTCTCCTCCGGGAACCTCGCAGATAGCCCAGGCTCCAAGGCAACACTGGGAAAAGACAGGGTTGAAACCTAACAGTGGCAGATACTTGTGCTTTCGTTATGACCCGGGTGCCACTTCAGTTGTGTAACTTC
Organism: Hydrochoerus hydrochaeris; assembly: GCA_004027455.1. Lineage (NCBI taxonomy): Eukaryota > Metazoa > Chordata > Mammalia > Rodentia > Hydrochaeridae > Hydrochoerus > Hydrochoerus hydrochaeris. The sequence goes on from PVLA01003381.1 coordinate 17,039, forward strand.
TGGCAGTGCCTCAATGATCTATTCTCATTTCCACTTTTTCTTTGAGTGAATCAGAGACATTTATGAAACATTCTGCAAGGAAACGGTAAGCAGAGGGTAACAGGGTCTTTGTAATGAAAGCCATTCAAAGGGGAAAAGAAACTGACACCTCACAGTAGTGATAAAGAGTTAAGAAAAATACAAATGATACTGCAACCTGAAACCCTGTAGGGTGCACGGCCAGGAAATGAGATCTTTCTGGTTCATACTGTGCTTTGTTTTTCCCTTTCCCTTTTTGAAGTCTATGATGTTCTTAACTTGTAATTTGAGTTCTGAGTAGAGATAAATACCATAATGTATCCAGGTGTAAAATGATGGTGAATATAACATTTTTCCAACTGTTCCAGAATATGTGCTTATAAACAATTTCATGATTAGACTCAGTTAACTTCTTAGCATGATGAAATTAACTACTGTAAATAAAAGTATTCTTTCTTTTGTCTAATTCATTAAATAATATTTTTGTCTCTCCCTCTCCCTTTCTGTACTCCTACATTCCTATAAGAGACAGCTAAATGACAAATAGAACCTTTTCTTCCTCTGAAATGTCCTTTCACTGACTCCCTATTTACTCTTTTAAAAAAAAATTAGGACAATAAAACTCTCATAGTTTTTTTTTTTTCACTTGTTCAAAAACCAAAACAAGATAAAGTTCTTGACTCATCCACACTCACTTCACTTAGGGAATTTGCTTTAATCGTAATTAGATTAAACCTACTACAGTTCTATTCAACCAACAGTGTATGTTGAAATCTTCGCAAATAGTTTTCCAAAGCCTGTAATTTGCAGAGTAATGCACTCAGCTCATCCATGGGATTTTCATCAATGACTATTATTTAATTCAGCATCATGACTAAAAAGCATTCTAATGGGCTAAAAAATGACCATAAGTACTGTTTACCAAGGCCTGAAAATTGTGGGTAATGGTATTTTGTGCAGCAAATCACTCTCTTAACCTAATCCCACATAGTCTGTTCATTTGGTCAGGTTGTATATGACTTTGTTCAGAATGGTATGTCTTGTCGGATCATAAACTTGTGATATTGGTAGAACTTTTGGAATTTCACTTGCAAGGCATTTGATACAATCCTTTCAGCTAAGGTCAAGCGGAGAGTGGAATCAATTTTCTGAATAACTTAAAGCAAGTTAGGCTGATGGCTGTTTTTATCTTCCACTCAACTTTGGCAATGAAGAGCAAACTATGTCAATGTACACAATCAGGTGGACATGGAACTTGGCATTACATTTTAGTGAGTCAATGGATTAGTTTAGTTTTGTGGATTCCATTATTCAGTCACTGTTCTTGCAGTTTACATGACCGAGCTCATAGACTGTGCCAGTGCACTGTGATATTTACACGAGGACACTTTGTCACACAAAACTCTCATAGACAAGGCCAAAACAGTGGAAAGATTCAGGTAGCTTAGAAAAAACAGAAGATCGCTTTGCTTTTGTGTTTTTGCCAGTCAGCAGCCAGGACCATCCTAATCTGCTCCAGGGCTGAAAGTTCTCAATCACAAACCAAGTGTGGAGAACTCTGTGCTCCATGATTGACCTCTACACATTGACATGTCAATTAATTCAAGTGAGATCCATTCAAAGACTATTTGCAAATACCATTTAATTAAAAAGTAAACAAGGGAAGTCCGCCTGTTTAGGGAGGATAGAGCAAGAATAGCAGAGCAAAAGGCAGCTGAAAGCGGTTGATTTGATACTGAAACAGCCCTAAATTCTCATCAACCTCTCATAGATAGTCCCTGCTTACCTGAACGTGTACATAACATAATTTCCCAATTATTTTGCAGCTTCTTTGAAATAGAGATTAAAGCCAAAACCTCTCTAGTCACTAAACATAGTTACTTAATTAACTGATTAGGAGGTATGCTGTTTTCATACTGTTAACTAATATAAAAGGATACAGGAATGTTTTCATGAGATTTGTGACCAGGGAACTGAGGATGATGCTCTCCCTCCTGTCAGGTAGTCTCAGATCTTGATCCAATCTCTGGCTGTAGCAGAGATGGTGCTGCTATGACTGGTGACTGGAAGATCTTCTTCTTGGAATCCCACCCTTTTCTTAGACTGTGACCCAGGAGGGCCCAATAACTAGAAGATGAGATCAATAGAGTGGGGGTAATAATGGAAGTAACACCATAGTGTCAATAGGGTAGTTTAAGTAATTACTGGGACCATTGCTCTTTTTTCAATAGGGTATAGAAAATATACTTACTTTACTTCATGGTGATTTCTTTCTCAGGTGCTGTTGAACTTGGACCATCCCTATAAAGTCACTAGTAATAAAAATACTAGATTCTTTCTTCTCTACAGGATACTTTGCTCTGAGCATTTATAGTTAACAGTTTAAGACAGGGTGACTTTAAAAAGTTTTAGGCCACTGTAAATGCATTGGGAACAAAATGTAATCTATGACCTGATTATAAAAAAAGTGAATTTATCTCCATACATCAGCTAGAACTAAATAGATAAATCTCATATAGAAATGAGATTGTAAATGACCCATTCCTTAATTTTAAAATCTTTGCATTGTCAAAATATTTTAAAAATAGAGAGGAAAAATTCCTAAAACACAAGCAATGCCAGGTTTGGGTGAATTGGCAGGTGTTCCTTGAGAGAGATGAAACTGGTGGATTGAACTGGGATATACCTTGGTCGTACATCTCTGTCTTCAAAACTTCCTTCTCCCTCATACTGTCCTGGGGTGCTAGTTCTGTGGGAGATTTCTTCACTAAAACTCGTTCATTAAGGACCTGAGGTAGGGGGTGGATCTGCCGGTTGGCTTAGTCCTCCAACTTACTGGAAATAGCTGATGTTTCCAATAGCGGACTCTTTCCACAATTCTGCAATGTGTCCATCAGAATATGCATTTAAAGTAATGAATTTGTGTCATTGATATGTTGGCATGACCCAGAGCTGTAAAGTATCCTATAAGGGGAAAGTCATCTCTAAGAACAGGCATGTTTTATAGCTGCTGCTGATTTACAGGCCGTTGCCCTTCAGGATAAGGAACAAAAAGGCAGAGTGTGAAATCACCCAGAGAGTATCCTGATGTCCTCTGCTGGAAGGGAAAATGCAAAGACAGTGGGCACTTCAAGTAAGTATCTTTAACTTTTGGAGTGTCTACTTTATTCTAAAAATATCAGTTTTCTTGGCATCTGACAGGGATGAGATTCTCAGGGAGGTCAGATGGGCTAGGGAACATAAAGATGCCATGGGAGACAGAAGAGGTCAAAACCTAGGGAAGGGCCGACAAAAAAAACCACCAAAAATTACACTTATGAAAGGTGCAGAGGTACATGATCAAGACAATTTAACAAAAAATACTTTAAAATGCCAGTGAAGAGTCATAAAGAAGACGGTGCTATGTGTTGAGTTGCTTGATAACTGTGACGTTGAGTAGGTAGAAATAGCATGTTTTATTCGAGAGAAAGGCAAAGGAAGAGGATCTGGGAGTTGGAAACCAGCAGATAAAGGAATGAGCACAGAACAAGGGGCTAGAATTAGCAGAGGATTTAAGTTATTAACCCTCTACTCTCCACTCCAGTTCCTTACTTGGGGAGTGGCCCGTGTTGTGGTAACAGAGTCCCAAATATAAAGAGAAAAGCTGTGATTATTTTGGAACCTAAGTCTTCAATGAAAGGGAGAGTCGCCAATATTTATTGATCATCTACCGTACAAGCAACCAATTGATATTGATTCACCAATGTTATTAATTACATCCTATGTGCTACACATATATTTTTATAATAGTCCAGTAAATCTTCCATAATTTTTATAACTATAAAATTGGTAACATTATTTTTATTTTATAGTTGAAGAAAAGAAGTGTGAAAGTTCATGATTTATATGAGGACATATAACAAAGCATTTCTCTTCTTCACCTACATTTTGAGTCCTTCTTTGTCTTCTTCTGGCCCTTCAACAAACCAAGGTTTCTAGTCATAATACTCTGGATTTTCTTGCTTTAAAATGTCAGATATGCTATAAAAAGTTATTTAGCACAGGAGAATATAAAAGTTAAAATTAAAGGATGGGGATATAACTCATTGGCATGGATCCTGCTTGGCAAGTGCAACATTCTGAGTTTAATTCTTGGCTCAAAAAAAAAAAAAAAGAAACAAAAAATAAAACTAGAATTATTTCTCCCATCATTGGCCTATAGCCTGAGGTCACCAGATTTAACTATTTCTGTTGAATTCCAGTGTGTGAGACCTCTGTTTCTTGAGTGTCTTAGAAAATACCTACAGATTCCTTGTTATGAGAAATGAAAGCTTAGTGCCTTTGAATAATTTTAATAATATGATTTTAAGCTTTTAATTCATCTACTGCTTATTATCAGTGGTTTACAATAACAAACCAATATGATCTATCATTGTCGTGAGATGTCAAGAAGTCTCAGAAAAGGTTTCTATTTAAACTTTTGGAAAATTACTGGAACTGTTGTAATTTTAGGGGGGCAATTAATGCATGTCAGGTTGTGCAAAGAATAGTTGCATCATGTCGGGCAGAATTATGAAATTGCTACTGTTCTAATTTGGAAATTTGGTATGGTTTAAACTGCATTTGGCTGTTAAATTGACAAGGGTAGAATGTGACCATTAATTTGATGTGTAAGTTTGATGGGATTAGGAAAAACCTAGAGGATTACTAAAGCACACTTCTGGAGGTGTCACAGAGACTGAATTTCACTGATGTCTATAGTTCCTGGCTCCCTCCTGTCATGGACTGTTACCCTACTCTGTTTCCTGGCCATGATGAGTTAAGTAACTTCGCTCAGCTGCATCCCCTCACCATAGTCCTTTCCCTCAAGCCAGTTTATCATGGACTGAATCCCAAGAAACCATGAGCCAAATTAGCTGCTCTTTCTTTAGTTTGTAGCTATTAGGTATTGTTTCTAAGAGATGGGAAAGGTGAATAACACACCCATAAGTTTTAGGCAACCTCTTTCAACTCATCATTATGTTGTGCAAACCCTCCAGCTCTGTTAGTTTTTTCTCTAACTCATTTCCTATCCAACCTCCATCAACTCCATCACAGCTTTTATATTGCCAGTCTAAATCATCTACATCTACATTCTACTATTGAAAAGTATTATTGGTTAATCTATAAATGAATGTTAAAAATTGAGAACCTATAATTCATATTTTTCATGTTAAACTTGTTTAAATATCATTAACTGCAGACCAAGTGGTGAGATTTATTCATCAAAGAAGGAAACTCTAACTCTATAATACTGACTATGTGCCACCCCAAAATTATCAGGGACTTCTTAGAATGAGGGTGCATATAGAAACATGGGGTGTCCTATAATGCTACATTAGACCTAGCTTTATTGCAACTGTTGTATTGATAGGAATTTATGTGAAAGAAGTTTTACTAGAGTAACTACATTTTGCTGAAATACTTCTTGATATATTATTTTGAGCATATCCTTGTAGATAATAAATTTTCCTAATCCCTGCACATAAATTATTTTATTTAATACTTAAAAAAGTGAAACATAAAGGATATTACTTTTCCTAGGAACAATATGAAGGAAAGAGGGAACTAAAATAGAGTGGGAGGCCTGTTTTCTGCTACTTGTGTCATGGACTACATGAGTTACCATGGTCAGAAATGTCACACAAAGCCGTATACAAATTACATAATGAAGACCGTCATGATGATAACAAAAATTTAGAAAAACTGGAAGCTGAGAGGGAAGAAAAAATTAATCTGCATTTCATTTTTTATGTTAATGTAATTTTTCATTTTTTTCATAAGAATTATCCAGTTTTTATTCTAACTTTTAGGGAGAATTACTTTTCTTCTTGACATTGTTTTCAGAGCTCTTTAATTTCCCGGCAGGTTTAGATTGTTATTCGTGAGTCCTTTTTATTTTACTTCTGGATTTGACCTGTTCTTGGATCTAATATCTCTATCTCTGTCTCTATCTCTGTGTGTGTGTGTGTCTTTCTTTCCTCTTTGGCATTTTTCTGATATGTATAGAAACTTCCTATCTGTATTTTTTCCTCTTTCTGGGTGAGATCTTTCTTGTGTATTATTGAAACTGAAGCTCCCTTTGCTATACCTAGCCTAAAAAACATTCCCTCTTCTACAAAACTTTTGACAGCCTTTAGTCTACTACTGTGCCTCATTCTCTCAAATCATTATTCGTGCTTTAAAAAATCCATCCCACACTCTCCAGTGAGCAGTTAGGGAAGAGGAAAAAAAATGTGCTCAGGTGAATTTTTTGAATCATTACTCCACCAATTAATGCCTAATATTCTATCATAATCAGCACTGTCACCTGACTTTTGATGGCTTTAAACAGATACCCAGTTTTAAGTAATGAAACTAAACTTTCAATCTTCCCTACTATTCCCGTTAGTAGAGAGTAACTACAGTTAAGTAAAGACACGGTGTGAAACTATTTACATAGTCACTTGCTCCTGCTGTTTGTAGTTTCAACAGCTTATAAAATGATAATGTATCTTCATTGTCTTAGTGAAAGTTGGATTATTATTTTCACTTAGGATTTTATTGATTAGACACCCAAGCTGAATGAATATTTATGTTACCTTTATGACTTTCTAATACAGCCAAGAAAATTACTGTTACAATAGACAGGACTATACTAAGTCAGGATGAAAAGATATACAGAAATCAGAAAAATGCTTTGATTTATACTTCTTCGCTGGGTCGTTTAGGTTCTATATTCATGTAAGATTTGTGTCTGGGGTCTTGGAACCAGGTTTTACTTCCTCACTCAAAAGCACAATTAAACTGAATTTAGAATTTAGTCCTGTTTTCAAATTTCCTAAAAATGCCAACTATTCATAGATAAAGTATGGAATCTCTCAGCAGCTGAATGCTTTAAACAGAATTAAGAGAGTTGTTTGCAATCCCTTAAAACAGTGAAAATTATATTACTTATAGATTTATTTTTCCATCAAATTTCAGATATGCAGAATAAGGGAAAAATTGACCTAGGGAAAACTTTCTAAATTAGTATTTTTGAATATTTTTTGCAAAGTTTAAAATGTTCCCTATCAGCATCTTTCATAAGAAGGAAACTCTTATGTAAGAGTTTCCTAAGTACCTTGCCACATACATAAAAGTGGTATTAATTTTTTTGTTGGTTGGTTGGTTTTTGAGACAAGGACTCGCTATGTAGTTCAGGCTGGCCTTGGACTCAATTGTAATCCAGGTTTGGCTTGAACCTATCAGAGTTTGGCTTGAACTCTGGCAGTTCTCCTGCCTCAGGCTCCCAGGTGCTGGAATTGCAGGCATCTGCCACCACACTAAGCAAAACGTTGTGATACGATTTTTTAAAAATTGTCTAATGGTCATCAGTGAGAAAAGCCTTTTGTTTAATATTACCTTCAAGTAATATTTCAAAAAAATTTAAATAAGACATCTTAACATATTCTAATCGTAATCCAAGTGTATAGATTATGCTATATAATGTTAATTTCTATAGTATTGGATAATTTTTAGTAACATCTTTAGTAAAAGCTATTTTTTTTAAAGAATAAAGAAAAAACAAGACAATACAGAAAAAGGGTAGAAATAATACAGAATTTCAAAATCTATTATACATTTTGGATCCATCTATTATATATTTTGGATCTTATTACTCTTTCAGTTTTTATTGTTTTTTACACTACAGAGTTAATATCATATTTAAAAATGTGAGTTTAATTTATTTCACTTATGATGATAGTCTTAAGTTGCCTCCATTTACCTATAAAGGCCTCAAGATCACCCCTTTTTGTATCTGAGTAGTATTCCATTGTATAAAAGTGCCACATCAGTAAAAGCTATTTTTAAAGAAATAAAACACTAATAGACTGACACTCCCTCTGTTCCCATTCAATGAGCATAAATCATTTGCAAAAAAAAAAAATCCCTATATGCATAAATGTAACTTACTCTTATTGTCACATCAATATTATCATCAACTAAAATACATTGTTGCTTTTATATAAACTCATATAAACAGAAATGTAAAAGAGATTCTCTTCAACTTTGTAAAGATTTTTTTTTGTTATTGTTTATAGATCTAGTTTAGGACTCTTGATGTTGTATGGTATTCTATTTTATGACCATTACACAATTTATTTTCCATTCTTCTACTGATGGAGAGGAAGCTTGTTTTTTTTTTTAAATTTTCACTAGAGTGCTACAATGAATATTTTGTACATATTTCATCATATAGAAATATTTTTTATTTTATTTTAAAGAGGGGAAAAACACAGACAAGAAAAACAGGAATCAAAAGAGACAAACAAACAACAACAACAACAACAACAAACCCCAAAGCAATAACAATATAGGCTTTCAAAACAAGATGATAGGAATTTAACAGTGGTTGTTACTTTGCATAGTTACCGTCAAAAGAGTTGCTTAGATTATTAGAGATAGACTTACAAACTTGATCTAATCATATGAGTAGCAACTCTTCTGTTCCAAGAATTAATAGAATTAGTAGTATAATCATCTTAGCTATCATATATATATATATACAAATTTATATCTTTTTTCTTTTACCTTCCTTCTATTCTGTTTCTCCCTATCAGAGTTATTTTTCCCTTTACAGTAGTTTCTCACCTTTTGACAATATTTATTGAAGATTTTGGGTCTTATTCACTCTTTGTTTCTTACACTAGAGAGACAATATGGTATTTACACATGTGAGTCTGATTTATTTCATGTATGAGTATGGTCTCAAGTTGTGTCCATTTACCTGTAAAAGCCTCAGTATGATCCTTCTTTGTAGTTGAGTAGTACTCCATTGTATAAAAATACCATGTCTTTATTATCTTTTCCTTGCTTGATGGGCACCTGGGTTGCTTTGAAGATTCAACTATCACAAGCTGTGCTGCTATAAACATGAGTGCCATGCATCATTGTGGTATGATGTTTTTAATGCTTCTGGGAATATACCCAGAAGGGGGATGGGATAGCTGGGTCAAATGGGACCTCTACCCTAGCTTTTTGAGGAGACTCCACAGTGATTTCCACAGTGGTTTCACCAGTCTACACTCCCACCAACATGGGAAGTTCCTTTTCTCCCACAGCCCCTTCAGCATCTGTTATTGGTTGATTTCTTGATTTTGGCCATTCTTTCTGGAGTGAGATGCAATCTCAGTGTGGTTTTAATTTTTATTTCTCTGATGACCAATGATGCTGAACAGTTTTCATACATTTATTTGCCATTTGTATTTGTTCATCTGAGAAGTGTGTATTCATCTCAGATGCCCATTTTTGGATTGGATCTTTGAATTTTGGGGGCCTGATTTTTTAAAATTCTTTATGTGCTCTAGATAGAAACCTTTTGTCAGAAAACCAGTTTTCCAATTTCTAGGCTTTGTTTCCACTCTGTTGGAGATTTTTTAATAGGCAAAAATATCTTAATAAAATGAGATCTCAGTTCTTGATTCTGGGACATATTACCCATGTAATTTGATCTCTTTTTTTCATGAATTTTCTGCCTATCCCTATGTCTTCAAGATTTCTACCTACTTTGTCATTCAGCAGACTTAGTGTTTATGTTTTAATATTTGTATCTTCAATCCATTTTGACTTTAGTATACTATGTGGTAACAGCATGAGTCTAGCTTTAGTTTTAAGCATATGGAAAACCAATTATTCCAGCACCACTTATTAAAGAAGCTATCCTTCTTCCAGTGAACATGCTTGGCCCCTTTGTCAAAGATAAGGTGGTTGAGTGTGTTGGTAGTTCTGGCTGTAATTTCTAATCTATTCCACTGATCTTCAGGTCTGTTTTTATTCCAGTACCATGTTGATTTTATCATAGTACCTTTGTAGTATAACTTCAAGTCAGGAATTGTGATGTCTCCTGCCTTGCCTGTGTTGCTCAGAATTGCCTTTGCTATTCCAGGTCTTTTCTGGTTCCAGATGAATTTCATGAATGATTTCTTTAGATCTGTGAGGTATGCTAATGGTATTTTTTTAATCAAAATTGTATTAAATTTGTATAGCAACTTTGGGAGAATGGCCATTTGCACAATGTTCTTCCTATCCCTGAAAAAGGAATTTCTTTCCAAATTGGAATACTCTTCAATTTCTTTTTTTCAGAGTAATGTAGTTTTCACTGTATAGATCTTTCATTTCTTTTGCTAGATTGATTCTTAAGTATTTCGTTTTATGGATGGTATTGTGTATGATTTCCCTTGTTTCTCTCTCTCAATGAACTTGTTGTATGCAGTGATGCTATTGATTTTTTTAGCATTGACTTTGCATCCAGTTATATTACTGAATTTGATCATTACATCTAAAAGTCTTTCAATGGAGTTTTGGAGATCTTTGTAGAGAATCGTGTCATCTGCTCTCCAATCCTTATTCCTTTTATTTCTCTCTCTTGTCTAATTGCTTTGGCTAATGTTGTCAGAACTATATTGAACAGGAGTGGTGATAGTGGATATCCTTGCCTTGTTCCTGATTTTAGAGTAAAAACTTTCAGGTTTTGTTCATTTAGTATGATGCTCACTGTTGGTTTGTCATAGACAGCTTTTATCAGATTAAGTTAAAGACCATCTAATCTGAGTTTCTGTAGAGCTTTTATTATAAATGAGTGTTGGATTTTATCAAAGGTTTTTTTCTGCTATATTGAGATGATTGTGTGATTCTTATCTTTGGCTACATTGATGTGATTTATTAAGTTTATTGATTTGCTTATTTTGAAACTTTTCTGTATTGTTGAAATGAATCCTATTTTGTCATGGTGTATAATCTTCTTGATGATTTGCTACATTCTGTTTGCCAGTATTTTACTGAGGATTTTTGCATCTATGTTCATTAGGGAGATTGGCCTGTAGTACTTCTTTTTGGTTGAGTCTTTCTCCGGTTTTAATATTAGGGTAATACTTGCTTCCAGAAATGAGTTAGGGAGAGCTGCTTCCCTTTCAATTGCTTTGAAGAGTTTGAAGAGGGTTGACATTAAGTCTTTCCTAAATTTCTCATACAATTCAGCAGTGAGTCCATCAGGACCTGGGCTTTTCTTTGTTGGTAAGGTTCTAATTACATTTTTAATTTCATTGACTGAAATTCAGCAGTTTTACATCTTCTTGATTCAGTGTTGGTGATTCATGTTTTTAGGAATCTGTCCATTTCTTCTGTGTTATCTAACCTATGAGAGTTAAGGTTTTCAAAGTATGTATTGAGCTTTTGTATTTCCATAGGGTCTGTAGTGATTTCACATATTTTATTTATTATTGCATGGACTTGAGTTTTTCTTTCCTCTTTTTGATAAGGTTGGGTAAGGGTTTATAAATTGTATTTATTTTTCAAAGAACCAACTCTTTGATTCATTAAATTTTTGTATTCATTAAATTTTTGTATTTGTATATTCCTAGTTTCAATTGCATTAATTTATTCTCTTATCTTTATAATTCCTTCCTTCTTTGGCTTTGGGCTTGACTTGGTCTTCATTTTGTAGGAATTTGAGGTGTGGCATTAGATTATTTATTTGTAGTCATTCTGTCTTCCTGATGTGGAAATTCACCACAATAAATTTCTCTCTGAGGACTGCTTTCAATGCATTCCACAAGTTCTGGTATGATGTATTTGCATTTTTGTTTGCTTGTAGATATTGTTTAATTTCTTCTATAATTTTCTCTGTGACTCATTGATTATTCAGGGGTGTATTACTTAATTTCCATGTGTTTATGGAGTTTTTGCACTTTCTTTTGTCATTGACTTCCATCAGATAATATGGGATAATATTGATTCTTTTGCATTTATTGAAGCATGTTCTATGGGCTATTATATGGTCTATTTTAGAGAATGTCATGTGAGGGTGAGAAGAATGTGTATTCTGATGTTGTTTGGTGGAATACTCTGTACACCTTTTCTAAGTCCATTTCTTCATAAGTTTGATTGGGTTCTGGTGTTTCTTTGCTCATTTTTTTGTCTATTTTATTTTTCTCTTTGTATCAATGGGGTGTTTAGGTCTTCTAGTATAGTTGTGTTAATGGTTATTTGATTTTTCATGTCTATGAATTTTTATTTTATATAGATGGGTGTTCTCATATTTGATACACATATATTTAAGATCATTATTTCTTCCTCTTGGAGTTTTCCCCTAACCAGTACGTAGTGACCTTCTTTATCTCTTTTACTCATTCTTGGTTTGAAGTTCACATCATCTACAAGCAGAATAGCAACCCCTGCTTTTTTGGGGGGATTCCTGTTGCATGATGTATTGTTTTCCACCCTTTGACTTTCAGTTTATGAATTTCCTTTTGGGTTAGATGGGTTTCTTGTATTCAGCATATGGTTGGATGTTGCTTCTTTTTCTTTTCTTTTTTTTGGTACCCAAGACTGAACTCACAACCTCACACATGCCAGGCAGGCACTTATGCCACTGAGCTAAATTCCTAGCCCTGAATGTTGTTTCTTGATCCATTCTGCCAGTCTGTTTCTTTTAATTGGTGAATAGAGGCCATTTACATTAATGGTTATAACTGATCTATATTGGCTTATATTTGTCATGTTATCTTTCTGCTGTTGGTTCTTTACATTTCCCCCTCTGTTTAATTGTTTGCCCTGCTTTGTGTTTTTTTTTTTCTGTTGGTGTTCTTGAAATCATAGTCAGTTTTTTGTCTGTCTGTAATATCTTTCAGTATTCTTTGTAGGGTTGGCTTGATCATCATGAAGTTCTTTAGTTGTTCTTTGTCTTGGAAGTGTCTTATTTCTCTATCAATTTTGAAAGATAGTTTTGCAGGGTACATCCATTAGTATTGGAAGTCATTTTTTTTTTTTTAGGATTTGAAATACTTCACTCCATATTCTTCTTGGATTTATTGTTTGTATTAAGAAGTCTTCTGTGATTCTGATAAGCTTTAGTTTATAGGTGATTTGTTTGTTTTCTCTAACAGCTTTTAATATTCTGTACTTATGTTGAATTTTTGGGATGTTGATTATTATGTCTGGTTGTAGATTTATGTTGGTTATGGCTAATTGCTCTATGTATTTCAATTGTATAAGCAGGCCTTAAGCAGGTTCACCGAGGCCTTCCTGGATGCTTGGGATTTCTGGGCAGGTCCTTTCTAGGTCCTGAGAAGCACACCTAGGTTGCCCAGCTAGGTGGAGTACTCTGGGTAGGCCTTCAGCAGGTGCCACTGAGTCTCCCCAGTTGTTTGTGGTCATTGGGTGGGACCCTACCAGGTCCTGAGCAGTGCACTAGGTTTCCCCAGCTAGGTGGAGTACACTTAGAAGACATCATATACACAAATATGAGTTTCCATATATGAGACATTTCCAATGTAATTAAAGATTATCAAATTTTCTTTATAGTTGGTTTACCATTTACAAATTTTATGAGTAGTAAATTCAAGATTTAAATTATTTTTCCTATCACATGGTAGTAAAAAATTAGTCTCAAATTAGTCTCAAAATTATTTCTGACAATCTTATCAATATGAAACCATTTTTGCTTTAACATTTATTTTTCTGATTGTTAGTGACATAAAATATTTTATTCACATATGTGCAAGCCATTTACTTCTTTACTTATGCTAATTCCTTATTAATATCATTTGACAATTTTTCCTGTGGAGTGTTTAACTTTTTTGCTCATAGTTCTTTATATATACTGGATACTTTTTCTTTGTCAAAGTTCCTTGTCACATCTATGATTTGAATTTTACCTTCATTTATGGTATCATTTGAACTATATGGATTTTTAAAATAATATAATCAAATTTATGAATATTTTCCTGTTTTCATATTTTTAATGTCTTATTTAAGAAAACTTTTCCTCATATGTCCCACAAATTTTCCTCAAAGTATTATTTTTCAATAATAGGTAATATCTCCTTTGGAACTTTCGAATTGCACATCTGGAGGTAAAAATGCAAAAAAAAAAAAATCTTGGAACATCTTCCTCCTGAAAACACAAAGATTATCAAAGTATAATAAACTATGCCAAAAGAATACAGGAGCTATAAAAAATTTTAGTGGCAGCCTTAGACCCTCTTTTCCCCCATAAATATGCTGCTATTAATAATTTAAGAAAAATTTAATTCTATTAGAAGAGAAAGTGCTGAAAGTTTCTTGAAATCTGGAAGTACACAAATCCAGAGCCACTAAAGCTGGTCAAGAGAGTGAGGATGCCCTTTCCTCAGAGATCTTGCCCTAGCAGAGTGCCATACCATCAGGAAGAAATCTCCCAGCTATGAGGTTCACCCAGGGAAAGACATGTTGCTACTGAATCTGGCACCTCAATTTATCAGGGTCTCCCTAGAAAACTAGACTCTGCCTTGTCAGTCACAGAGTTGTGAGAGATCAGGCATAGACCAACCGTTCATGGAAGAGTGGTGGTAGAGACTTATACCTGCAGACATAATTTATTCTTTTTCTGCTTAACACAGGTATAGCAAATAGAAAAATCCCAGCCTTCAACTTCTGAGGAGAGAAAAGAGCTAAACCATGCATCTCACACCCAGATTCCCTAAAACTATTCAAAGAACATTTATTTGTCTTGTTTCCCTTAGATCCCTGATGGACACATCATAGGCTAACCATTTGCAAAAGAATGGAAATAGTAATTTGAGCTAGTAGACAGCATAGCTAACTTCTCTCCCTGGTCACTGCCCATGTTCCGATGTTCCTCTTGTTGGGCTGATGTGTAGGCTTCTTTCATATGGGACCAGTATGCAAAGACTGAAAAAAGTGTACAAACCAACACAGACAGCAAAGGACAATTAATAACTAAGCAAGATGTTCCAAATGAGAATAAATTTCCAGCCTTTAATGAAATGAAGTTATACAACTTACCATATGTGATTATGTTTTTTTTGCATAGAAACTCTTTCCACAAATATTTATGTAGTCAAAGGAGTGGATGATGGCAGAGAACTCTTTCTGTTCTCCCCTACTTTCTTAATAATAATACCTCACATTGCTGGCAGAATATTCATTGCACTTTATGAATTGCCTTTAAATATGAACATATTTTTAAATTCTAGCCGATGCTGCATGAGGGAGGGTATTTGTAAAACCTTTCTGACATATAACTTTGCCCCTCTTTTTAAAAATTCCTTCTACCTTCTTGATATTAGGAGCTCAAATTATGGTTGGGGTCCTGACCTTTGTGTTTTATCTTTAAGAATAGGGTTTCATTCTAAGAAAGGTGAACCTATGAGTTGGAAAGACCAAGAGTTCCTATGGATTCTGTGGTTTTTCTTCAGGAGCCTGAGAGTGCTCATTTTCATAAAAGAAACAGATCTCTAAATTGTTTCAGTCACTGTAATGTTTAGCCATCTTTTTCCTTGCAGTCAACCTACTCCTAATTCACACACTTTTTAGAAAGCGCCTACCCTTTATGGGAGGTGTGTAGTGGGAGTGATGGGTGGTGGGAATGGAGGAAAGAGTTAGACTGTGGAATAATTTAATTTGCACCTAAGTCTCATATTTTTTAAATTAAATCCAGAAACTCCAAAACAGAAACATACAAAACATATCCTCTTTTGTGCAACAAAGTTGTCTGAAATGGATTCAGTGCTCTGGGGCATGGTAGGCCAATTGCTTCACAGAAGGTCAGCCTGGCAAAGAGGGTAATGCCATGACATGGTAAGTTAGGACTGCTTACTCCAGAGCAGTGTTCCTTCAGCCTGTGGGGCCTTGGGGTGGACTGGAAGTCATTTTCTCCAGATGGCGCCTTCTGTTTCAAAGGCACATTTTGAAGCCTCAGCAACTGATCAAAAAGACTACTGAATATTGTTCGCTGTGTGTGATGACTTCAATGGGGTTTAGAGTTGCAGGAAGTGGATCTGTTGACTTCTGAAGTGAGTCTCACAAGCAGTGGTCCTTCTGAAGCTTGCTCTGTCTCTCTCTTTTTAATTGCTACCCCCTTCCTCTCTCCTTCATTACCTTCCCTCAACACACACACACACACACACACACACACACACACACACACAGGGTTCTCTCCCAATTTGAACTTCTTGCCTTCTGTCTCCAGCTTGCAAATAATACATCCCTTTGGCCTTTCAAGATCAGAACTCACAAACCCAGCTCTTCCTTATCCCTGGGAAAAGATGAGAAAATACAAAAAAATGAATGCTTCTTTGCTAAATATGAACGGGAGGAAATTACCTAAAGGATGAAAACAGATAACATGAATTTGGCTAGGGTAGTTGTCTAAATGATCTAGGTTTTTAACCAATTTCAGATTAATCTGATCGTCAGTATGTTTGATGAGTGCTTTAAGACAAGGTAAGGTCAATTTTTGTATTGTCAATATACATTAGATTATTTTAAAAACCTTTCTGAGTCTTCTTTTTCATCTCAATTTAAACCCCTATTCTCTAATCCCATTGTTCCTGACCTCAATGGGAAAAGTAATCAGAATGGAATTCAAATAAGAAAAAGAGTGTTTCTATCTCTCACATATTTAATGTCAACTCTGTCATGAGATTTTTCTAGGATATTCTCTAGTGTTACCTCTTTTGGTCAAACCCCAGCCCTTCTGCTATGGTGACTTTACAAAGTCAAGAAAATAACTTATTCTAAATCCCTCCACTGATCCAAAGGGTCAGGAAGCACCACCAAAGCCTAAACCTTACTGACTTCCCCAAGCAAACCTCCACCCACACCTCTACCAAAAAAGTTTGAGATCCCAGCACATTGTCTTGTTTTTAAAATATTACAAGCTCTTTCATGTCTCCTGTCTGTAAAATATGTGGGATGATTAACTAGCATACTCAAAATCATACAGCTTAGAAAACTCAAGAAATGATTATGGATTATACATACTTTTCTACTTGGTTATCTATTATATTAAATTAATATGGGTGTATAGTTATTTACAGATGTGTAGGCTGTTTGTCTTTTTGGGAGTTGTGAATAATACTTCAAAGAACATCAATTATTTAATACCTACATGATTTTTTCCTTGGAATAAATACCTATTCATGAGATTACCCAATCTAAAAGTGTTATCTTTTAATGCAAACTTTCTGGGAAGTGATTTAGTATATTCTTCAACCATTTTAAATCTGACAGTAGAATACAGAATTGTATGACTTATTTGTATTTTGGGGGTACTAATAAATTAAATTTTTATTTCCATATGATTCATCTAGTTATATTTTGAGCCCATTTTCCCCAGCAATACCACTGCCTTTTAAAATTCTTTACATATCAAGTATATTTATTTTATACCTGAAACAAACTCAGTACTATGCTGGTGTCAGCTTGTTGCTTGTATTTTATTTTTTTAAAGATTATATTCTTTTAATCTCACTCTTAAGTGAACTAAGAACTATCTAGACATAGTGACCAATAACAGGAAGCTTATAGTGGTCTTGCTTCTTACTTAATAGCTAAGCTCATCTCACAGTCCACAGCAGGCGCCCACAAGGATATATGTAAATGCTTTTACTAGATCAACCCTTCTGTAGCAAGGAGATGCTATGTGCCACACTGCCTGGTTTTCCACTATGTAAGCTCATGTATAAAATATATTTCATTACTCCTCATGCTTTCTGTGAAGCTATTCTCATCTCTGTGTACTAAACTCTTTTCTTTGGTGAATCATTATCTTTTTAATTATCTAGAGATACTTGAGTATTTACTATGTGTTAGGCATTGATTAATAAACAAAATAAAAATAATTGTTTCTGTGTAATTCCATCCTGGTGGGTTTTATTGTTATTGATAATAAAGCCAAACTTTATAAATAAATAAATTTTATAGAAAGTGATAAATATTAAAGTACAATAAAGGAGCCAGGGAAATAAGACTATGGGTATGAGTTGACCATTTTGATAAGTCTAGCTATGGGAATAGGAAAATGTTTGAAGAAGAGAGAGGCAGTTTATACAAGTATATGAGAAGGAAATTCCAAGTAAAAGAAACTACTCTCAGGTAGGAATATATTTCATACTTTTGATGAACAATAAGGACCCCAGAGTACTCAGAAAACGTGTAAGAGGGAGAATAGGAGAATTGGTGAGAAAGGTAAGACATGATCAGTTTGTGGGGTCTGGTTGGTCATAGTAAGGAATGTGTTTTGTGTCCAGATGAAATGAGAAATCACTGCCAGTTGTAGAAAAGAATGACACCTTCTAAGTCTAGTTTGATAGCTTTTCTCAAATTTCTCAGGTTGAAAATACAGTGTAAAAGGTGCACATGTTGAAATCGGGAATTTAGGAGCTCACGGAGTAACCCCATCAGGAGATGATGCCGGCTGGGACTATTGTGCTTGGTGAAGGTGATAAAAGTGGTCAGGGCCCTGGATGTGTATTAGGAAGAGCCAGCAGTATCTCCTGTTATACTGGATGCAGAGTGTGAGAGAAAGAACAGAACATTCTTCCAAGAGAGCAGTTCTTATGTTCAGTCCCATCAGTTCCCACTCTCATTCTTTCTTTTTATTTTCTGACAACTACTCTCTGGACAAGAGAAGAGAGTTGAGGCAGAAGGTGATCTCAGAGGCCAGTACTATGGACTCAAGGCAAAATATTTTCCCCTTCTGGGTGGTGTATTCCCTAGATCTCTGAACACTAGAAGGGAAGAATGAAGAATGTGTACTCTTGCCTTGCCACAGTGGTTTTCAAGAGAAAGCATAAGAACACAGTAAGGCAGACTCTTCTGGGGGCTTCCTCAATTCATGTCCACTTGTCATGCAGCCTGATGGGTTTCTTGAATTGCATTAAAGTTTTCAGCTTAGGAGTTTTCATCTCTCTGTGTGTCTTGCATTGTCTTCAGCTGAGCATGTGAACTGCAGTGAGAAAGGGACTGTTAGAGGTCTTTTTTTCCAGATTTATCACATTTTCTTATGAAGTAGAACATTTAAGTTAATCCTGGTAATAAAGCCCCTAGATTCAACTAAAGTTCAAAAGAGTATTTAACAGATGACCTGAAGACTATTAGTTCATCTTTGGTATTTGCTACACATGGAACCCTTTTTCTAATTCCAAGTTAACATGGGTACTGATTTATTGCAGCAATGTTTTTATGAAAATAGGAGGTTTTTTTTAATAACAAACCTCTTTTTATATCTTATGAATGGTTAAGACATCATATGCCTTAATATTTCTTTCAAGAAATAGTTTTAAATTTGCAGAAAAGTTGCAAATGCAGTACCAAGAATTCCTATATATCCTTACACAATGCCCCTCGTTGTTGTAATCTTTTACTACCATAGTTTGTTAACTGTGTTGGCCAGCTTCTTCTTACTCTAGAAAAATAACTTGAAATACAAACAAAGGTTCACTTTGACTCATGGTTTGGGAGGTTTTGGTCTATGACGGATTGGTCCCATTGCTTGGGGGTTGCAAAGAAAGGTTCGCTTTGACTCATAGTTTGGGAGGTTTTGGTCTATGATGGATTGGTTTCATGGCTTGGGGGTTACAGCTCACCATAGTACCCCAACACCACCATTGTGGTAGAATACCATGTAGAACTGCTCACTTCATCACTGAGATGAATGAGGTAGAAGAAGAGAAAGGAGCTCAGCCTCAGTATTCTTTCCTAGGGCACTCTCCTCACAACTGAAAGACCTCATGTTGGACCACTTCTTAAAGATGTCACTCACTGCCCTCCAATAGTTCCATAGACTGGGGAACTTTGATGCCTATGCCTTTGGGGCACATGCATTCATCTCATAACCCTTGTCAAAACTAAGAATCATGGTGTTGCTTTGTCATAGTCTGTCTGTATATTGCTATCAACTACTTCCCAGATTTCATTTAGGTTTTACTGGTCTTTCTACTCATGTCCTTTTCTTTCCCAGTGTCTCATTCCAGCCAGCTTGCTGCATTCAAATCTCATCTCTTATTTTTTTTCTGGTCGGTGAGAGCCTTTCAATCTTTCTTTGTTTTCTGAGATATTGATGTTTTAAGGGACAATAGGCATTTTGTAGCATGTCTCTCAATATAGGTTTACCTATTGTTGTTTTCATGCTTAAGGTAGGGTTATGGATTTTTAAAAGGAGTATCACAGAAAAGTATCTTCATATCAATATCATAACAGACGTCAGTGTATCTTACTAATAATGCTGCTAACTAACCCTGATCATTTGATGAAAGTAAAGTTTACCAGCTTTCTCCATTTACCATCATAACTTCTCCCCTTGCTGGACCATAGCTCTGGCAGATTGCTGGATAGCTCAGACTGTGCAAGGCTCTAGGTTCTATACCTGGCTATGCAAAAATGTTCTCCCTTGCTGATCACTAAATGTATCCCACACTCAAAAGCAGTGTATGGGGAAATAAAAAAGGCCATTTTTCTTTTCTTTTTAATCTGGGAAACAGCTTTTTATTCTTGAAAAAGTTTGAAACACTCAGAGGAGAAAATAATGTCCAACCCTTTTCCCACATTTTTGTTTTCATATTATAACCACAAAGGAGACTTCTTTAACCTTCATTTCCTTCACAGTTTAATCCTTATGAAGAATTTCTCAATTATCTCCACCCCTATTTTTTCCATATGCCCCCAAGAAACTGCTTAAATGTGTCTGTATTGAAATGATTCCTACCTTTCTTATTTGGCTATGTAATAAGTATAGACTAAATCCTGGTTAAATGAATAAAGAGATGAATATCTTTCATGAGTTTCTCCTTTCCCTCTTCTCCTGGAGGGAAAGCAGCAGATTTAATGTCTCTCTTCCCTCTCACAGTACCTGAGGTTGTAACTAACACTCAGTAAATGCCTTTTATCAAACGGAATCCGATCAATGATGGAAGAGCTTCTAAATAATCCACAATTCTCTCATCAAACTGTCAGGCCCAATAAGTGCCAATAAAATTTGGAACAGGAATTCAGTTCCAGGGCTGAGTCCCAGCAACATTTTCTCACAAAGATTCATAATAATAATCCTCACTGGAAGCTTTAGCAATTCATTTCCCTATTGTTCTTTGTAGCAGGGCTTTGAGCTTTGAGCATTGCTTTGTTTTGTTTTTGCAAAAACAGAGAATAATACACAGTGACTTTTGAGAAAAGTACAGAGTTAATGAAATAGTACCAAAAGGGACAGAAGAATGAAACTACAAAGGATAAATTAAGTTCTGTCCTTCTTTAACTTTGAGGGTGCCAATTTTTATATTTTCACAAGCATAAACCATACTTTGTCATGTCTAGAGAATGAGAAGCTCCTAGAAGGGGGGGTAACAAAGTAAGCCTTGTGGTGAAATGAATACCTCCCTCACTCCACCCCTTTCTCTCTTAAAACGAAATCTATGATCCTTGTGGAAATATCAGAGTATGTATATAAGAAAAGAAGGGGAAATGTTCGTAATTCTGGACAAATGAGAAAATGTAGACTGGTGTAGATTTGGGTGGTCTCTTTTGTGTTCGTCTACCATGGGGAGGTAAATTGGTTTAACAGGAAGGAAGATTATTCCAGGATCCTAAGAAAGGAAGTTGAGAATTGTTCATGAAATTTACTACCAAGTAGTTGTATTTAACTCAGTTAATATGGCTTCTTTGCTCAGAAAGATACTGCATTAGGAGATAAGTGGGACCATGCCCCACAAGGGAATTCAGGAGAAAGTAGATATTGAGGGCTTAAGTGACCATCTCAAAACCATGGGGTCAGAGTCCTCTTTTGTTTTTCTTCTGTGTACCTCGTTCACATTTGCTGAAATAAAACTTGAACATCACTGGGAAAGTGAAACTGAGATTCTCTTTGGAGATGAGTGATATGGACAATCATGTCATTATTATTGGTCTCAGAGAAGAATCATGGTGTAGTATAAGGGTCAGAAAACCCAGCTCATGAGCCAAACCCAACATTTTTGTAAATAAATTTTACTGAAATATAACACAGCAATTCTTTTGCATATTGTCTATGATTGCTTTTGAACCACAATGGCAGTTTTGAGTTTTTGCAATGGTGGCTTGAGAAGATTAAAAAACTTGATCAATTGTTTATGGATCCTTGCTGAACTGAGATGGAAAAATGAACTTGGAGTTCACAGGTCCTTTTTGGGGGTCCAAGGTGTACTGCCATGGATTTTTATGACTTTAAATAGATCTCTGTGTTGGTTACTTTTCTAATGTTGCTGAGATAAAATAGCCAACACTCAAAGTTAAAGAAAGAAATGTTTACTTAGCTCTCAGTTTGTGGAGGTTTCAGTCCATACTCAGCTGGCTCCAAGGCAGAGTGTCATGGCAGAGGGCAACAGTCCATGGTGGTGAAAGACAGCAAAAGCAACAAGAGCAAAAAGGGAGGCGCATGAGAGCAGACTCTTTCTGTCCCTTATATTGTATGTAGGCCACCCACCCTTGTGTGGGTGTAGCATTCGCACCCATCATCTCAGCATTAAACCATGAATCAATCACAGATTATAGAAGCCTGCTCCCATGATTGCATGAGGCTTTGTGGGGACATCCAAACACAAACCATAACAATGCCACTTGTTTTGTCTCACTCTCTTTGCTTATAAAGAAGAATTCTAATTTCTCTTACAACTATCACTCAAAAGTCTAGTGGAAAAAGACCAGCAGGTAGGTCCTGTGAGATTCACAGGTGAAAGTAACAAGCAGTGGAAGATAGGAATAATACACAGAGGAGGGTCTTTTTCTGTTTTTTTCCCTGTCACCTATTGTTTTGGTGTTAAATTCAACAGACATAAATAACACAAAACTTGCAACTAACACTTAAATCTCATTTAACTAAACTGAAGCTTATTTACATAATTTATAAATTCTGGTACATTTGTAGTCATTTTACCATCTTCCTTTTACTTCTTCTCTGTGCTTCTGTTGGATATCTCTTGTATCAGGTCTACAACATACGAATCCACCGCTTTACGTTAGTTGTGTGGAAACAGTTCCATGTGGATGTAACCCAATGGCAGCTCTTTCAGCTTTCCTACTACCCTTCATCTCTTCCCTAGGGCATCCCCACTGTGTCCAAGTGGGATGCTTTTGAGAACCTGCTCAGCATTCCAATGCACTCACAGACCTGGACCATTCTCCAGCCAATTGGAGGTGGGCAGAAATCAACAAATAACTCTCTTTCATCCCTCAAGTGGACAGTGCTGGAATGTTTGTTTCACTACTCTTAAGAGGGTGCCTGATTTGATTTAAAGGATGCATATTTAGTAATGTATTCTTGAACTGAATTTCTATCACTGTTCCCTATTTTAACCTTTCCAGCCTCCCATTGCTGTACCCTGTTAGTTTCTTAATAAACTACATCTATACAGTCCCTTATTTCAAGTTCTGTCTTCACAGTGAATCATACTAGGACATCTTCTGTTTGCTTTTTTTATTATTATTTTTTTGAGATGATTGAAGAATTTTCCTCTTTATTCTATTTATCATTTTACTGTTTTGAATATTGTCCACCACATATACATTATTTAACAACTACCTCTGAAATACCAACATGCATTTTTAGAATGGTTTTAAGTTAATAATTACCTTTCTTCTAAAGACTAAAACATACTTGATCAGTCTGACTGATGTAACTTATTGTCCCCATAGTTTAGCTCTATATTTCAGATTCAATAAATAAGATACTATTGCTTTTGCTGTTTATACCACCAAAAGCTATTTACATTTTTCCTCATTAATATCATTTTAGTTTTTTGCTATAATTTTTACTCCCAATTTTCCTTCTCTTTGAAGCATAAACAATGGAAGTCTTTTAGTACCAAGATTGCACTGATACACTTTCTTAGAACTTTGCTTATCAAAAAATGTCTTTGTTCAATCCTTGTTTTTAAAAGACAATATGTCTGGAAACATAATTCTAGACTGGAATTTTTTTTCCATCACCTTAAAGATATTGCATCACCGATTTCTAGACATTGCCATTACCACTGAGAATTCAAATGTTTGTTTACTGACTTTTCTTTGTGAACTGTATGTGTACCTTTTTCTAACTCTTAGAATTGTCTTGTTTCACTTAGAATTTTATTATTCTACTATAAAACATCTATGTGAGGTCCATTTTTCCTTTCCTGCATATAGTTATTGGATTACTTGAACCTAAAGTGTTTGATCTTCAACAATCCTGGAAAATTCACAACCATGAAACTTCAAATATTATCTTTCCTCTAATTTTTCTATGAAGATTCTAGAACACTTATTCTTCTATATCTTTGAGTATTCCTTTATTTTTTTCTGATTTCCTTCTCTTTCTGGATAATTGTGTTGAATACTTTCATTTCCACCTTCTATTTTATGATCTGTCTCTTCCTTTCAGAGCAGTCTTCAATTCATTTCCTTTACTAAGATTTAATTTTTAATATGCATGTGTCCTTCTACATATTTTAAGATATAAATATTTTAATATACTTACTATTTTTAAAAAATACTGCTGCTGCTTTGATAGCTTTTTACTTCTTAATCATAGCTTTTATTCACTCTTACACTTATTTAAACATGCATGTTCCATGCCATACATCCTATAGCTCTGTCAGTAGCTCTGCTAGTTGTCAGTCATGATGTCTCGTAGCCCCTATGTTTTCTTATTTTGATTGTAAACATGTGTGTGCTTAAATTCCATCAGTACGAATTCTTTTATGCCTGAAGTGGGATAATTTATTATACAAGAATAGCATTTGCTTCTGCCAGATTCCTTGTGCTACTACCAAGTATGATTCACTCATAAAAAAATTCTCAGAGTAGGATTATAGAAGCATGCAAGTAAGCTAAGAATTCCGGGCACTTACCCATGTGTATCACACCCATATCTATACATAGATAGTATCTATATACTGTTAGAGAAAACTCAGCTCTAACTCCCCCCATCCATAGCCAAGCATAAGACATTCTCAGAGTTTCCTTGCTCATCATTTTCTGAAGGATGTATGCCATGGTACATTCTTGACACATACTGCAAAATCCTAAAGTTAGTTTTTCATCTTTGATTTATATGTAGCCATTGAAGTCAAATTCTAGGCCTGTTAGATCAGCAGATGCTGCAAGGTAGAGGTGGACGTAGGATTCCCACATCTTCTTGAACTTATGCATCCACATTTTTCCTTCCTCCAAAACCCAACCTTGTTTTTTACAGTTTCATCTTTGCATTTAAAAGAATTATATATTTATTGTTTTCTATAAATATTTTCTAGTATTTTTTGTTCAGGAATAAGAAAACAGAGTAGCTGTGCAATCTGCCATTTTTTGAGAACTAGAAATCACAGTAAGTGTCTGTCTTCATCCCCAATATTCCCACATCCAGACAAAGAAGAAAAGCTCCTTTTTGAGCCCAGGATCCTGTGACATCACAGAGTAGTTATTTTCCTTCTTATGCAAAATAAGTGCATTCATAGATATGAATATTTTATATTGATCTTAAGTAATCAGGAAACGTATAAGTCCCTTTACAGAAAATGGGCTTTATATCTATAACAAGGAAGAATATGTAATGTATGCAATTTCCCTAATTAAAATCTGTTTAGAAATTATGCCTGCATCATATCTATAGCAGAAACTACCCTTAGGTGATTCAAATAAGTTAGGAAATGTAATTATCCACAATTGTAATTTCTGCCCCCAGGAAAAATATAAAAAGGACCAGAATGTCTTCTAATTAACAGGATAATTACTCCGTTGTCACACAAAATATTGGCTATGTGGTGATAAGAAAAATGTCTTTGTGTTCCTTACACCATTATTGAGAAAACTTAACCAACTCCAAAGTTGTGCCTCATTGGCCATTAAATAATCACTGTTTTGGTGGATCACTGAGCATGGAGAGCTAATTGCAGTACTACCTTAGATTTGGTAAAGAAAATTTGGATAAATAATAAAGAGAAACCTTCTGGCTAGAGGCTGATTAATCTAAGGTTGTCTCTTAGAATTCTGTGGCTCTCCCCTCTTGGTATAGTCTAAAGAATAAAAAGAAGTTAACCTAGAGTTGAGAATTTTTCCTAATTCATCAGGTCTCTATCCAATTCAGCACCACTAACAAAATATACACAGGTACATACAGAGCATGGATAATCCACTACATTTCTCATCCATCAAACCATTATGTGAAGTAATGTCCCAGGTAAGTAGTGCTTCATGGATTTATCCATAGTTAATAACACGTCTCGTGTGGTGTTTTTCTCAGTATGAGGGACTAAGCCAATCTCCATCATCTCACCTGATCATAATGTGCCATCTGATGTGCCTGGATTGTAATAACTGGTGGAAAGGATAGAGGTGGTACAGTACTAAGAATGTTTCATCTTGTTTTCATTCACCCACCATCTGCTCAAGTATCTCCTGAGTCCAGCAGGTAATACCAAGTCAATATCCAAAGCAAGAAATGACAGTATTACGATGTTTTCCATTTTTGTAGGAGGGTTACCCTTCCATTCAACAGTTCAATATCTGAGTGGCAATTTCTGATTTATATAAACTTCTGTTTCTTGGTTGGAGAAAGCTTGCAGGTAGGGTGTAGATGATGACCTGGGTTGTATGTCATAAAAATTGAACATTCTTATAAAAATAAGCAGTGATTGCTCTTTAACACCAGCTCAACACCTTATACATGATATGAATCTTCATATCTTATCTATTCAGTGAATGAACAAATTTTGAAAAATATCTAACAGTATTTTCTTTATTGCCTTGAGGTGACATTCTGCAGTTGGTCCTTAATGTCCAGTAGATCAAATAGGCTGTGCAAACATTCTCTCAAACTTCCACTTATTCCCGCCCTTCTCTTTCTCTTAAGTATCATTTTATCAAGCAATTGGCGGAGTGCTATGTTTAGGGGATATTACCAAAAAGATCAGAGTCAAAGAAAATAATTTTTAAGTTTGAAAGAAGGCATCTTTATAAAGGGAAAATAGAATTAAAAGCTGAGAGCAGAACCATTGCTGCCTATATTGACCGACCATGAAGTCTGAGAAAAGTCATGTTGAGAAATGGGAGGTGGCCAGAAAAACACTGCAGAACTTAGTACAGATCTCTTGGACCTCAGTTCTGTATTTATGTATGAATGACAGTTAACTATTAGAGTCTAGAATCACTCTAATGCTCTGATTGTGGTTTCTAGAGGGAGAGGAAATTTCAATCCACAATTTTTCCTTCAGCCAATGAAAAATTCCCTAACGGAAACCAAGCAGTGGAGCACAAGAAAGACTGAGCCCTGTGATCATGGACAGAAGCTGGACCAAAAATCAGCTGGGCCAGGGCTCAGCTGTTGGGAACCTATTAGCAGCAGCTCAGATTTCCTGGTTCTGTCGGGTTGCCGTGCACTCAGGTTGAGCTTTAGCCACAGCCTGTGGCTAATAACCGTTTGTATGGTAACGATCTGCTATTATGCAGACAGACTGCCTGGAAAGACCATGCTCAGATTTTGAGAGAGGTCACACATTCCCCTTGTAGATGGAGAACTGGCTCAGAGAACAAAAAGACCCTGGTGCATGCTCCTTAAGCCCCCATCCAACATCGGGCCTTGAGCAACCATCGTGATGCTAGAGGCAGTTGGCATTCTGCACTGTGAAGTGGAACATTAATATCCACCTGGTTTCATCGCCTCGTCCCTTACTATTATCAGTCTCTCCTTTCCCTTTCTTGATAAAGCTTTTCAAGAAGTGGACAGATATTTATATTGTAACAAGAGTATATACTAAAAATGATTCTGAGTATTTTTAATCAAGGATTATCATATCTTTTCAATTTTCATGGCTTCCTCTTGCCAAGGAATAAAACTCAAACTCCTTCAAGTCGTATGAGCCATACTGTGACTCTGACCTACATCTTTGGGCTTATCATTCACTGCTCTACTCCATTCTAATATTGCTTTAACAATATGATTTTTAAAAACTATTTCAGGTCCTGGCTGTGATTTTCCAGCCTTAATCCTCTTGGTGCACCCAGAATGCCTATCCATCACTTCTTCTGGGTGATGTTATCTTTATCTTTTAAATTGTGGCCTAAAAGCCACTTCCTTCACAAAGTTACTAGTTTCTAGCTAGAAATAATAATTTTTTTCTGTGTAGCTCCTTAACATTCTACTTTGTGTATCTATGATCTGAGTACGCAATGTTCCCTGCCTGGTAGACTCTATAAATTTATTGAAAATAAGGACTGCCTCTTGTTCATTTTCCTACCTCCTCCCCAGTCCCATGAGAGCTGAATCATTATGGTTGGCTTTATTTTGGACTCAACATTCAATTTTCTCCAAGAAACCCAAGGGAATTAAACACAGATTCTACATTTATTTTAGAAGATTTAGGGAGTCAAGGATGCTAAGAATATATGGAATTTACTTCAATTCCTTTACTTAATGTAGTGGAATAAAACATGGGACAAATGATTCCTATCCCAATTTAGGATCAGTGCAGTCTAAGTGTGCTTGAAAAGTAATTATGTTCTCCTGTAGGCTTGGTATTTAGTAAGTAAGTAACTTAAATCAGGTTGAGTCAGCAGCAAGTTGTACATTTTACAGTGGTGCTTCAGTGCTTAGGCGTGAAGAAAATGACTCCTTTCTGATTGAGAATATAATTACAAAGATTCACACACAGATACAAAGAAAGACCATAATATTTAGGTTTTGGGGGCTTCTGCCACTTTCTATGAAAGAAAAAAAGGTAAGTTCTAAAAGCACAGAGGGGATAAAAGCTTCTGAGGGAAGAGAGAGGAAAGTACTTGAGAGAGAGAGGGAGAAAGACATAACAAAGGTGACTTTCACACAAGGGAGCCTGAGGGACACACAGAGCCTGTGAAAAGAGCCAGGTCTGACAGGATTTCCACAGCAATGTAGGAGGCTAGAGATGAAGGAGAGAGCTGTATTCTCATACCTACCTATTCGCACTTCTTTAACACTGACCTAGAAATATATCTATGTCAAGATGATATCTTTTAATGTTTATTGCAGGCCTTTTCATGAATGCATTTTTCTAATCTATTGAAAAATTTTCATAAACATCCTCCCCCCAAAAAAATAAATGTAAATAACTGGGCTCTTTCCAAATGTAGATGAGTGTAGGAATGTGATAAAAAGAAGGCAATAATTTCCAGATCTCATATGTAAGTCCCCCATCATTAGTTGTTAAGTGTTTAATAAAAGTTAAATCACTGCTGCCTTATTATATATACTAACACATACTGGGTACCCCACTATGAATGTATAGCCATCATCCTCTTTGACAAGAAGGATGCATTATGAGAAAAAAAGCAAATAAAAACTATAAAATCATACAGAAATAATCAAAAACCAAAGAAATAAAAGATGAAGTAAAAAAATAGTGATTCCAGAAGTAACAATACAAAATGATGTATATGTCACAAGAATATAATTAAGTACTAGTATACACATACACTGGTAAACGACTCTAAAGTTGACATCAATATTTTCCCTCCTTATCTAGGCAGGAACAATAATTTGGTTAAAGAACAGTAATGCTCCTTTAGACCTGAGTTAGCTCCTTTTGTGTTTTAACATGCTCAGGACACGGATCTGTTTCACTTTCTATGAAACTTCCATATGTCAGTGATCTATAGTTGTGTGTGCATATGATTTCAAGTTATAGAAAGCTGGGCTCAAGAAGCTTATCATCTAACTTAAGATAAAGATGATTTTCATAAAACTATTTTAAGATATTCATGTGATCCATCAGGTGTTCATTTTAAAAAGGGGGTAAGTGCTGGGCATGAAGGAACAAAGTGGGTCTTCAAGGTGGGTTCAGCTCTCACTTTTAGCACCTAGAAACCTTGAGGTCTTACTCAAAAGGGTTCACTTCTGAAGCCCCGTTTCCTCCTCTTTTAAATGGGGTGGCATCAAAACTCACCCCACAGGGGAATGGTAAATGTTTGAAGGTAGGTTATGCCGATAAAGCACACGATCAGTGATTAGCAATTGGCAAGTGCTGTTTTTACTGGAGCTAAAGTGTAGGGGAGATAATCACAGGGCAGGAATGGTTGTAGGCTAATTTAGGGCTGAGATGATTTGAGGAGAAATGCAAACACAGGGCATCCCCCTAGAAGAGGATGAAGACATGGCATTGGGGAAGTCAGGAATATAAATCAAATACCTGGAATTCTGGGGAGGCTTTGGTTAGAGCAGAACTTTTGAATAGAATACAAAGGCTGGTATATTAAGGGAACAGAGTGTAGAGGGAAAATGTAGGGGTAAAGGTCTGTGAGGGTCAGACTTTAGGTGACTTTAAATCACTTATGAGAAAATATGTGTTTTTCCCCTGTAAGTACTGGGTAGCTGCAAGATATTTTTCAGTTTGAAAAAGATGACAAATGCTATATTTTTGAAAGATCAGCCCTATTGACATCAAGTGGTTATAGGGAGAGATAAGACAATGAGAAACAACAGTGATAGTTCATCAGTGATTCTAGTGGGCAGTGCACAATGGAGAAAGATTAAATCAATCTTGGCAGCTAATGAGGTAAGAGGAAGGGTAGAGTCAATGTTTCAAGTCCAAATGAATAGGACAAATGATGTTAGTACCATGGACAGAAATGTAGGATTCTAAGAGGGACATTCGTTTTAACAGAAGAAAAAATGCCTATGAACAAGTCATACAAATCTACGTGTTCAGGTTTCTTCGAGCTAATCACAGTGTGTCACATTTACAGTTGAGCCCTTTCTATGTCTCAGACACCGTTGCTAAGTATTTCACTTGTATCATCCCTTCTAATCTGTGCAGTAGCAGTAGATAAGAGTTACCATTCTTATTCTCATCTTATAAATAAAGTAAGCACATCAGGTCTGAACTACCTTGCCCCACATTGCAAGATTAGGGTGTGGAAAAGCTAATATTCTGTTCCAGTGCTCAACTCTTCCTTATCTGACCTTCTTATATGGTTGTTCAGCAGTTAGAAATGTGTGTTTCTCTCTAGATGTCAAGATCTTTAAGGTCCTTAATTTGTTAAGGAACGAGGAAGTTAGAGCTATGGATATAACTGGATTTTTTGTAAGGGGAGTTCAGAGAAGACAGAAGAGGCTAGAAAGTGATGGAAGGAAGCATTCACATTTCAGATCACAGGTTTAGAGTCAAGGAGTCGAAGTAAAATTCCCAGCGTCACTTCTCTTTGGCAACTCTGGACTTGAATTTCCTCATCTGTATGGTAATGATGTACCTACTTCTTAAAGCTTTGGAAATCAGAGACAATAAAGAAAAATATGTTTGGTTGCATTTTTTTTTCCATAAATTAGTTTACAAGTATTGTGGAGAACCTGGGAAAGAAAAGAGGAACCACGGAAGGCGACAGAAAATTTATGAGACTCATTACAGACAGTCGTAGTGCCTGATACCCTTCACCTGAGGAAGACTGGTGTCAAAGAAAGAGCCTAGTAAAGATCTGAAAGTGACGAGAAAAAGATGGTTTCTTGCAAATCGTTGATGACCTTTGAGAGAATGATTTCCACTGTGAGAGGGGGACAGAGAGATTTTATGAGATCAAGAAGAAAGTGGGTGGTAAGGAAAAGGGGACTGGGGATATATAAGTGAAATAAGGTAAAATTAAAAGGAAGCAAAAACTTAAAAAAATGGAACAGTAGTTTGAGGAGACAAGCTTAAATAATTACCATTCCTGAGGATATAGATAGTTCAAAAAGGATCAGTACCCTAATCTAAAGGGATTAAGTGCTATTGGCAGAATTTCAGTCACCCAGAGGATACAGGAGAGTGCTCTTTTATGATAAAACTTTCAATCCTTCCTAAAACTGTTGAAATCGCACTATAAATAGATATTGCCTTTCTGTCCAAATATTAAATTGGTCTTGGGTAGCACTAGCACTCCTGTCACCTACTCCCGGCATTAATTATACTTTTTAAATGCACAATGTTAGCAAGCAAATTGATACAGATACTATGGAAAACACTATGGTAGTTTCTCAAAAAATTAAAAATTGAACTACTGTATGATCCAGCAATACTACTACTGGGTACAGATCCAAAAGAAGTGAAATCAGTATGCCAAGGAAACATCCACACTTCTCTATGTATTGCAACACTATGCACAATAGCTAATACTTACAGGTAATCTAAGTGTCCATTTGATGAATGAATAAGGAAGGGGTGATGCATAAGCACAAGTGAATACTGTTCAGTCTTAATAAAGAATGAAATGCTGTCATTTATGATGACCTGAATAGAACTGGAGCTTACTATGGTAAGTGATATAAAGCAGGCACAGAAAGGCAAGTGTCATACACTTTTCTTGTATGTGTAATTTTTTAAAAAAGTTAATCTCATAAAAGTTGAGAGTAGAATTATGGTTATCAGAAGCTAGAGCTAGCACAGAACAAGAGATGGAGAAGTGCTGACCAACGTGAACTAAATCGTGGTTATATTGGAGAAAAAATTCTGGTGTGTTATTTTGCAGTAACATGACAATAGATAATCATAATCCTCCATGTATTTCAAAAAGCTAAAAGAATTCTTTCAGTATAAAGAATGATGCCAGGCGTGGTGGCACACGCCTGTAATCCCAGCACTTGGGAAGCTGAGACAGGATCGTCGTGAGTTCAAGACCAGCCTTGGTTACAAAGTGAGCTCAGCCGGAACTGCATAGTGAGACCCTGTCTCAAAAAGACCCAAAACAAAAAACAAAACAAAACAAAAACGTGATAAATGTTTGAGTATTGTTAACCTGATTAGAAAATTATATAAGATATAGACATATCAAAATATCACAATGCATGGTATAAATATGTACAATTTTTATGTTTTAGAGCTTCAGTGAAGAATTCTGAACAACGAATGTTGTATCTCCCAAAAAAGAGCCTTTGGTGGCAACTTCTTGCACGCAGAGGTTGGTGTGGAGGGTAGAACAGAATAAAGATGATGGTCACACAGGATGAACTGGCAGATGAGGAGGAAATGTTATCATTCCCGGGTCCTGAGCTATCAGGCAGGGAAAGCAGACATTTCCAGCTTGATTGGCTCATTCTCGTTTTATGCACTGCATCGTTCTGTCATGCTGGAGATATTACACATTGATTTCCGGGGTGTCAAAATATAAAAGTTTGACGGTTTGGAGTATTTCATAGAAATGCTTCCTACCCTGCTGCCTCACTGAGGGACCTCCATGTGCCCCTCTTTCTCTTAACTCCTCACAGTCCTGGAGTCAAAGTAAAACTCAGACCAAGGCTTCATGTCATGTTTCACATTTCCCCATGTGTTTCACAGGGTTTAGCATTAGTTACTCCTGCAAACAGTCCCATGAAAAGGTGAAGTGATGCTGTTGAATTCATTCTACTTTGCAGCTAGGAAGGCGGAGGTACTGACATGAAGTGGATTGGCAATCGCCCAGCAGTTTGAAGGTTTAGATACAATTTAAATCCTAACTGTTCTGCTCACTATTTCCATGCCCTACTGTGATCCTACAGAGAAGGTTCATATGCCACAGATTTTCACTGTTTGTACCCAGGGACATTTGGAACAACCCAAGCAGAGAGAGTTATGTATTAGCCTGCAGCTGCAAAAAGGTATAAATGATTATCATTTAAACCTTGAATATAAGCAGTGGATGGGAAGAAAGGAATCACAAAGAGAAAGGAGTTTTAAGTCAAAAATTGACAGAGGGAAGGCTATGGATGGATCGGCATATGGCAGGCTCTGAAGAAATCGTGGAGGGTATTGCTTGAAGGACTCTAGAGGAAGTTGAGGAGCTTGGCTTTCCCTTATTCTCTAGCAAGAAGCCCTTGCCTGAGTGAGTGGAGTTCGACAATGCACTAGCCTCAGACATGTTAGTATTCCAGCAGTGTCTCCTTCTTTATGGCTCCTCATGACTCCATCTGATGACAAAGCAGCTCTTTGCCATTTAAAGGTCGAATGCCAGTAATACAGAGATGGCATTTTATCATCAGATGGGGGCAAGCAGCAAGGGGATGAAACCTAGGTGAGCTGCGCCAAGTGCAATCGTGTCCCTGGACTGAGATTCCTTGAAAATGAGTCATATGCCTTCAATTAACCTTTTACAAATACCTGGTCACGGGAGCAATTTCTCTGAAGGTGGGTAGCTGTGTTTTCAAAGCACTTACTGCCTGCCGAGATGCAGGAAGGGTCAGCTGTTTTTCCCCTCCTGTCCTCCCAGTGAGAGATTCCTCTAAATTTCCAAGTTATTAAGAAAAGATGCCCCTGATAGCTTTGCTCCCCAAACTCAGTTCTCAGTCTCATGTAGCCTGGACCTTCTACCAACAAAGAAAAGGTTTAGTCTATTTTAGGAAGAAGTTTTTGAATATTAGTCTCCTTGAGGAATTTAAATAAGAAATAAATGCTGCAAAATAGAAATGTGAGTAACTACAATAGTGAAGATAACGCAGGTTCACTAAGTTAAAGGCTATTTTGTAGTTTAAAACCTTTCAGCTTGTCTGGTTTCTTAAATTCGTGGAACATCATGGGATAGACAAAGAGTTAGTATTTGTGGGTGCCCCAGAGAAGCCAGTGAATGCTTCAAGCTCACTGACACAAGATGCGGCAGTGTCGGAATTTTGGGTCACAAGGTGTTTAGTCCGGTGCTATTTCTGCCACTGTGGTCACCTCCCAGAATCATAACAGAGGACAAGATTTGGGGCTGCAAGGAAAGGAGATGCCTCACTCCTGCACAGAAGAAATCCTAAACATTCTACTCTGATCAAGTGGAACTGGGTATATGTGTTTCTCTGTCCCCCCCCCTCTCTCTCTCACACACACACACACACACACACACACACACACACATAGAGCAGCAGCAGCAATAGCAACAAGAAACCTACTTCTTCCTTAAGACAGTCACAAGTCCTCTTAGGCACCCCAACAAAGCAAGTGAGGAGGGTACTCACCATGTACTGGGAACTTTGCTCACCTAGACTTTCTTTTCCTGAGGCATTTAATCCTTTTAACAATTACAGAAGTTAGTCATGATTTTACCTCATTTAAAGCTGCAGATCACTAAGTCAGGGGATGTTGGAGCTTGGTTCCAAACTCAAGTTGGCCAGCCCTGAGTCTTTATCTACTCTTCCCGGTACCCAGATTCCCGGGAAGGAAAGAATAGGGCCTACAGGACCACACAGGTGCAGGCAGGTGGAGGCTGAACCACGCCTTTGGAGCAGTTGGCCACCTGGCTCTTGGTCAGCCCATCCCAGCTTGACCTTGAGCCACCGGCGCTTGTCTCTTCTGAGCCTGAAAAGCCTTTGTCAGGAGGAGCCTGGGATTCCTGCGGAAAGAAGAGAGAATTAATCCCTTCGGTAATAACAGCAAGAGATTCTTGTACAAAATTCAAGTCTAAAACACTAATCAATCACATTCAGGGAATAGAAAATATCAGTGTCCTCACCTGTGAAATATCCATAAGAATGCCATTGTCTAGTGTTGAGGGATTAAAAACTGCCAATAAGGAAAGGGCTTTGAAATTCTAATGCATTCTATTAATATTTTCGTTATTAGTAATCGATGTGTATTTTGTATCCTTTTATTGCTCATTTTGTACTCGGGTAAAAGGAGCAGCACAAGGGTGTGCAGAGCCTACAGTATTACTGGGAATGCTTACCTTGTGTAGGGTGCCCTGATGGGGACAGAAGGGAGTGTTTCTTTCTGTTTAGCTCCCATAACTCCAAAGCCCTAGTATGTTAGGAAGCTGTGTTCTGGGCAAATTCTCAACACTGAAGCCATTAGGCCTGTAATTTACCCCCCACTAGAACATGAGAGAATGTAATCAAGTAAATATTATTGTTTTTCCTTCCTTTCTTAGCAAATTACCACCTTCCGCTCTGCTCTTTCCCCAAGCTCTACTAGTTGAGCAAGTCTGGAACTGATCTCTTGGCAGAAAAAAAAAAAATCTTTTAAATCAAAATGCTGCCATCTGTGAGATGATTTTTTTTTCTATCTTTAAGCCTAGCAACTCCCTTCAGAAATCAGGAAATAAAACTCCAATCTGACTTTAACTGAAGATGTTCAATTGGGTTGTTAAATGCCACATAGTAATTTACACGTGTGCTGTAAAATAGAAATTGCCAAGCAAGATGTAGTCTAATGCTGCCAGGACAAAGATGTAATTCCTTCCTTCTCCTTAAAGAAATTCTACCAAAGCAGGACCTTCAGGGTGCAAGCAATGTATGAGGTTTCAGAGAAAGATGAGGGGGGAAGGAAGATAAAAAGAGAAGGATGAAAGAAAAGATAAAAGGATGGAAGAACAAAAATTGCTGAGGATTTCTCTTTCACTCACACAAGAGACACGTTGTAGCATCTGTGTGGATACCCACGTGCACACATGTTGTCCTTAAACATATGCCAGCAATGTGCCATCGTTGTAGGCAGTTGTTTACATATGTGAACTAAATAAATGGACAGTTCTCCATAAGGCTCCATAAAGAAGATGTGGTAACTATATTTACAGATGAGGAAACAAAGTTGTAACTGTGTTAGGTGGATTGCTGCTGCTGTTCCTGCTGATTTCTGTTCATGCTTGAAACATAATAGGTGCTCAAAAATACAGCTGCCCTTCAGTATCTATGGAGATTGGTTCCATTATTCCCAGACATACCCAAATCAGTGGATGCTCAAGTTCTTTATGTAAAATGGTACAGTATTTGTATATGCTCTATGCACTTTCTGCTGTATACTTTAAATCATTTCTCAATGATGTAGAGTACCTAATATAATGTAAATACCATGAAATACTTGTTATATTGTATTTATAGAGAATCATGACCAAAAAATACCTACACATTTGCAATGCATGTGTATTTTTTTCAAGCATCTTTGATCCAAAGCTTGTTGAATCCATGGATGTGGAACTCATGGCTACACAAGAATGTGTTTGCTACATGATCAAATGATCAAACATAAAAGCATGTCTCCCTGACTCAGAAAGTCATGTCAATTTCTGATGACTTCATGATGTCTTGGCAGAACTATTCATGTCAAATGTGTTCTGATTATAACCATTGTAAGCACCACAGCTATTTCATGATTTATTGGGTAAGTGATTGAGTCCTCACAATTTTCAAAATTCATCTTTTATCTTATGCTAGATTCTTACTCATTAAAAAATCATGTGTTAGGAGATTACAGGCCACAGCAAAAACCACTGGAACTTTGAAGGTGTTCACAACTGGAAGCGCATGACCCAATACACGTGTGATTTGCAAACATGTTCAATGAAGCAAGTTAGGTGATGAGATCAAAGTACTGCTGAGTGGGAATAGGGCACAGTGAAGACAAAACGTACATGGTGACCAGGCTCAATGTAAAGTCTGGGAGACTGTACAGAGGTAGTAACTCCCAGGATGCCATACAAGGGTGAATTTTGTGGGTGTAGGTGAGCTACTGGCTGGGAGAGACCAAGATAAATATAATCAAGAACACTGATGTCTGGGCTGTCAAAGACCATTAAGCAGGACATTTTTGAATAATTGTTCTCATTTCCAAATTGGGGAAGGCTGCAGATCTGTGCTTCTGTACTGATCACCTGAATTTCTTATAGGTACTGCTTCAGTAGTTTCCACAGGGGAGATGGCACTCTGAATTTCCAGCAAAGTACTAGATGGTGCATATGCTTCTGGCCATGGGCCACACTGTGAGCAGCAAGGTTACAGGGGGCTTTATGAGAAGAAGCAGAAAACTGCACAGTGATGCCCTGTCATTTTAGCTATGTGTTTGCATTTATAACGCAGGTGCAAAGTTTCAGATCAATAATGCTCTTCACTTTGTAACACGCACTTATGTTTGACTCATGCACAGCTAGTTTTTCTGTTCTCTATTCTCTCTTCTTTTTTCATTTCTTACTTATATAATAAGCAGCTGTGACCCCACTACACCAAACAAAACCTAGAACTTCGGTGGTTATTTATGTTTAAGGCATGTTTCACCTTTCCTTATTTCTTGATTTCATTCTGGATGTAGCCATCATTTTACACCCCACGGGATTAGACCAACGTTTGCTGCTGTAATGAAATACCTGGAGTTGGACAATATAGAAAGAATTTGTTTTGGCTCATCCTTGTCATCCAAGATTAAGGGGCCACATCTGATGATGGGCTTATTGATGGCAGAGGTGTTATAGGAGAGAGAGAGAGAAGAGTTTTTTTTCTCTGTTCTTCTTATAAAGCCATCAGTGTTTAACCATAGGGATTCTACTCTGATGACCTTATCTAATTCTAATCACAACCAAAAGGTCCTACCTCCAAGAATCCCAGTCAGATTAACCTTTTACCTTCTAAATAACTCAAAATGGTGATGAACTTTTAGCATACAGCATTTTTGAGGATGCACTGAAACAGTGGCACCTATTTTTATTATGTTCTTGCAGGTTGTCTTGTATAGTTTTACTGTATTTATTTGCATTTCTAATAATATTCTACATACATATGTATTGCATTTAACCTTATGAAAAGGATGTCAAATGACACGTAATTTTCATGGAGCTAGGTTTTCACTTAATAGGTTGTTGCTGAGATATTGCTATAGCTATTAATATTTGGGCCTATGTAGTATTTCAGTGTAATGGGTTTTTCATGTACTCTCCCCTAGAGGGCATTTGCATTATTTCCTGTGTTCTTATTTGTTTTTGCTTTTTTTTTTTGATATAATAAACAGCACTGCTGTGAACTATCTTGAAAATTTCCATTATATGCTTGCTTTTCTTGGGTATACAGCCAGGAATGTAATTGCTGAGTTACTGGATATTTTTGTGCTCAGTATTGGGGGAAGGAATAGCTCAAAATGATCACACCTTGGGCTCACTTTTCCCATCTGCTCTGTTCCACCTCCTGCACCCCACGCTCAAGGCACCTGCTCTTTCCAGACAAAGTTTCCTCCTCTCCCCTATTTCCTGTGCTCCAGAAACCCAGAGCCTGAGCGCCCCTGGAAACCAACTCTTTTACCCTGAGAGGCAGATTTGGGGTATATCTGGCCCCAAATATTCCTGGAAAATTGACTGGTGTTAACGGATTGGAACTCAGGAGACATTGATGCTCTGCTTGAGACCACCACACTAAAGATTTTCTTTTAAAGATTATTTCTGTGCTTCAGTGATCATTCAAAAGATTGGAAGACTAAGCCCAATTCAAGAGGACTTGGAAATGACCCTCTTCTGGATGAAGCAGTTGCTTATTTCACGAATCCAACTCTGATCTGAGTGTTCACTCGGCAGGTCTATCGAAGGAGAGGACTACATTTTCTTTTCATATCCTACAGATACTAAAGGTGACAGCTACCCATTCCATCTGCGCCAAGGTGCACTAGGAAATGAAACTGTAGGCATGTTATAGCCAGAAGGACACTGTTCTAAACAGTGTGCAGGTTTCAGCACAGGAAAACTGATTTTTTAAAATGTACTGAAATTCCATTTGACTGAGGAAGTCAGAAGTGGGGTGTCAAAACCTAAACTGTGCCTTGCATTACAATAGGGGATGCTGGGATGCTGACCTGTTCCTATCTCCCAGCAAAAATAATGCCCTCTGTGCTTGACTCACCAGAAGTAAAAGCTCGCCGGCTCATGGTTAAACAAAGGATATCGTCTGTCCAGGCGAATGCATCCCTTCACAGCAAAGTATTATGAAAGTAAAAATTTCCAGAAATGTTCCCAGCTCCACAAATGCACCAGTTGTACTGCAGATGGTGGTGAGGATGAGAATGAGCAGTGAGGAGGGAGATGCAACCAAAACATCTACTCTACAGCCAAGTCCTGAAATCCATGACAGATTACAGATGGCTTCCGTGTGCAAACGTGGAATCAATTTACAGCCGAGTGAAAGTGTAAAATTTGCTAACCTCCTGGGTTTTTTTTTTTTTTTTTTCGTCCTGGTGGTCAAACTCACAACCTTGCCCTCCTCAAGCAGGATCTCGTGCCATTGAGCTAAAGAAAGTTTAAAATTTGGGATTAAAAATTTGAAATGAAGTCAAGGAAAACGAAGAGAAGAGTCAAGAAACAAAGTGATTGGTTCTTCAGGAGGTTCTGGTCTTCTCCAGCCTCAGCCCATTCCAGTCCTGAAAATGAGAGCATTGGGCCTAGTAGTATGAGCATTGGGACTGTGATAAGGACAGTAGCTCTATCAAACAAAGAAGCACCCTTGGTAGGCTGAGTCCTTCTGAGACACTGGGGGAGCAGCCGTCTTCAGTAGGTGATAGCAGTGACCCCCCATTACAGTCATGCCTGGCACAGAGACTAGGGAAGAAAGTTGAAGCTGTAGAAATAAATATCAACAAAGAATGTTTCCCAAAGAAAGTCCCAGTCTCCAACTCTCTGAAGGAGCGATTAGGTATGTCAGCTGGACAACTGTCCACAGCCATCTATGGAAAAAAGGAGACTAAAGAAAGAGTTAGTAAAGTTGGCGAGAACCATGTGGGGGCATTAGCAGAAATTCTTGAAAGAGTCCATCAAAAATATGGAGAATTGCAAGCAAAACTCAAGACAGAAGAACCTTCAAAAGCTGACAAGTCTACATCAAGAATGAGAAGCTCCTCCGCTATCCAAATCAAAACTTTCTTTGAGGTCTTAGCTGAAAAAATGACAAACAAACAAACAAACAAACTAAAACATAGCAGGAAACAGAGAGACAAAAGTAATAAAAACCAAAAAACAGAAAGTGTACAATTAGCGTCAAGCTAAAGACTGATAGTGAATTAAAAACAAAAACAAACAATGATTTTTCCACTCATCATTGCCACCAAAAGACAAAAAGAGGAGACCACAGGTAGAATAAAATCTTTGCAGGAGGTCTACTTTAAGACACTGGAAGAAATTAAACTAGAAAAGGAACTTAGGGGTGGGTATAGCAGAGCTGTGAGAGCAGCACTGGATCCCAGCCCCAGCTTGAAGCCACTCTGGGGACAAATCAGCTGCTCCAAATCACAAAAAAAATATGGAAAAAAAGCTTCAGGAACGAAGTGAAATTGATTCTCAGAACTGTGTTACTAGAACAGAGGCTAATGAGACTTTGGATGAGTCTGTAGGAGTTGATATCACAATTCCAGTTAAGGGCTCTGAGACCATGAGAATTACATGCAAAACCAGAAGAACAGAGCCTCACAGAATGAAAAATCAGCCTTGATACCCCTTCGGAGAAATGTTCCCTCTTTCACTACCTTTGTGGTGGAGAAACCTGTGTTCACTGCTGTGTCAGGCGTCACACAACACATTATCAAGTGACTTCCTCCAAAGTCATGCCAGCAGATCAAAATTTGGAGAGTGAATGTTGAACGTGAAATGTGTGGCATAGTCTTTGGGAAAAAAAAAGAGTAATGCTAAATCCAAAGTCAATATGAAGCCACCAGTGGTTAAAGTTGTTCATCTATGATCTGGCTCCAAAACACAAGACCAAGGAAATACATCCTAATGTCGTTGTCCCTGTGAACACACTCAGTCCCCCAGTGCCCTGCAGGAAAGCCCAGCCAAAAGAGCAGCTGGGGCTGTGGTCCCACTCCTCCCCGAGGACAGATATAGACCAGTCACTGTGCCTGAAACAGAAAAACCTAGAGACAGTTTTATGCTGCTTCCAATCAACCCTCTTCATACCTCCTCCACCCCAGAAGTACCTGGCCCTCTCTCATCTCGATTGCCTACAAAAACTCACCAACTCAGCTCTATCTCCACTGGAAAGCTCCCATTCTCTATGGAGGATGATTTTGAGAAACTAATATGGGAGAGTTCAGGAGGCAAATTAGAAACTGAGAGTGACCTGGATCCTGGGAAAGGTTAGCAGGAGTTTCTTCTGCTTGAGCTGTCAGAAATGATTGCAAGCTGATGGTAGCAGTGAGAACACTTAACCTCCCCACCCCCATGGACGTAGCTTCATCTGTTATACTGTGTACTTGGTTAGATTTTTCAAGTCCGTTGCTAACCATTTTGTCTATTTGATGCCATTGTCAAGCGTCTTTGAGATAATATTCTGTAATACCGTCTCTCCACAAGGAAAAGAGACTAAGAGCAAGTTCTGAGTTGAAAGGGTGAAAGACAACTCTGTGACTCCTTGAGATGTTTGCTATGTTTGACCTTTTTTCTCCTTTGTTGTATTCTTTCTCTTACACATTGTCTTAATATATTTAATATTATCAGTATTTGAAATGGATGAAGAAACTTGGTACCATTGTGGACCACTACCCTCCTTACAAGAACCCATGGATTTATAGCTTCTCCAATGCTACATATTTTCAGGCTTTCAAAAGGTTTACCAATGCATTTGACCAATTCTTGTATCTCTTGCAGTATTCCCTGATATCCATTATCATTGTTAGAAAGAAATTCAGTGAAAGTGCTTT
The DNA here is from genome assembly GCA_004027455.1 of Hydrochoerus hydrochaeris. Taxonomy (NCBI): domain Eukaryota; kingdom Metazoa; phylum Chordata; class Mammalia; order Rodentia; family Hydrochaeridae; genus Hydrochoerus; species Hydrochoerus hydrochaeris. The sequence goes on from PVLA01003381.1 coordinate 59,200, forward strand.
CAGTGTGGATCTTCCAAATGGCAAAGTTTCTAGGCCTTATAGGCCTAAGAATGTTTGATGCCATGATCTTCTAATGAAGTGATAGTTTGGCTGGCTATAAAAATAGAGATTCAGACATCAGCAAGGTGATGAAATAGGTGGTCTTCAGTGCAAATATCTCCACCCAAATAATGATCTGACAGACTTCCATGGGAAAAGCACCTGTGTGAGAGCCTTGGGATCCAGACGGGAAATTGGAGAAACCTGAAGAAGCATCAGACCAAGGAGAGCTGCTCTGAGAAAGCAGAAGCAACTCCAGGGGCAGGCTAGCTGAAAGAGGCCCAAAATACAATGCATACAATCAGAAGTGAAAGAAGAAAATCACCACTAACAGCACAGAGTTACAGAAGATCATGAGACCACTAGAAATGCTTACATACATATATTTTCCATGGTATATATTCCATTGTATGTACACTGATGATGATATTGGCTATTGTGTGTATATAGTAATGTTTAACCCACTTTGTTGTTGCTGGGTGAAATACTAACACCCAGTATTTAGAGAAGTATATTTTGCTTCATGGTTTCAGTACATGGTTGTATTCAAGGAAGAAATAGGATGGCAGAGGGGTAGAGCAAGGAAAATATACTCAACCTGTGGCAGCCAGAAAGCAGAGGGAGAAGGGAAGAGCCAGGAAAAAGAATAAACCCTTCCAGGTCACACCTGCAGGGAGCTACCTCTAACCAGTCTCCACCTCCTAAGAGCACATTCAGTGGCTGAATTCATCAATGGATAAATAAACTGATATGTATATCACCCCTGTGAGCCAACTGCCTTCCACACATGAGAACTTAGGGGAACATTATATATATATATATATATATATATATATATATATATATATATATATTTCTGATGAGGACCCTAAAGCCCAGAGAACCTAAGTAACTGGCACACAGCTTGTCAGTAGTAGGTTCCAGTGCTACATTCTGCTCCAACGGAATACTTAAGAATGAAGTCATAGATAGTTACAGTAATACACACATGTACGCACACACGTGGAAATACACCTCACCCATGAAAGAGGAAATCTTACCACTTGAGACAATATGGACAACACTGGAGGATAGTGGGGTAAGTGAAATTATCTATACATAGTAATAAAATTTTTGCAGGATCTTACTGTATGTGAAGCTGAAAAATAAATTTGAATTTATAAAAACAGAGTCAAATGGTGATTGTTTGGGCCAGGCAATTAGAGAAATAGGTAGGCATAAGTCAAAGGTACCAAATCTTCAGTGACAGGGTTAGTAAATTCTAGAGACAGTATACAGAATGATGACTATAATTAATGTATGTTATACCTGACCTTTGGATTTTAAATATTCTCAACATATACATACACATACACAGGCAACTGTGGGTGGTAGGAATAGGGTGAATAGATTATTATAATAATCATTTTGTAATGTGTATCAAAGAACCACACTATACACCTTAAATATATTAAACTTTTGTCAATCATACCTTGAATAAGCTGGAAAAATAAAATGAGATCTTCTAGGTCTTTTTGAGACTTTCTAAACATCCTTCCATGATTTTTTGGTCTCTACTGTCACTGCTAAAAGCTTTGATGACAAACTAATTCCTTTCTATTAATCAACTCTTTGGTAATATTTTATATTTTTTACAAGGGTTTATTTATAATATTATGTGATTAAACTAAAAAACAATCTTATTATTGATAGAGACATATTGCCATTAATTCCCCTTAAAGTATTTTCCCTTGCTTCAAACATATTTATCCCATCATTCTTTATTATTAATACCTGTTTGCACTACCTAATGTTTAGAGTACACAACTCATTTTAATTCCTTTTTTCCTCCCCTAACCCTCACCTCATTTCATCTCATGGTCTCCTTCCCATTTGAGAAAGATCTATCTCCCTACTTCCCATTAGCTTTTATTTAGTTCTTTATTTATATTTTGGGTTTCTCGTGTAAGAGAAACTATGTGAAATTTTAACTTGTGTGTAATTGACTTTATTTAACAGTATGGTCTCAAGGTATATCTATTTTCCTGCAAGTAGCTCAAGTTTACCTTTCTTTATAGCAGAATAGTACTCCACTGCATATAAATTCATTTTCTTTTTCTCTTCATCTGTTGATGGATATAGAGACTGCTTCAAAAATTTAGCTATTATGAATTGTGCTGCTGTTAGTAAGGACATGCATGTGTCACTCTAATATGATATCTTTAACTCTTTTGAAAAGATAGCTAGAAGGGGAACAGCTACATCAAATGGAATGTCTGGTTTTAGATTTTTTTAAAGATGTCTGTACTGGTTTCCCTAGCAGTTGTACTGGTTTACATTCTTACCAACGATGTAGAAGTGTTCCTTTTTCCTTGCAGTCTCTCCAGTGTTGGTTATTAATTCATTTCTTGATGTTGGCCATTCTTTCTGGGATCATTCTTGCCACTTTCTGAAGCAGCTCTGAACTTTTTTCATGACTGTCTTTATGACATTTGATCCAAAATAAAGTGAAGGCTGATGTCAGTGCCATCCAGTGGCAAAGCAGGCTTGTAAAAACCATCACTTTGTGTCTACATCCATCTTTCTCACTGAATCTGGCCCCATGTGACTTCCCGCTCATCCTGAAAGTCAAAATGATCTGCAAAGTAAACGTTTGGAGTTGATTCCAGACATGGAGGCAGCCATTGCAGGGCACCTACAGACACTCATGAAAGAAAAAAAAAACCTTCCAGAACTGCTTCAGAAAGTGGCAGGAAATTGTATAAGTATGTTCAAAGCAAGAGGGAGTATTCTGAGGCCAAATAACGGCCATGTGTCTACTGTTTTACATTTTGAAAGGTTTTTAATATTCATCGTATTTTCTGATCACACATATACTGATATTCTTAAATGATCCCTTAATTTACAGAGGCACAAAAGTTTTCTTATACATCTTCATTGGGTTTTTTTTACCTTTTTAATTTAGGAAATATTTGTTTCACTTTTCAAATTTTTTTTTATCTTTTGTTTTTAACATTTTCTATTCAAGGAATATCTCTTGTCTGAATTTCAGCATGTTTGACGTTGTTTTGTATTTTCTTCTATGTCTCTTCTTCCACCTGGGAAACGTCCTCATCTTATAGCTACCTGTATTCCCTGGTTTCATCCTGTTTCCTAGCTTCTTTTTCACGCTGTCAGCCTGTCGCTGGGAAGGGCTGCTTGCCGATTTTCTCTTGCTGGATTACTGCACTATGAACTCCCCCCATCTGTTCTTGTTAGGCTTTCTGAACACAAGTACAGGGCTCCGGTGCTCCTCTAATTCCACTCCTGGACTCCTGAATCAGAGATCTAGACACAGCAGGCGGGGACAGGTTCTCACCCATCCCAAAGCAATGGCAATGGAAATGCAGAATTCTCTTTTTTCTCTGCTTCATCCTTTCCCTGTTAACTTCCTACACACCATGCATACATGCATGTGAGCTTGCCACACACACACACACACACTCCTTTACCTGTGCTCTGTTACAACTTCTTTCTATTTCTGGCATTTCCCGTTGTGGTCTCTCCAAGTTTACTCTTGGTATAGAGACTCAGCATTCCTCTAAGTCTAGCATTTTGGCTAGATCCAAAACTAGACCTCAAAATTATTACTTCTAACTCTTCAATTTACTGATGAGACTAGTAGAGACCAAAGAAGGTAAGAATCCAGCACATGGTTTCCCAGCGGTAAATGTCAGTGCTGCCTTCTGCCCCAGTAGTTCACCAAAGGCCAATGTCACTTACATTTGCTATGATACTTAGAATTTGCTTAATGTTGAATCAGTTATTATAGCAATAGCTGACAACCTATGGCATAAGTATTAATAATATTATATTGCAAAAATATTAACAGGCCTAACTACAGTTCACTTAGCAGGGTGGAAAAAGGGGAGAGGAATACTCTACTAATTAACAAAACAACAAGAGTTATTAAGAATAAACCATACACAACTGGGGGACCAGCCACCTCCATTTGTTGAGGGGAAAATATACTGTATGCTTCCATTTACACAAGGTCCTACAAAAGGTAAAACACACCTAAAATGACAGGAAGGAAAAAAAGCAGCTGGGATGGCATGGGAGAATGTCAGGCCTGACTACGAAGGGTCTCATGGAAACTCTCGAGAGTGATGGAAATCATAAACACCTTGGTTGGAATTATGGCTACATGAGTACAAACATTTGTCAGAACTCCATGAACTAGCCGGGCGTGGCGGCCCATGCCTGCAATCCCAGCACTCGGGAGGCTGAGGCAGGAGGATTGTTGCAAGTTTGAGACCAGCCTGGGCTACAAAGTGAGCTCAGAGCCAGCCTGAACTGCACAGTGAGACCCTCTCTCAAAAAAAGAGACCAAAACAGAAGTATTTTTAAAAAAATAGGGGCTGGGGATTTAGCTCAACAGCATAAGCACCTGCCTGGTGAGTACGAGGTCATGAGTTCAATACCCAGTACAAAAAAAAAAAACTATTAAAGAAAGACAAAAAACCAAAAAACAAGACTCAATGAACTAGTCCCTCAAAACATGCATTTTATTTTATGAAAAACATGCATTAAAATTGATTATAGGAACAATAGTAAAATACGTGCTAAGGAAGTACTTAGTTTTATAGATATTCATGAGTTTTATATTATCTATATATACAGAAAAAGAAGGAAGTCAAGAAAATTTCTGGTTCTGCTGTAGAATAACATGCTTTGAAATGTTCCATTCCCTCCATCCCAAGTAACACGAAGCTGATATACAGCGAGGTAAGCGAACATGTACCATGTTGGAAGCAATAACTTAGGGAAGGAGCGTCTCTGGGTGTTCCACGTCTGCCAGGTCACTTGGCACCTGTTCGCTGCTCATCCTCACGTGAAGAGTTCATCTCTGATTTAATGCAGCTCTCTTTAGCACACATGCTATTGAAACCAGCAAATTCACACAGCAAATTGTCCCTAACATGAGACAGAGTTATGACCTACATGCATTGTTTAAATGGAGTCACATCTAGCTCAGTGGCATAAACGCCTGCCTTGCAAGCACGCGGTAGTGAGTTCGATCCCTGGTACCGATAAAAAATAAATAAATAAAGTCACGTCATCATCATTAACATCATCAGTTTTTCAGCACACACAAAAATATTGAATATAATATAAACTAAGATGTTCGGCAAGACAGAGAGGAAGTGTCAATAAAAATACACATTAAATTAAAATTTCTTTCTAAAAGTCATCAAAGAAATTATAAATGTTTCTATGCTGAAATAGACTTGAAGCTCCAGACAATGAGGAAATGTTTTTGGAATAAAGAAACTAGGTTTATAAGGTGATATCCACACATAGATCCTGTAGTAAAATTTCTTATTTCAAGAATGATGCTGTTGTCAGTGAGATGGCAGAATAGGGAGTTCCTGACTTTCACTCTCCTGGAGAGGATAAAACAACATGGTTGGCATCAGATTTCTCCTCTACTATACTAAATTTCAGAAAATAATAATAATACAGTGAACAGTAATGAAAGAATTCTATGTTCAACCTAGCTATCTTCCATGTGGAAAGAAACAAGCAGAAATTCAGAGTAATGTGAGCATCATAAGATGCCTTCCATTCTACCCTACCTCACTCTATTACTTGAAAAAAATTGGTTCAGCTAACTTCATGATGAGCAAAAACAAAGCAGTCAACTTTGAAAAAGACATGGCATAAAATAAATTATGGAGAAAATTCAGATCAGTCAAACAGAACCAGTGAAGACATAAAATAGTCACTTAGCTATTATTTTACATGAATATATTAAAACAAGGTAAGTATCAGAGGAATTATTGACAGAAAGATCTACAAACATCATCATCGAGATTAAAAATCATTCAGAAAATGATATGTAAATTTGTAAGAATGAGAAGAGGGTTGCTAAGTCTTTTATTTTGTACTAATTGATTTAACAGGCACAATATGATTCTTGGTCTAGTAGGGAAGCAGAAATTTGTTTTATATATAAGGAGAGTAGCTCTTGTTATAATTAAAATTGAATGTATAATTCCCAGAGCACTGGAGGATAAATGTGTATGTGGATAATCTTATGTGCCAGTCTCTGTTTTAAGTGCATGATGCATCTTGGCTGAATGATCAAAGTAGCCTCATGAAGTGGGAACCACCCTTGCCATCCCCATCTTACAGAAAAGGAAACTGAGGGAGTTTGATTTCCTGGGAGTCTACAACTGTTAGGTAGTAAAGCTACAGTTCAAATCAAGCAGCATGGCTTCAAAATGCACGTCCTTAACCAGCATGTTCCAGGTGTTTAGACAACATAGTAAAAATCTGGAAAAGGAAAAAAGAGAAGTCAGGTACAATGGCACAAGACTGTAACCTCAGCTACTCAGGGGTTAAAATAGGAGCCAATTCCTATCAACCTAGACAACTTAGTGAGACCCTGTCTCAAGACAAAAAAGTAAAAAGACCTAGACATGTAGCTTAATCCTGGAGAGTTTGCCTAACATGTGCAGCCTCCTGGGTTCAAGGCACAGTACTGAAAAATAAATAAGTCAATACATACATGCATGCATGCATACATACATACATACATACATGTAATTCATACATGCATGCATACATGCATAAATAGAGGGAAGAATGGAGTACTTATATGTGGACACAAGAGCTTCATCCACAACACCTTGGTGGGCCTACAGGATAAGGGGAGACCCCTCCTTGCATCCGGAGGACCTGGACTGGTCAGAGAGACTGCTGGTGGCACAGGAAGGCCCCGGGTGGGGTGCACACCATGGGCAGGTGGAACAAGCAGCCTAGGAGTCTACAGCTGGTAGTTAGGAGAGCCAGTGTACTGCTTGAGCACAAAGACACACAGCAGAAGCAGACAGGAGGAGCCGCCTCATTTTTCAGTTTTTCTTTTCTTCCCTAAAGGAAGGGGGAAATTTTCAGCCACAGAAAACTAATCCCAGCCCCCAAATCCAGAGGCAAAGACCAGACTCATACCCAGTACAAATCCACCTGCAAACTTGGTTACAGCTCACATTTTGGGGATCTGACTTGGCACGGAACGGTAGACGTCAGAGGGGTTTATTTTCACCTTTCTCTGTCTGATTGGTTTTCCTCTGCGTATCTGGCTGGGTTGGTGTTTCTTCTTGTTCTGCTTTTGTTTCCCTGTTCCTATTTTTCCCTGCTTTGCTATTCTTCTTGTTTGTTTGTTTGTTTTTTCTCTGTGTTTGTGGTTACTTTTGTTTTCTGTTTTTTCCCTTTTCTCTCTTTCTTTCACAAAGATCTCTAACCTTGCTTTTGGTTTCCTTCCACTCATCCATCCTCTTCCTCCATTCTGTCAACTACTTCACTTGATTTTGTGATACTGTCATGTGCGTAAACATTCTCTCTTCTCCTTTCAAGGTTCACATCAATCCCCCTAGTCTTTCTCTTCCATCCCTTCCCTTCCCTCTTATGCCCTACAACTACCCCAACTTGGGTGACCACCTTTTACCCTCTGACCTTGCTCCTACTATATTTAACCTCATCCATCTCTCCCTCCCATGCACTATCCCTCTTACAATCACTCTAATAAGTGAAAAATCATTGCACACAGGTTCCTGTTACAAGTTGGGTTATATTGTATAACTGAAGAACTTGCTTCTATGGTTAAAGGTATCAGATTAATACCTACCACACTTTGCCAGTAGCCGGGTTGTGCTTGAGTCTAATGTTATTGCTAACTGTATTGCTTTATCTAGGATGTCACTCCTGTTATAATCAGTTTTTCTCCCCTGTATGACAACACTGTGGTTGTTAGGCATCCTAACCATCATCATAGTCCAATACCAAAAGAATGGGCTCTGAGACAAATAGATAACAACTTCACACCCTTGATACATTGGGAAGGTAGGTTCTTGGGGTAGACATAAAGGCCACGAAGCACCTGCATCTAGAAAATATCCTAAGGAACCGATATTTCCTGTATAAACAAAATACACTAGCTATTGCAAAATTAAAAGAAAGGGAAGAAAAAGGAGGGTGACAAGCATAAGTTTCTCTAGAAAGAGGTAAAAACTCTGAGCTGAATTTAAAAATGCTTTACTTTAATGATGTGCATACAATTCCTACATACTACAGACATGCTGCAATAGTAATTCAAAGTAAACTATGTAAGTTTAAGGATATATATTTTAATTCTACAAAGAATGCTAAAAATATAATGCAAAAGAGTTTATCTAAACAGCCAATATGTAAATTAAAATGTGACATTAAAAATGTATTCAAATATCTCAGAAAAAGGCAAGAAGAATTAGAAAGTGATCAACAACAAAAATAAAACCAGCAACACCAACAAAAAAAGACCAGAGGGGATGAATATAAAGGAATTTGTTAGAATGGCTAAAATGATAAGATCCAACTAAACAGTATTTTCAAGATATGCCTCTAGCCATGCCTTGGTTAAAATAATGATGAAAGTTAATACACAATGCCAGTACTAAGCACAAGAAAACTGATTGCCTATATTAAATGTGAAATTAACCTTCAAGACAAATATTAATAGTAAAAGAATAAATTCTTCAGGAAGATACAGGAATCATTAATGAGTATGCACCAATATCAGAGCTTCAAACATTATAAAGTTAACAAAGACAAAATCTAATTAAAGGAAGAAATAGGTGTGTCAGTAAATTATACCTAGGAAGTTTTTTATATCTTCTCTAAACAACTGATAGAAAATCTGGCTAAAAAAAGTCATTAAAGTCTCAGGAAATCTTAACCACCTGTGAGGTCAATGTGTCATTTGTTGGTTGCTACCCATGGCACCAAGGATACGAGGGTTGGGAACTGTTCGTTCAGGATCAAGGAGAAAGACAATTTTGATTGGCAGTGTCTTCCAGACATGTACGGTATCAGGAAAGGGGGGCGACTCTACACTTGTAACTTTCTTCACCCTGGCTGAACACTAGACTCAAACCAGCCTACCCTTTCAGCACAGTAACGCCTGGGCCTCCCACCTAGAGATTTTGTTTTGTAATATGTGGTAGGGCCCAGGCGTTAGTATTGTTCTAAAGTCTTTCCAGGTGATTTTAATAGATATCGATATTTGAAAGCCTAAACTGTGAGGAAATGGATAGTGATGAAAGGAATATAAAATGTTATCTATCTTAAATGCATTATTTGATTCAGAAATTCTACTTCAAGGAAATAATGATGTGATAATAGTTTTTATCCAAAAGTATTTTTGCAATTTGAAGCAGTGGCAGATACATGTGTATATCTGTATATACTAAGCTGCTAAATACGCACATAGGTAAATCAACATAGATCAGCTGTGGAAGGTTAAGAAGGAGGCAGGAGATTGGGGTGCGGCCAGATGGCTGGCCAAGTGGCTGTGACCTGTCAGTGGAAGAGATCTGGGACACATGGCTAGAAAAGCAACTTCAGAGCTCTGCACCTGGAACCAATCGGAAAGTGCCATATTCAGTTGTTTCAATGTGAAATCAAGCAGGCTTTTGATAGGATGATGTTATGAAAATTTCTCATGAAATGATGAGAAATGATGTTTCATGAGAAATGAAAGATACAAAAGGCACTACCCATTAATCTGGTGGCCACAGTGCTGTCTCTCTTTCTCAGTCATCCACTCTTATTCTGAAAAGCATACGTTACTTCTTTTCCTACCTGTAATTGGTCCACACTCACTCTGAAGAACATACTTCTTTTCCTATTTTTTTTTTTGAGACAGGGTCTCACTGTGCAGTGCAAGCTGATCTTGAACTCACTTTGTAGCCCAGACTGCAATGATCCTCCCGCTTCAGCCTCTTGAATGCTGGGCTTATAGGCATATGTCACCACGCTTGGCTTCTTTTTCTACCTTTAACAAATGTAAAACCTCACTACCTTTCCCATGTTGTTCAATTCTTTGTTCGGGAAAAGAACCTGGAGAGAATCTCTAGAAGGATCTCTGACTAACCCAGAATCCCAGTCACAGGAGGAAAAAAGAAGGAAATAGAAAAGAAAACCTAATTGTTCAACAAAATAGAACTGGTTAAATAAATAAAATGAAGGTAACATGGATGGTCTCTCAAGACAATTCTGGAAAAAAAATGAACATAAGTGAGGAGAATTATATTGCAATATCCTACTGTTGAAAAAATGCAAGTCATGCTTGAAAATTTCAACCACATGTACCTCCAAGTGACAAAGATAATGATATATTCATAGTGGATATGTCCATGAATTTTACTTATGTGTTCTTTGTTTCTAATTTGTGTAAAGTGAATACCTTATTTTGTGTGATGAAATCAAAGCTTCACAAAAAAGGACTGTCCCAGATGAAGGCGTTCAGTGACATGGGGGAGCCTTTCATCTAGTAGCTGGAATCCTTGAGGGAGGGTCAAGTGCATTATTATCCCAGCTGGTGAAAGAATTAGAAAGGGTTTAGGACAGCTCTGCAGTAGGTGTGGAACTACACCACTACCTCAGGTGAAGCATTAACAGGGAGGGGCCGTGTGGGTGCTGCTTTCTTTCAGCCTTGTCCAGGTGGTTCTGGATAAAGATCATTAGAGAGGGTGAGGCCCGCTTGTCCTATCTGTCGCCCTTTCCAAGGTGGGGCTGGGAGGAAGGGAATTATCTAGATCTACCCTCAATTATCCTGTCACTCCAAAGATATCCCACCTGTTGATCCATCTGCTTCCAAAGGGGAAGGGATCTGGGCAGACCCATCTGGAAGACAGGAAAAGGAAGCTGAGTTTTTTGGGGACACACCCTGCTCCCTTGAGGCTACACTGTCTCTCCTCTTCCTTTCAGTTTATTGCCTTCTAGTCCTCAGATACTTGGCCTCCTCCTGCAAGTATGGTAAGCTAAAAACCTCATTCTTGTGAAGTCATCAGTAGCTGCATTTTGAAGGAAGAAGAGAGAAATTATCTTCACCAAAACCTGACTCTCAGATGTAAGAGTTTCAAGAATCAACCACAAAGAGGGTCAAAGCTGCCACAGGTCAAAGAAGCCTAAAGCACATAAGATTCTGGACTCATAGTCACAACAAAAAAGAAGCAATGGTTGCCATATCCTGGGAACCAGCTGCCCTTGGAATATCACTCTTGGGGACAATGCTTATCTATTGGGAATGTCTTCTTAGATCTTGAAAACCTAATTGAAGAGAATTTCCTAAATAGATTCTGAAAGGGCATCCCAGAACCCCTGTATTTTCTGAAAAACCCTTCTCCTCACAGTCAGGCAAGGTAGCTTGGTGGTCTCTGTCCGGTTTCTGATCTGTTTAGCATCTCCCTATAATCCTGCTAGGACCTTTGCATAGACAGCCTAGGAAATAGTACGTGATTATCATGTGACCTGGCAAAAGTTCAAAGGTGGTGACACACTGCTACTGCTCCCTCCTCCTCCACCACAAGGTAATGGCTGGCTCTTAAAAAGAGCTGTAAAGCATAGATTCATTTGGCTTCTTCCCTACTTTCGTGCCACCAGAGTGATGGGTGCTTGTCAATATCATCCTCCGGTGACTGATTAGTTCAGTCCCCGATCCTCGTACAGTAATCATTTATCACAGGGCAATCTCACATGACACAAAATATAGTGCCCCAGTGACTTTTCACTCTCTAGCACTCACTGACAGCAAATGAAAATGACAGTGCCTGCCAGGACTAGCCATAACTCAGTCTCATTTCCAGAAAACCTTCTGCAAAATAATGAGATGGGCACTGCCTAGAGGTTACAGCAAAGACCAGCCATGCTACGTTCAGATAAATCAGCCCACAGAAAATCTATTCACCCAAAAATAAAAATAAAAACCACTCCGCTGCCCTATGTATTTCCCTGTGAGTTTAGGGTGATAGTCCTCTTAAGTCGTAATGGAAAAGGTGACAGATGTTACGCTACCTGGTATTGGGTGAGTAACAGGGAGAAATGATCTTTTGTTCTAATCTTACAATTTGCTACTCCTATTGCACAAATGAAAGAACTTTACAGCTAAAGGATTGACAAGAGTGATGCCATGATAATGCTGCAGTTTATGGAATTATATTCTGCTTTACAAAATATCACATTTGTCACTTATTCTCTGCTATGTATTCTATTAAATAAATACTATAGGTAAATTATGTACTTTTTAGGTGAGATAATGGAATCCAAAGGTTGTAACTTGCAGTATTCTGCAATGCATGAATGAAGAACTAAGTGAGTGTAAAGTCTAAATGAGATCTTCTGATCATCTACCCTACATACTAGCAGTACGCTTGTAGCATGCTGCTGAGCTACCTGACACTTAAATCCATTTTATAGATCATGGAACAAATTCAATATCATTGCCATAAAGACAGGATTTGGAAACAACAGATGTAGAAAGAATAAGGCAAAATAAAATAAATAACTTGACTAAAATTATTTTACACTTCATTGAAAAAACAAAAGATGGATGGATTGCTGTACTTCTTTCTGGAGTGAATTTTAAAACATACTTGTTGGGGGCACCAAGATGCTCTCACAGTGCTCACTGTAGGGAAAGGGCAAGTTTGTACCTCATTGTAACTGGGCATGGTGGCACATACCTGTAGTCACAGGTGTGTGATTAATGTTAATGTAAAAGAAAGTATTTTAGAAATAAAAATCCTTAAGTTCCCCCATTCTTCATCCATGCTATAGAATAGGTTCATATTTCATTTATCTTCCTGGCTGAGTGATATCTTACAGAGTATCTCAAATTTTGTTATCCATTCATTCATCAATGGACCCTTGAGTGGTTTCCACTTAATCAACATAATAGGATTTTGATACACACTTGTTGAAAAGTGAGTAACCTTCTAAATGTTAACAGCATGCATGAAATTGCTAATGAACATATTAAAGTAGTCAACATCATTAGTATCAGAGAACTACAAATAGACACAGGGCAAGATGATTTCCAGTCATTGGACTGGCCCTTTTCTAAGAGCCATTGCCTTTAAGAGGAGATTACTATTGTTTACCATCTTTTATGGATGTGCCTTTTGGTGAAATCATTTTAAAGCAAGTTTGTAGTTTGCTCACACGCTTCAATTACCCTGTATCTATCTGAGAGAGAAGACTAAGGCTCTAATATAAAATGGAGAAAACCACTTTAAAGATAGCCATTTATATTGATAAAATAAAGAAAATAACCCTCAATACCCAATGATCATAGCTGTGTAAAGATAATACGATAAATTCATGTGAGTAAATTGAATGTGCTCATTAAAAATTCTATTTTGAATGGGTTTAAATTGCTTCAAAAACTATTATTGATATTCAGTAAAAATGGCTTCTCAGAAATGTGAAATTTTCACAAAAAATTTAAACTTCGAAGAAATGTCTAACAAGTGTTGATATAAAAGTTTCTGAAAAGTTAAATTTGTCACTCACCTTTTAGTGTCATTTGGATGACCCTAAAAACAATGGAATAATCCTAGATGTAAACATGCTTTTTTGTCTCAAGTATAGCTTTTATGTACCTGTGAACCAGCTCATTTTTTTTTAGTGGTAAGTTGTGAAAAGACAAAGAATGATCTCAAATAGTACCATTCCTAAATCAAGTATATAACAAATTATTTTAATTAATAAAAGAAAAGTATTTTCACATTAAAACTCTTCATTTATCCCATGTAGCCACGTACACTTAGAATTGCTTTCTGGTAATTACAGCTGTGGAGAACAAGGTAAGAGAAGAACTCAGGAAATCAACTGCGAGAAGTTCTGTAATTCTTTCCAACAGAGTCTTTCCGAAAGCCATGAAAAGATTGGTTGCCTCCATTCCCTGCTCATCTGCCTTGTCTCAGAGAAACTGCTAGAATAAAGGGCACATGGGAAATGGTAGGCAGTCAGCAAGAATGTAAATGGATACAGCGACAGAGGAAAATGACTGCTAAGTCACCTATGGCGTGGAATATGGCATGCTCAGTTCTCCTGCCAACACAGAAAAGTGTGTTTTCATCATGTGTCCATGAACACAGTGGCAGGTGGGAGAGGGCATCATAGCCCTTGAGGGTAAATTGAGCAGTAATGGCCTTCATGTTTATGCAACTGTTGCAAGTTGTGAGTCTCTGGAAGCTTTAAATGCATTTGCCCCAAGCATCTTTTTTCCATTATATTTAAACATTTAGGCTCCTTTCATGGAAAATATAGTCCCACATGGTCCTAATTCTCTTCAATTCAACTTATCAAAACATTATCCCATAAGATTCATTTTAAATCCAGAAAAGTATCTGAGCTTCTCGTACAAGACTGGTATTAGTCCTTCTTATAAACAAGTTCTTTAAATAACTGGTTTTGCACGCCCTTCAGTTTTGCAAGGGTTTGCGTGACTTGAGTTTAATTCACAGTTGAATGCCCTTGAATTTGGTTGTAGACATTATTCAGGTAATTCAAATGTAAGTATCTGTGTAGCTCAAATGAACTCAAGTAAAGAATGGTTTGAAATGATAGTTTTGATATTCGTGAAATCAAAATTAAGGTGAAAGAACACCTTAATCACCTTAATTCTGTCTATGTACATAGCAAAGTCAAATTTGAGTTAACTTTGTCTATCAATAATAGACAAAGTTAATTGAAAGAATGTATTATGTGCTTGGGCTTGTGTTATTGTTTCACATGCAAGTTTTCCTTTAATCCTCAGGAGAAGGCAAGGCAAATTAGTCTGGTTCCATTAAGCAGGTGAAAAAATTAAGGGAAAATTATCTACTAAAAACCTACTTGCACAAATACTCATGGAAATTTTGTGGGTTGTGATCTCATGCTGGAAATAATTCAAATGTCCACAACAAATGAATGAATAAGAAGATTGTGTTATACTTTGCTACAAAGGGTATACTACAAATTGATTAAAGAGAAAAGACACTGATGGACAAGGCAATATGGATAAATCACCACAGCATCATGCTGAGTAAGTTACCCACACAAATAAATAATGAAAATACCTATGGTATGATTCTAAGCATAGGTAGTGCTAGAACAAGTATAATTAAACTGTAGTGATAGAAACAGAGAAGTGGTAGATACTGACTGGACAGGGACATGAAAGAACTCAGGAGTCATAGAAACAGTCTTTATCCTGACTGAGAAACTGCTTACATAAATATATGTACTTGCCAAATGGTTTTTGAAACTCACCGAGCTATGCCTTTTATTTTATGAAAATCATATCTTAAAAAGATAGTTACAAATAATAGATGGATAAGTAAGCAGATAGACAGCTAATAGATAAATAGAAGAGAGGTCTTAGTATTTATTAGAGTTTTTAAAAGTCATTTGATCAAAATGATAGTTTGGAGGAAGTGGAACTTGAATACAGTCTGAGTTCTTGCCAAATAGTTTATGAAATAATCCAAAAGTACATTTGCCAGCAACTATGTGCAATACATTTTCCGAGCTGCTGAGGGGATAAGGAAGTTCATTTCGATGTGTTAATACATGCAAAGTGTTTATAAAAGTGCTTGGAATATAGTAAAAAGATCAAAAGTGTTAACTACCATTATTATGGTAAGGTATAAACCTTGATCTTAACTCAATTATAGGGTATCTGGGGAAAGTAATTCATAAATCATTAATCAACAATCTGAGAATCATAATTTAGTAAAAGAAATGGCATAAGGAATACCTAGATCCAGTGCCCAAAACTGTCTGTCTACATGTGCCAAGTAGCTTAAAACGCAAAAGTGTAGCAGGGATGTGAGGTACACAAAGCACAAAATCCCCACCCAATGGGATAAGCACTTGGCACTAACCTATTGCCACACAGGGATGAGAAATCTCCCAGCTTATAGAAGTACATTATGTGTTAAGAAATGTGCCCTAAGGATGCTCAGAGCCTGCTTCAATATCTGTCCTCATGTTTCTCTTCCCATTCACTCCCAGTCTTAAAAAGGGAACCCAACCTAGAAGGCTTAGGTGACTTACACAAAGTCACCCAAATAGAGGTACAACATTCAGTTTCAAGTTGCTTCCAGAGCTGGCCACAACTCTTTGGATTCATTTATTCTTGGCTGGACAACACAGAAGCTTCAGGAAGTGGTGAGATCAGCAAGAGATACAGATAGAAGGGAGAGAAATTATATGGGAAAAAGATATGGAGGTTACAGTTCAAAACCTGCTCACTGGTTGTGAAGGTCATTCCAGTTTGAGGTGGGAAAAGTCTCAAAATGGCTTAATGAAATCCCTAGGAGTCATGAAAGTTTTGTTTTATGCCCTACCCACAAGGAGGCCAGTAAAATTATACTAAGAAAAGTAAAAGATGGAGTTTGAAAAGCATACACCTATACAAAGCATTGGACAGATTTACATTTTTTAGAGCAAGCTGTGAGATCATGGAGGGCATTTTTTATTTCTTGAACTGAGTCCCATAGGATCTAGAAAAAAACATAAGAAACTTCAATTACACAAATTTGTCCCCAAAGGATAAGGAAGACTATGTATACCTAATCAACTCTTCTTCTTTCCTCTTGTACATTAATTTCTTTGACAACATTAGTTATTTGCTAGGGGGCTGAGGTAGGGATGTAGGTGCTGATAGCAAAAAAAAAAAAAAGGATTCAATATCCTATTTCTGGTATTCAAAATGAAAATTTTAGCTAAAGATCATCCTGAGAGTCAGCTCTTCTGAAATGGAGAATTTTTGTAAATTTTCTTCCGACTCCCATTTTCCAAATAAAGACCCTCTCCTGATAGATTTCAACACAGTGTCTTATCTGAAGGTAATTTCTGACAGACAGGAAGAGGGAGGGTGAAAATGCTTGTAGTTCTGACCGTGAGGAAGATGAAATGAGCAATGGTTATTTCATAAGGCTCCAGATTTCTTCTTTCCAGACCCAAGACCCCATATCAGAACAACCTCAATTCCTCCGTAGTCTGTATACCTCATCTGGGTTCCCACAATGCAGAGAAGAAATTCTAAAGCTCCAGCACATCTGCTCCGCAGCTGAAAGTAGGACTGGGCAGTTACCAGAACTGATTACTGCACCAGAATGTGATGATTCTCCGGCTAAAAGCCAGAAGGCAGGCAATTTGAGCAAGAAACATATAAGCTCAATTGTGGTCAGATTTTAAAGTATCTGCAACTTAAGTAACGTTAAATATTGAACCAAGACCAGCAAGAAGGGCTAGTGGCAGCGACCAGTACCTGTAAAGGCATCAGACCATGGCTAGCACCAGCAGATGCTGCCACCCTCCGTGGTTTCCCACTAGTCACACTTTGGCAATCTGGAGACAAGGCTCTGCCATATCTCCAAGGATTCTGCCTTGTCTCAACTATCTTCAGGACATAAAAGATACACTTTTTCTACCTTTGTACCCAGGTTTTCCACTTGGGATAGAAGGAACCGAAGGAGAAAAAGTGGAAGAACTACATTTTATCCAAATAGGCAGTTATCTTAAGCTATCTTATGAATCAAACAAAAAGAATCAGATTCTCCTTCCATTTTCCTCCTTCCATTGAGCCTGCTTGAGTTCTTGAGGTACGGTCTATCAGTTTTGAGTTTAGATTTATAAGACAGCACATCTGAATGTATTTGCAAGAAAACCAGTGGCCCTACTCTGAACAGTTCCATTCCAGATGTATGTCGATAGCCAAGATATTCTCTGTTTCTAGAGTCCTTTATAACCTTTAATTCAGCAAATATTTATTGAAGGTTTACCATATGATAGATACTGTTTTGAGCCCTGGATTCCATGTTAACCAGAAACAGATATGTTCTTATATTTGAAGATGAAAAGTCTGTTAATGGAGATAAACATTAATCAAATCTGTCAAATAAAGATAAAAGTACATTGTAGTAAGTGTCAAAAAGAGTCCCTATATGAGATCTCACAACATTTGAGGAGAGGATTTAACTTTGCCAGGTAAATGAAGGAAGACTTCCTTAAGGTAATAATGATTTATCTGAACTCTTAAAATGAGAGAAGCATTTAAAAAAAAACAACAAAAATAGAGAATTCAGGCAGAGGAAACAGTTGCGGCAATGAGAAAAATCCATTTTATACAGGCTCACAAGAGTAGAATGTTGAGATTTTAGGAGTTTCAAAATCAATTGATGTTATGTTGAGAATATTTACAATATAGAAACCAAAAAGTAGCAAATGCTTTAAAATCAGAGGTTTTTTTTAATGGAGTGTGAAATTTTGTTTCTGTTTTACTGAGAGCCAGTTTTTAGATGACTGCCAGCCTACAGTCACAAAGCAGTATGGTGAAGGGAGAAAATCAGATATTCAGGGAAAAAAAGAAAATCAAGTGTCTACTACAAGTCAAATAAAGAAGAGAATGGGGGAAAGGAAGCAAAGTTAAGTAGGGACTGGGCTATGCATGCCTATGAGTCTTGTTAAGTATTTAGGCTTCTTAAAAATAAAGAGAAGCTGCTCATATATTTATAAGCAAGATGAATAATCTGAACAGGTAATGGCATTGATGCTATCTGTCTGGATGAACTTTTAGAACTGGATTGGATAGTCTATGAAGCAGACAGTAGTAACTTGACAATTGAGGTAAAGGCACACAGCAGGATAAATGTATTATGGACATGAAAGCCAATAGGATTTGATGAGAACTTGATATAATCAGGGAGTCAGTTACAGATTTCATAAGTGGATACATAGTTATGGCCCTTTGTAAAAATAGAAAATACTGAAGGGAGTAAAATGTTGGTAGAAGAAATGTATGAAATGTATGAGTTTCTTAGAATGTGTCTGACTTGATGTGTTTCAGAAAAGGGCTAGAAGAATATAGGATCAGGGTTGGAAGCAGAAACTTAAGTCCTATCTAAGAGATGGTGGAAAATATGTTGTGTAGTATAGTGAGAGAATAGACTGTATTGAGCCTTCAGACATTCTTCGTTTTAAAGCTCCATTGAGAAATACATGTGCACAAAGGAGAATGAACAGGAACAATGGGAAATCTGTTAGCTTTAGTAACAAATAATTGATAGGTTTATCAAGTGCTGATATAATAACAAGAAGAACTGGGAACTTAAAATGGTGGAGAGAATAAAAAGTGAAGAAATGGAGACAGTGGATATGGATCTCATTTTAAAAGTTCGGCAGAGATGGACAGAATTCTGGGATGCCAAAACCTCTGTATCTGGGAGAGAGTGTGTGTATGTTTTAAGTACAAAATGCATTAAGGATGTTTGAAACAAAACCCTGGGATAAGTCAAACTGAAGAGAATCATCATGTGTAAGACAAATTACTTTTAGGGGTAGTTAAGGAGAGGGAGTAGAACCCATAGAAAGAGATATCAGAACCTGTGGTACTGA
This sequence comes from Hydrochoerus hydrochaeris, assembly GCA_004027455.1. Taxonomy (NCBI): domain Eukaryota; kingdom Metazoa; phylum Chordata; class Mammalia; order Rodentia; family Hydrochaeridae; genus Hydrochoerus; species Hydrochoerus hydrochaeris. The sequence goes on from PVLA01003381.1 coordinate 78,463, forward strand.
AGATACAGAAACCAGATGGGCACTGATAGGCCAAAGTAATGCGATTCATACTGGAAAATTGCAAGACGTCCTGTCTGATGCTTTTTATTGCATCTTGATATTGAAGAGAGTGAATTGCTGGACACTTCAGTTGTGGGGAAAACATAGCCTGAATGTTCTTTTAGTTTCTCCCTGAAAAATCGTTGTACCATAATTTAAACTCTGTATGTGTTGAATTTCTCTGGTATGGAGAATCTAAAAATCTAGACACAGAAATCAACAATAAATGCGTTCCCTGAATGTATATAGGGGACCCACACTGCTACACATGCTACTACACACTGGGAAGTCAAGTATAAACAGGACAACTGCGAACTGGAAGAGATAATGAAGTACGAATATTTATACAACTGATTATATTGTAAGTATAATCACTACCGCAGAAAGAGGAGCAAAACTCTAAATTCCCAGAGGAGGGAGTTATTTGGCTTGAGGGCCAGAAAAGTCATCCTGGACTCACTACTCACATATAACACTACGCTTTCTATTCCACAAAAAAAGATATTTTGTGTAAATCTATCTGTGTAACCCACAGAGATGACACAATCTTTCATCTGTCGTGTTAATGTGCTACCATCCCTAATCCAAGATCAACACTCACAGCTACTATTGGCTGAGAACGCTATGATTTGGATTCTGGTAGAAACCATTCATTTCCCTTTAAACATTAGTTTGGAAACCATTGAGGAGTGAGTGCCCTTTACCCCACATTTATTATTCACTAGAACAATTCTACTAAGCTCTGTCTACACAAGGCCACAGAATCAACCACATTTTTGTTAGTTTATTATTTGTTCTCACTGCCTCTGTCATGATTCTAACCAATTAGGTAGAGGCAGCCAATATGCTACCTCGTTTTTCATTCCCCTGGCTTTTATCTTCTAGGTTAAACTTATACAAGTGCTTAAGAACTAAAATCTTCAGACCTTGATATTTTGGCACTAGAGGGAGTAAAACGTGCATTAAAAAGAATCCGAATCCTATACCAATTGCAGCCGGGAGCAAAAATGAAAGAGACAGTTTGGGTTCTTTGGAAGCTCGTAACGCAAGTTCAGACACTGAATTCTGAACCTGATTTTAAAAGTTAGTTCTTCTAACTTAAATAAAAAATAAAATCACTCCAGAAAACAAAAACTGTCTAGCAATGAAGTTGACTCCTCTTCAGCTAATTTAATGCAACTTTTTGTAATGTACCAAATGCTTAATTCATTTCACTCTCTGTGGAGTCTTTTCCAGCTTTGGGGACTAATCCACAGCTTGCTTCGCTTTGATTGAGAGAAGAATGAGGTGAGGGAAGGAGTTTGGATTGATTCATTAGTCTGTTCCCTCCACAAACAACCCACCACCTGCCAATTAGCAAGCATTACAACCAAATGCCATGAGAGCATTACAACCAAATGCTATAAAGATGAAGATGCTATTGAGAAATGTGCCACGTTACGGAGCACCACGATGGAAGGAGGAATGTGTAATGACGTCTATGCTAAACAGGCCTATGAGCATCGGACTTTGGAAATTCGGAGAGAGCGATGAGATCGCCTCTGACGGGGAGGGGTGTTGAGAAAAGCTGCTTGTCAGTGTTTAAGGATGAACAGAATTGACACATTTGGAAAAAAATGGGGAGGACTTTCCAGACTACCGTATCTGTCTTGCAGAAGTTATAAAACCTGGAAATGTGTGGCACACACCACTGTATAAATCCAGATATAAGTTCTGCTTTCTTATTCTCCACCCTGATTTTGGAGCCATTAAAATGTTCCTATGTTGATGACCAGATTTCAGAATAATTTGCTATAGCAAATCAGAACCATGGACTCCCTCCAAGTTTCTTCTTCCTGGGTGTTATTACCGGGGCCTCTCTCAGTATCTAACCACACAGAAGGGAAAACCTTGCAAGCTCCAGCTCCAGCCCACTGAAGCTTGCTCCACACTTTCCTCGGATCAGGGTCATCAGACAGGGAGGGGAAGCCAATTACTGGGACATTTAGGGCTATTTTTTTTTTCCTAAATGCAAAATACACAGCCTTCACCTGAATTACATATCCAGTGGGTCCTCGCACCAGCAAACCTCATCTCCTAGAGACCTTGTTCCTGAACCCAAGGGGAAGCAAACACAGCCATGCATCTTACTTGCAGAGAAAGGCAACAAACCGAAGAAAGAGATTAATTTAAAGCAAAACAAAACAAAGTGCTAATCCGACAGTGGTTTTTCAAGAGTGCCTCAAGCATTAGTAGGTCATTAAGTCTTTGTTAACAAGCCAGGAAAAAATGTAAGAGGAGGGAAAAAGTAGGTCATAGTTCTGCTTAAATTTACACAGCATGGAAACTTCATCAAATCACAGCATTGCCATGATGAAAAGAACCACAGGCGTCTCAGTCAAGCTTCTCCTGGAGGCACCTCGGCAGCGTCTCAAGATGAAGCCCTCTTACCCTACCCCTAAGGAATGCAATTCACCTGAAGTTGTCTGATTCCTATCTGAAGGGTGGGATGTATCTCTCACATCATGCAGAAAGCTGCCTCACTATGATTACCTTTTTGATCGAATGCAACCTGTCTGCCACTCCTTTTGAAACTTGAAAACTGCCTTTGTAATTATTCTAAATTTCTTTACTTTAGGCTATTTGTTACACAACACAGGTTGACAAGCATTTATCTGAAATGCTTGAGACCAAAAGAGTTTCAGACTTTGTATTTTGAGGGGCTTTGGGAAGATTTACATTAACACAATGAGATGTCCTCGGTGAGGAGTCCAAATCTAAAAAAGAATTTATGTATGTTTCATATATACTTTATGCATTTAGCTGTAAATCAATTGTACACAATATTTTTAAAAACTTTGTTCATGAAACAAAATTTGTGTGTGGTGAACCATCAGGCTTGTAACAATATTTTGGTGCTCACACATAAGTTTTGGATTTAGAACCACTTCAGACTTTGAACTTTCAGCTTTTCAACACTGTGACTAAATTTTGAAGGGAAACAACTTAGAAGGGGGAAATTTTATTTTGGCACATGGGTTCAATTCACAGTTGGTTTGTTCCATTGCTGTAGGCCAGAGGCAAGCTAGAGGCAAGGCAGGACAACATGGCCGAATGGTGTGGAGCAAAGCAGCTCACCTCATGGGAGGCAGGAAGCAAAGGAAGAGAGAAAGCCAAAGGAGGAGGAACGAGGAACCAGATATAATCTGATCACAGTCAAAGTCATTCCACCATGATTCACTCCCTTCAGTGACACCCCATCTCATGCTTCCATCACCTCCCAATAATGCCATCCAATCATGATCTCACTGATGAGGAAGGACCCTCACAGAACCACTTCACAAGCCCATCAATTGGCAACCAAGCCTTTAACACGGTGAATGCTTTGGAGAGGTATTTCGAATCTCAACCATGACAATGTGGCTTTCTTAACATTTTCTCCTATTGTGTGCTCTTAAACCACACAAAATCCTAACCAGCTTCAGTCTTCTCTTCTGAAAAATGCTAACCAGACTATGGGCCTGTTTCTCTATGGGCTGAAAAATGCATGAAATCTTTGAAGTTCAGTTTGATGACAGGAAGTAAAAAGCTATCACTATCCCCATTTTCAAAATATAATATTTTTCAGGAGCCAAAAGTGTTATTTAGGAAGGAAATCTTATTTTTTTCCCACATTTTTAAATACTTCTTAAAATTATGAATTACCTTGTGATGATTTCTGTCAAGTGATGGTGAGACAGATGATAGGAAATTTAGCTATATGTAAAATACTTGTTTGACATGAAACTTAAGACATCATAATGAGCACACATATGTTTGAGTAGTACACTTTCTATGTGAGCATGTACTCCCTGCATAAGCAGCCACACGCACATTACATACATGTACACATTGTACATACACATGTGCACACTGCATGCATCCACATATCACACTTGTCTCCATGCATATCACATAAATATATGCACATATACACCTATTTTAATATACATACAAGTTCAGGTGTTAAGATCTCTTCATGACTTAAAGACCCAGGTTTCAGCTGGTTGAAAGAAACAGTTGGAGATGAATTCACCTGTCCATGTCTCACTGTTAAAAACTTTAGACAAAACCTTTTCTTTTTTAAAAAGAAAAAACAATATTTGAGCCACAGTTAGACTCACTTCATGAGTCTAAAGAGAAACTGGTTCAGAACACTGCCTTATCACGTGTGTTGGCTGTATTCTTCACTGGTGAACAGGAAATGACACACAGAAACAAACTGATTAGTTGTAGTTGGTATTTGTCTAACATGAGTATGTTTTAGTCCCTGTTTGGTTTTAGGTTCAGCTGCTATGAATGGCTGAATCTCACAAATTTTTCCAAGAATATATTTCCGGGTTAGGTTATACTCTATTTACAAATTAAGTTTCATTACAGTTCATTATGCACGGAGAAACATTTAAGCCAACTTAAAATATGCACAGATGCAGCTTTAGGTTAAAGTTAATTCAGCTTAGCAATGTATAGTGATTGATAGGCTTGTGTGGAGAGTCTGAATGTTACAGTCATAAACTTGGCAAAAAATAAAAGGTTTTAATTGCTTTGCAAGTGAGTATAACAACTTTATCAAACTCCAGTTCTACAGATGGAAAAAAAACTGAAACTGTCAACTTGAAGAAAAACTCAGTTGCTCATGGATTATATGAAATCTTTTTTGGATAATCATCTGGTCCTGCCCAGGACTTTCTTCCAACACCCCTCTGTCCTCTCCGTCTTTGCTGCCAATGATCTAGTGCAGTGTCATTGTGAGGGGAAGTCCTTTGCTGAGCCTGTCTGTGTCAGTCTTGCCCATCCCAGAACCCCACGCTGTGACTCCTCCCAACTTCTGTACTTCCTGCTAAAGTGTCTTCCCCCTTCCCAGCTCTTCATGTCTCTGAAATGGCACTCAAACCAAGCCACATGACCTGAATGTATAAGGAACCTAGGTTTGTATGTATAGCTCCTGTGTGGGCATGTACCAAATGTCCCTAACTGTAAGCTGTATTCTCTCCTGTGTTTCTCCTAACACCAGCTACCACATTTTATCTGCTTTGGGCTTGGAAAAGTTTTCTTCCAACATTGTGCATTGTGGTTTATGGACGTAACTCTATCCTGCAAGTCTAAGCATGCTCTTAAAAGAAACTCCCGTTTGCTGCAGAAAACCCCAGCTTCCAAGACCATGTCTCTGTTCCTAAGTTTTATAAACATGTGGAAACTGCACTGCCTTCTTTGTCTGTGGCTATGCCTGCTCCCACCCCGAGGGAACCACGTCTCTGAATCAGTGGATAGGAGTTCCTGAGACAAATGACAATTGCAGAAAGAAAAACCTCAGGTATTATGGAGGCATTTCATTCCTTAATACTTACATCATTGAAAACTCACTAATTCAGGAACGGGGCTTTTATACCTATTCTTTAGCAAAATGTCAAGGTTTTTAATAATAATAATAATAATAATAATAATAAAGTGCTTTTTCTACTCTGCTCTTGCACACTAGTTACCTTGGTCACCACAGTATGTGGCAGCTTATCCTCCAATGAATAAAGGTTTATCTAGTGGTTACCAGCTGAGAGCCATCCTTCTACCAAATGGAGGTCTGCTAACGTCTACCTGGAGCTAGCACTACATCGCACAGGATAAAGGCTCTGTCTCACAAGATTGCCCCCCTTTAAGATGCCCATCACATGTAGGAAGATGGTCACCTGTACTTCAGACCAACTAGGTGGCTATAAATAAAGATTGGTACAAATAGCTTAAGTACAAAGCAGGTGAACTGTCACCATTAAGCCTCCTTTTTATAGGGGATTCTTAACCTCTTTGGTGATTTATTACCACTTGGAGATTTTTTAAAAATATTTATATTTGGTCTAGTTGTGAGAAAAATGTACTTGCCTTACTAATACAAACCATGTCAGAAAGTTCACTCATGGAAACCCCAGGACCTCTGGATCCTACTTTAGGAACATCTAATCCAACAGGAGAACCCATGCTTCAGAGACTGTCCTCAAATGTCTTAGATGCCAATGCAAAGATCAGAAACATCTTTGTCCCTGAGAATTCAAAACTGGATGAATAAATTTCCTTGGTGCCTTAGAAAGATGTAAAGTTAGACAAAGAAGAACATTGCTGAAAATGAAGAGAAGGGTTTTGTCTATATAACAGGAAAAGAACCAGGCATTGTTAGCATTAAAGCACAGAGTATATATAAAGTACCTAGCAGAATTCTTAACTGGTAAAAATCACATTGCTGTATATAGTCATTTGTGATTATTTGTACTTGAAAAGTATTTGGTGAAAAGTGAGAATTTGTCACCTAGGTTAACTGCCTGGTCGGTAAGAGAAATAAATACTTTGGCTTTTAAAGAGAGAAAGGAAAAAATTCGGGCCAAGCAAAGGTAGGTTTTAGGGGAAAGACAACAAAGTTTGCTACAACAGATGACTGAGTTATAATAAAATGAAGACCGTTAAAAAGTCAGTGCCTTAAATTTGTGCAAAGTGAGAGAGTGAGCAATGTAAGGCAGAACGATGCCCCATTTATCTGTAGAAGTTGAAGTTTAGAGTATGTATTGGCTACCTGATAAAAGTTCTCAGTCTGGAAAATTAAAAGTGGCCAGCACTTGGAGCTTTCTTCTAACCATTCCTGTCCCATGTTTTCCTCAGATGTTCCTGCTTCCTACAACGCTAGAAGATTCAAAAGCAGCAATCCTGAGTAGCAAATGACCTTGAAATTTCTCAGGTCTTTCAAACCTTGGCAGCAAACTCCTGCAATAGAAAAGTATACAACCGGTGACCGCGGGGTCCAAAACTCTTTGCACGTTAAGATATCACTTGCTAACAGAAAAGAAAGAACTCATGTGTTTAAAATGTCATATATCCATATACAATATATCATGGACTATTATGCAAACTTTAAAAGGAAAAAAACTCTTGCACAGGCTAAAATGGAATTACCTTGAGAATGCCACGTCTAATAAAATAAATTAGAGAAGAAAAAGATATACTCTATTAGATGCATTGTGTTGTATAATTCCACGTATATGAAGAATAGTTAAACTCAAAGTCGAACCATAACTGCCAGGGGCTCAAGGGATAAATGGAGAGTTCTAGTTTCAAGGGCCACAATTTCAGTTTTGCAAGATGAAAAGAGTTTAAAGGGGAAAGACTGGAATGATTGCACAAATCTCTCAATGTGCCTATTAATACTACTAAACTGCTCAATGAAACATAGTTAGGATGGCACATTTTATGTGTATCTGGCTAAAATTAAACATTAGTTTTAAAAGAGGGAATGAAACAAAACAGTCTTTTACAAACAGAGAACATAAAGAGAAAAGAAAAGGAAAAAAACAAATAAAAAGTTAGAACATGGCAGATTTTTAATGATAATCTTACGTCAGAAAATCCAGCTCAGATCAAATGAATGCTATGCTTCTGTGGATGTGGCATTTCCAATGTGACTTTGGTTTTCACCCCTAAACAGAGTAGCTAGTCTGTGTCTAATTGTGTTTGTTTTTCCCCCTGCAGGGATGTTTAACAGTCCCCTAACCACCGAGATGGCCCCATAAAATTTTATGACAACAATTTCTTAAGTGAAATTTCCATTCAGCCTATTTGTGGGCCCTTCAGAGGCCAGAGAAAGCCAAATAGATATAACTGGGGACATTTTCCTCAGGTCTAATTTAATTATAAATCATGACTTTATGAGCCTACCGTTCCAAACTCATACAAGTCCTCAGCAGCACAAAATAATTTACTGCTCTCCAGGACAGTGAGCTTACGCCGGGAACCAAAGGGCACCCTGAGCTACATTCCTCTGGGAAACTTTACGAGGTATGTTCTGAAAATTTGACTTCTGACACTGGAGGTTGGAAAACTCATTGGAGGTTGGTGCCCGGCCCCCAGGCCCAAGACAATGTGCACACGAGGCAGATAGAGCCATTGCTCAGAGGCCCTTCTCCCTTAGCAAAGGAAGAGAGGAAAATCAAGCACAACAGTGTTACGTTCATTTTCACAGAGACAATCTGCTATCTGTTTCCACTGCTTGCAAAACCTGTGGCACTTAGGAAAGTCTGTGCTGAGCAACTATACTCCCTAATTTAAGGCAGAGGTTTCAGAAAGGGAGTCTGAAATTATTGGGTGTGAAATGCAAATAGATTTAGCAGCTTTACCACTATTTACGTGGCCTTCAACTCTGCCTGATGAAGTGGGATTTTCTTCTTCATTATCTGAACATCTGGACATTGGTTAAAGATGGTTGGCTCAAAGCTAGCCAGCCTCATGATAGTCACAGCTCACTCCTCAAAAGGGCCAGAATTATCCTGCCTAGCAAGAAAGATAGAGATCATCTCTAGGACTGTTTCACAGGGAAGAAAGCAAGGCACAGATTTGGAATGCATGCCGCTCTCTAAGGCTTGGAGGCCTTCATCTGATTCTCTCCCCTGGATCCTCGGAAGTACACTAGGAATAGAACTGTGGCAAGATTCTCACTGTGTGTATTTCCTTTCATGATTTTAAGGATTGGACAGAGACCTTTGGAATGTGTTGCACTGAGGGCCAATCAGAAAAGACAGAGAAACATCTGTAAACTTACAAAGTAAGTCCTCCCCGAAACCCTAATGTAACAAGGCCAATATAAATGATCTCGCAAAATGTTGGTGTTTCACTTTTTTCTCCACTGTCATGTAGATTGTCTGGAGGGAGTGACAGTAAACCAAAACTCCATCCCAGCTCTTCTACCTGTTATTCGTAGTAGCAGAAGCAGAAGGTGCCTGGATTAAATTCTCTCTTCAGGAACAAAGGAAAAGAAGCTGGCATAGTGGCACACAAGTGTAGTCCTGGCACTTAGGTGGCTGAGGCAGGAGGGTCTCTGTGAGAGTGAGGTCAGCTTGAGCTCTGTAGTGAGTTCAAGGCCAGCATGAACTACACAGTGAGACCTGTTATTTTTTAATTATGATTTTAACAATTCCCTTATATAACATAGACTGTTGCAGTTTGGGTTAACAAAAACAACATACTTTCAGCAATCTACTTCTTAAATCTAAAATAACTGCAAATAATTATAAAGCTCTGTGATACACATTATAAAATAATGAATTCATTTACTCTTCCCAGAAACCCAATGAGATAGTCCTATTATAATCCTTAATATGCAGACAGGGAAACTGAGGCCCAGAGAGGTTTCTTCTCTGAGGTCAAAGCACTCACAGAGCACATAGTTTGTCAGAGTCACAATGAATTTTTAAAATTAAACTTCTAGCAAGTATGAAGTCTAGGTTTTGGCAGTCTTAGAGCCACATCTTAAATTCAAAGATTATTGCACAATTTTGAGTTCTAAATTAAAAGATGCTGTTGCTAGTGACTATCTCTGGATTCCTATCTTTTTCTTTTTACCAACCCTTGGGACGATTAGGGCAGATTTCACTCTACATATAGGCTTTGCAGGGCTTCAAGTCCACAGGACAGGGGACATGGCCACCTCCACTGCCCAAAGTTGTCCAGTGCCGTGGTAATAAAAGAGCCCTTGCTATGGCTTCCATCCTCCCATGTGGCCTTAGAAGCTGCTCCTATTGATGCTGATGTAGTTGGCTTTGCTGTTGAAAGGTACAATTGCATCTGAAAAATGCTAACTTATGAATCATGGTGGACAGCATGAGTTTTCAGTTATGAATAACCAGCATGTAGAAGGCCCAGAAAACGGAATGTGAAAAAGCTAATGTCAAAGGATACAAAGTGAACTACGCAGCCAGTCTAAGCTATTGTGCAGGACAAAAAAACCATAGCCAGGCAATTTATATCCCAGTAATCATGGACTTTGGCTCTATGCCAAACAGACAGAAAAATACATTTTCAAAGATGACACTGGGTACATAATCATTCAGAGCTAACACATTCAATGCTTTGCCATATTTGTGCAGATCTCTTTTTGAAGAGAGGAAATGTTACAGACATGACTGCATCCTGTCCTTCCCATCCATCCATTCTTCTTGTCTCTCTGGAGGTGCCTCCATCCTGAAGTTAGTGTGCACCATTCCACATTAGTCTACTAAGATTTCTATAAAGAAAGAAAGCAGGTTGAAATAACAGAAATGTACCATTTCACAGTTCTGGGGGCTGGAGGTCTGAAATCAAGGTGTAAGCAGGTTAATTCCTCCTAGAGACACAATTCTCGGTACCTTCCAACAGCCCCAGATGTTCCTTGGCTGTGACCACATGGCTTCAGCCCTCCATCTCCATGTGCTGTTCCTCCTGTCTCCACACATCATCTTTCATCCATGTCTGGCTGCCTCTGTGTCTAAATTTCCTCTTTGTGGAAGCACAGTCACACCAAATTAGGGGTGACTCTTACAAACTCATCTTGGTGACTTGGTCATCTCCAAAATCCAACATTCACAGTTCTCAGATGAAAACTTCAATATCCTTGGAAGTGGGGAGACACAGTGCAACCCATAATGTGTGCCACACAGGGTTTTATACTTGACATGAACATCTTTTAGTTCACTGATGAGTTTACTGACACAGACTTCTAGCATTCAGAGAAGATTCAGAGTAGCTCCCTGTGTCTGATCAGCAAGTTATATAAAACCAGTTGTGGCAATGGCTGGGAATGTAGCTCAGCAGCAAAGTGCCTGGCTGGCAAGTGTGAATTATTGAGTTTGACTTCCGGTACAAAAAAAAAAAAAGTATATGCAACAACAATAACCCCACTTAAAAAAACCCCAAGTTTAAAATCCAACCAAGGTGGCCAAGTTAGGCTTACTTTTACTCCATGAAGATTCAGCAGTGAAGCTTAATTAAAGCATTTCACCCACCCCTCAGAAAAAAAGGATGCAAAGTAGGAAATGGCCTTTCCAGACAGGAAGAAAAAAAAGAAGAAGGAAATCTATCCCTTCCTGTTTTAGAAGACTGAGCAATGTGTTTCATGCAGGAAGATTAATTAGAGGCAAACAATGACAAACTATCTGATAGCTCAGGGTTTATCACAACAAAGCCTGGCTTTTAACACTTGACATAGGACAGGTATCTTCCTTCCAACTTAGAGCTCTCTCACACTTAGTTCTGTGACTTGTGGTGACTTGTCATAGCAGGAGAAGAGAGAGACAATGGAGAGGCAGTGGCGCTTAACCAAATTAACCTATGGTAATAACTGACCCAGAGTCACATGGTCCAAACCACTGCAAGAGAGTGGAATAAAATACTTGGTGAGTACAGACTCTCTCATCTGCAAAGCAGAAGAGGCAGATGTGTGTGCTCTTGCTTTTCCTTTTCTGCAACAGATCTGAAATAAGTTAAACGAGAATCCAGACAGGTGAGGGCAAATCGAAAAATTTCAAGTGTTTCTGGCCATAGCCTAGTAATGCTACAATAAAAATTTCTAGTCTGTATACCTAGCAGGGTGCAGAGGTTAAGGAAATCTTGCCAGAGGATAGATGAACCAAATGCTTGTTTGCAGTGTAGACTCTTGAAACTCTATAGCTGCCTGGCGTAGTTTGAGGCTTCATGTGCCCCACTAAGGAACATGGAGATGGAGAAAAGATGGTGGCCTAGAGAAGCTCAGAATCAAAATGAAGAGGCCCACAGTGTACAGTGTACAGTGTTTGCAGTACAAGGCGAGTGACCCAAAGCAAACATCCTAGAGGTAGTAACAGGCATAATGTTAGTAGTTTACAAGCTCAAGAGGGGGATGTACTCTCTGCCTTGTTGGCCCCAATTCCACACAGCTCACTCTGTACCCAGAGAGACCAAGAAAGGGAAGAAAAAGAGAGCTACCTGGGAGAAAAAGAATCAGTTCTAAAAGACCAAACTTCTCTAGAGAAGTCATCAGAACACCTACTGACATTACAAGTGACTATCATAGCTAACACAGGCAAATCTAGTTAATGTGTCCGCTTCTTTCCAGCATGGTGAGGAGATGCTGAGAAAAGCTAGATACACAATAGGAAAAAGAAGTTATGATTTCTGATCACATCCAACTTCAATGGTAAGTAAATGTGCACCTTTATAGTATAAATGAATTTAGTTACTTTCCGCGGAAAATCTCGATTCAGACATAAGCATTTGTAGAGAAAATTCCGTTTGCTTAAGCTCTTTCACCAGAAGGTAAGCAGTTGGGTTTCCCAGGTTTTATTTATGACAGCTGTGTAACTTTGTCTTTTAATGTGCAAAGCTTTCCCAGGGAATAATATTCCCAGCTATTTGATCATTGGCAGGGGTGAGACCTCAGAGCTGACAAGGTCAACAAGGTGGGCAGGGAAAGGTGTTAGAACAGGAATGAATGTCTGCCTTCTGTGAGAGGAGAATGAGGAAACAGAAAGTCTAGAAGCAAAGCAGTTCCAGGGAGAAGATTGAATCTTCACAAGCTGGGGTCCCGCATCCAAACCAAGCAAAAAGTGATCCATAATGGGCATGGGGTTCTGCTTTCAAATACTCACGGTACATCAAAGAGCGAATAAATTACGTACACACAGTTTGGCAGTTTTTGGCTATTGGCAAGCAAATCCCTGGGTTTTGACTGATGACATATTTTCAAGGAATTAAGGATGTGATTCACTTGCTTATAAAACAAAGTAAGCAGGCATAGATGATACAAATGCTCCACCATTGACAGTGGAATTATATCCCAATAAATCCAACTTCAGTTGAAACTATCAAGTCAAAACGCATTTAACACCCCTAATTTGCTAAACATCCTAGCTTAGCAAGGTAGAATATTGTAGGGCATTTGTTTCTCCCTGTGATTCCCTGGTTGATTGGGAGCTGCCCCTCTGAGCTGCTGCCCACAATTGAAAGGGAGTATTGATATCATCATACAGTCAAACCAGCATAAAGCAGAGACCATCATATTAGCAAAAGCATCTAGGTTTATGGTATGGTGTGTTCATCAGCTCATATGGCGCACTAATGATGCATAGGAGATTGGACAGAGGTCCTGGCTTCTTCATTCATGAGTGGAACAATTCTAAAAGTACATTCTGTAGAGGGTTCCACAGATGGAAAACACAGGTGACTCCCACTTGCTCACAGCAGCTCGTGGACATAGCCTATATTGGCTTCTTGCCTCTTCTGCCTGACTTCTGTACCCCTGCTCGTGCGCACCAAGACCACCTCCCCAACATCCATCTCCACTTCAGTCCTTATCTCAGGGTGTGCTTCTGGGAGAGCCAGGAGAAGACACCACATATCAGGTCAAAGGGAATGAGAATACTGACAATAAAGTTTACATCCTGTGTAGACAGACACGAATAGTGAGGGTCTGGAAATGTCTTACAAACAGCAGTCAAAGGCATTTAGCTCAGGAAGACGAGATTTAAGGACTACAATACTCTTTTAAGTGTCTGAAAGCCTGGGAGGTAGAAAAGAGGGTGGTTTGGTGTGGTGATCCAGCAGTAACCAGCAAGGCAGAGGTCTGGAGGAATCTGAACTAGGACAGACTGGATGCTTCAGCTGTGGAAAATAGATGAGGTTTGGCCGGCAGCTCAGAAGGACAAACAAAGCCAAGATCTTAATAGACTTAGTCTGTTTGGAGTGGAGATTAGCGTGGAGATAAAAGTTTTTAGAATGTTGATGCTTTTAGGATCAGATGGCTACTCAGGCAGCAGCCACAACTCTGATTTTTCTTCCTCAATCAGCGAGGGTTTGCCCTGTTAGCTTTCTGAATGACGATTTTTATTAATTCAGTGTGTCCCAATATTTCCAGAGGGACATGCTGGTTGCTTGGCAGCCTCTGACTCGTGAAGATGAGTGTGATAATCACCCTCTCTTTAAGAGGCATAGGATAAAGAGTCTGACCTCAAAAGAAAGAAAAGGCAGAGGCACCCAACCACATTAAAAAGCAACATTCCTGAGAACTAATGTGAGCATTGGAATGTGGATCTCTTTCATACTTATTGCAACTTAATATTTACTGTGCTCAAGTTCGTACCTATGAAAATTCAAAGTAAAACCGGGTCTGCTAGGAGATCTCATGTTATCTAACATTCTCCAAGGCAGAGGCAGGAAGATTGCAAGTTTGAGCCCAGTCGGAGCGACTTGGCTGCTTAATGAACTTGGTGTCAACATAAAAAAAAAAGGAAAATAGGCTGACGATGTAGCTCAGTGAAAATGTCGTGCACTGAATCCCTGGTACTGTAAAAAAAAAAATCACAGTAAAATATGAAATATGACTCATGTTATACAGAAACATCAGAAAATGTTTTGTTTAAAACACAAATCAGTCTTTTTCTATCAAAAACGAACTATTTACCATTCATGTTTCTTCAGTTAAGAAATGTGTATTCAACTCAGATGCCCATTTTTTAGATTGAATATTTGAATTAAAGGGAATCTAGGTTTTTCTCAATTCTGTATATGTTCTAGACATAAGTCTTTTGTCTGAGGGATAACTGGCTAAAATTTTTTCCCACTCTGTGGGTTTTTTCACTCTGTTGGTGATTTTTTTTTTGATGTGAAAAATCTTTTTTTTTTTTTAAGAGAATACAACGAAACAGAATAGAACAAAGCAGATTAGAATAGAACAATATAAACCACACAGGAGTCCAAAACGAGACAACAAGAAATCAACAGTGGCTACCATAATGTCTCTTGTTTTCTTCAAAATCGTCGTTCATATCTTCACATACAATAAATTCAAGCAAAAAAAACTAATATAAAACCAATCAAAACAAAAGAATGAAAGCATTACAGGCCTTCAAAACCAGAAAATAGGGAATCACCAATGGCTACCATAATGTCTCTTGTTCTTTTCAAAATAGCTGACTATACCTTCACACACATTGAAATCAAAATAGAAAACAGACTAAAACTGATCAAAACAAAGAATAAAAACATTATAGGACTTCAAAACAAGATGATAGGAAATTGGCACATAATAAAATAAGCTTTTTAATAAGATGAGATCTAAGTTATTGATTCTTAGAATTATTTCCCATGTAGTCTGGGTTTTGTTCATGAATTCTTTTCTATATCTATGACTTCAAGGTTTCTACTTACATTCTCTTCCAGTAGATATAGTGTTTCTGTTTTAATATTTAGATCTTTGATCCATTTTGACTTTTAGTGCATTGTAATAGACATGGGTCTAGTTTTAATCTTCAGCATATGGAAAGCCTGCTTTTCCTAGCACCATTTATTAAAGAGGTTAACTTTCTTCTAGGGAACATGTTTGGCCCCTTTGTCAAAGATAAGGTGGCTGAGTGTGCTTGAAGTTGTGTCTACATCTCCTAATCTGTTTCACTGATCTCTCAGGTCTGGCCTTTTCTTTTTCTTTTTTTTCCCCATTACCATGCTGATTTTATCACAGTAGCTTTGTAGTATAATTTCAGGTCAGATATTGTGATGCCCCTGCCTTGTCTTTGTTACCCAGAATTGCTGTTGGTATTCTAAGTTCTCTTCTGTTTCCAAATGAATTTTAGGAATGTTTTCTTGAAATCTGTGAGGTATTCTAATGGTATCTTGATTTGAATTGCTTTAAATTTGTGTAACAGCTTTGGCAGTATGGCCATTTTCAGTACTTTGGTTTTTCCTATCCATGAGCAAAGGATATCCTTCCATTTTCTAATATCACCTTCTATCTCAATCTTTTAGAGTACTACAATTCTCAATAGATCAGTCTTTTACTTCCTTTATTAGATTAATGAAACACAAAATGACAAATAAATATATGAGAAAATATTCAGGCTGGGGATTTAGCTCAATGGTTTAAGCACCTGCCTTGCAAGCACAAGGTTGTGAGTTCGATCCCGGGTACAAAAAAAAAAAAAAAAAAAGAGAGAGAGAGAGAAAATATTCAACATTACTGGTCATTTGAGAAATATAAATTAAAACAACATTGAGATATCATCCCACCCCAGAAAGAATGAATATCATTAAGAAATCAATTAATAACAAATGCAGGAGAGGCTGTGGGGAAAAAGAAACACTTCTCCATTGTTGGCAGAAGTGCAGACTGGTGCAACCAGTGTGAAATCAGTATGGACATTCCTCAAAAAGTAGATTAGAGGTCCTATTTGACCCAGCTATTCCTCTACTGAGTATCTTTCCAGAAGAATTGAAAACATCATACCACAGTGATATATGTGCACCAGTGTTTATAACAACACAATTTGTCACAGCTAAATCTTGGAAGCAACGCAAGTGCCCATCAACTGAGGAATGGATGAAAAAGGTGTGATATTTTTATACTGTGGACTACTACTCAGCCATAAAAGAAGGATAGAGTTGAAACTTTTATAGGTAAATGGATACAATTTAAGACCATACTATTAGTGAAATAAATCAGACTCACATGTGTGAGCATTGCATTGGCTCCCTGGTGTGAGAAACTGAAAGAGTAAATAAGTTCTACAATGTACAATAGATAATTGTGAGACAGAAACAAATTGTTCAGAGGGAAAGGGAAACTAGAATGGGGGAGAGTGGAAAAGACAGAAGGGGAAAGGGAAAAAAAGCAAGGCAGTTATACTATTAGCAACTTTTAGTTCATTGAAAGGGAAGGTTTGTGCAAATATGGATTGGAAAAAATTTTAATGCTCATATTTTATAATCTGAATAACTACTTTAAAGAGAGCAATATGAAACATATTAACTATTGTTATTCTGCTATTCATTTGTTATGAAATCTTATTTTATCTTTTTTGGTAAAATAAGAAGAAAATCCAATAAACTAAAATATGCTACAGGAAAAAATATTCTATCTGGATACATTATGGCATGGGTCAGCCCTTTCATTACTTAGAATAATTAATGTGGAAACTCACTGACAGTTGGGCTAACACTGGCTTAGTTAATAGATGCACATATTGTTTACCTGCCCAGGAACCCTAAGGCTGGCACCCTGGCTCAGATATATAACCCACATCCTAGTTCTTCCTTTTCCTTCTGCTTTGTAGGCTTAATAGGTTTATATTTATCCTTAGATCTGATACTTCTTGCTGGAGACATGGCTTCTATGGCTTTTGGCACTGTTTTCTCACAAAAAAAAATTTAATACTATAAGTGAATGTTTATAACCACAATATTCATTACTGCCTTTATTGTATTCTGGAAGCAACCGAGATGTTCTCTAACTGGTGAACTGATAAGCAAAATTTGATATGTCCAGACAAAGGAATGTGTGTTACTTGATAAAAAGAGATGAATTGTCAAGCTACAAAAAGATACAGCAGAACGTTAGCAGCATCACGCTACATGGGAGGAAAAGACAAATTTGTAAAGGCTATCTACTGTATGATTCTGATCCTACAATATTCTGAAAAAGACCAAATTGTGAAGACAGTAGGAAAGATCAATAGGGTCAAGGAAGAGGAGGGAGAAGAAGCACTTCTATGGTGGAGGGTAGGGGACTTGTGAAGCAGTGAAACTAGCCTGTGTGGTACTGAAATGGTAGGTATCTGACATTATGCATCTTTCAAAATGCTTAGAACACACAACACTAAAAGTCAATCCTAGCACCAACAAAGGACTTAACAATAATATAGCAAAATCAACTCATCAATTTTAATAACTCACTAATGCAATAATAACAAAGAAAACAGTATTCCAAGAATGTTGGAGCACTCCACGTGCATAGAATTCTTTGTACTACGTGCTTTACTATGCTATGAATCCAAAACTACACTAAAAAAGGTACATTAATTATTTTTTAAAATCCAATACAATAGAGGAGGAAAAGGGTTAGAAATCACACTCTATACTTCTTTCTTTTTATTAGAGAGGAAAAATTTTGCCAGAACCCTTAACACATTGTCTCTGGTATTTCACTGGCCAGATGTGGGTCAATTCCAGCTGCTGAAGAGAGTGGGAAACAGATGCCTGAGAAGGATCAGGGGCCGGAAAAAGCCTCGGAATGACCGCTGGGTTGGTCAGCAACGGGATCTGAACTACACTGTTGCTGAAGTTGAGTAAGTGATGTGGTAAGAATCGTAAGACTCAGGTATCTGATACTGTTGGTCTGGTTGGTATGGCGACACACGCCTATAATCCAGTTACCTGGGCACCTAGGGCAGCTGAGGCAGCAAGATCACAAGTCCCAAGCCAGCCTGGGGAACTCAGTGAATGCAAAAATGGCTGAGGTTGTAGCTCAGTGTGAGGTTGTAGCCCTGGGTTCAATCAAACGAAAAGCAAAACAAAACAAAACAAAAAACACAAAACAAAAGAAAAAAATCAGATGTAAAAAAATGTAAAAAAAAAAAAAAGACCAAAACTATACAAATAAGAGACAAAAATCAATGTTTTGTGGGACTCTTGGGAGAATTCCATAATCAATAAGACAAATGATGCAAAGATGAAATCTGAACCTGCCACTGCCATAAAGAATCTATCAGTAAGAAAGAGATTCATTTTTCTCCCCATTTGTCCACTGCCCAGTTCAGTAGTGTAATGCCCAGAAAACTTGCCTCCCACCCTGGAGAACTGTAACCCAAGGTAGTTTGAGCTGAATGTTTCCACAACCATCACATCATCCACCCTTAAGCTTTTTGTTTTTTTCCTGTCTTCCTTTTGGGAAAAAATGTCCCCAGTTATGAATAGAAATGGTAAAACACGAATAGGTAGAGGCAGACAAGAAAGAGCAGAAATATGAAGTAACAGCAGAGAATTGATATTTATATTCATCCTTTGGAAAAGGAAGAATTGCAGACCTCTGTCGGGCTTCATCTTATGAAGGGAAAGAATCCAAGAGTTGGATGGACCCTAAGAGAATCCAAAATTATCCATCCTCTGATGTTTGGGAAAACGCCAGACCTAGGTAAACACTTCCTCATTAGAGGAAGATTAACAAAGAAGCCACAAAAAATTAAATTACACAAGAGAAAGAGGTCAGATTTTCCAAAATTAAAAGGAACTGTACATTTTAAAAATGATTTACTCTAGGCAAAAAGTGCATTTTAGAAATCACCTGAATTGTGTTCTACACAATTTTTTTAAAAACTCCAAAGCTATACACACCAACACAAATAATATAACAGATTTTGACAGAAAGAAAGGGGGGACAATATAAAAAAAAGTAAAATGTAGTTGCAAAATAAAAATGTCTGTAAGAAGCATAAAGTACAAAACAAGCACCAACACAAAAATATTATTCCTTGGGAGAGAAAACCTCAGGAGAGTTTTCAAAATAGGATGAAAAATGGGATAAATCAAAGAAGGCAATGGCAAAGGAATTTATTTTAAAGTATTTTTTAAACACATCCATAAAGTAATTTGTATTTTTGATGAAGATAATGGATCAAATAGAATGAAAAGTAACTTTCTAGAGCCCAGAAAAATTCAAGTCTTCAGATCCATCAAGGGCTAGCAAAATAAATTGAGAAAGAAAAAAGTTTATTCTTATGAAGTCAATATATTCCAGGAATAAGGAAACAGTTATAATTTTTCCTGAACAAAATACAGGTTATCTGTAAAACAGTTTATCAGCACAAAAATGTGTGATCTAAACTTTCTTCTCTATGCTATTAAACACTAGAAGAGGAAGGTAATCAGATTTACAAGATAGAAAGCTTATAACACAAGAATGTTTACATAATTAATTATAAAGATAGTTAAATAGGAAATAAAACAAGATATTGAAGAATACATAAAAATGCCATCCATGTACCATTAATATTAAAAGTCACCAAGGTATAAAACAATAATCAAATGGTGTATCAAAATAAAGGATTCAAGGATGGAAAGGTGGTATTTCAAGAATGGAGAGAGTCACAGAAACTGGTAAAATACAGCATTAAAGCTAGATAAAAATATAAAGGAATTTTCTAATGGAACTATAGTTCCATTTAGCTCAGCGGCATAAGCACCTGCCTTGCAAGTGCATGGTCGTGAGTTCGATCCCCGCTACCAATTAAAAAAAAAAAAAGAAACTATCAGGCTTGCATAAGAGTACACAATGATTTAATAATATTTATCTGTGTCAAATATCATAGTATATATAACTATAAAAATCTATCTATATATATTTAGATATAGATACATATATCTCTATATATAATTATCTGTGTTGAATATCACATATACACAGATAATTATATTTATATATATTATTATATATTATATATATTATATATAATTATATTTACACAGATATAATATATAATATATTATATATATTATATAATTATCTGTGTTGAATATCATAGTATATATAACTATAAAGATTTGTAAGATAAAGTGAAGTAAAAACATTTAAAAAGTCTGTTTTCATAGTTGGAGAAGTAAATGCTACCATTAAAAAATGTAGATCACTACAGCAGTATAATTTTTAAAAAATTTTAAAGATAAAGAAATAGGACATTACATGACAAATAACTTACCAAAAATATTTGTTTGAAATCCACAGGCAAGAATAAGAAAGAAAACAAATAGAAAGAATAAAGGTAATCATGGGTGTGTACAATAAATAAACCTGGAATAATCTTTCTGCATCTGTCAAAGGAATACGATACAGTTGTATAAAAATTGCAGGACCCAGAACTGGACAAAAGAAACACAGCGATGATAAAAGATAAAGAACATGAGCAAATACATCAGGCAAACACCAAATAAAAGAACTGGATGTTCCAAAATTTACATCTCACACAGTAAAACTAAAGATAAAAAAGTAAACAGTACATGGAACAGTTCATTTCCATTAAGGACATGGCATGATTATTCACAAAGGTGCAGAGGTGCAAAGACTGTATCAAACAGAGTATAAAACAAAACATAGAATCACACATGTGAAATTATGTATTTTTGAGGCACATAGGATGTAAACCAATTTACAATGCCCACATTACGCAATCCTATTTTCCAGAATAAAATAAAATAACTAGAGGAAAAATAAATGTTTGCATCATGCCATATATATATATATATATATATATATATATATATATATATATATATATAAAGGATACCATAAAACAGCTAGAAGAAAATGTGTTTTATAATTATTAGTGAAAGTAGGTATTTCCAAGCATAACTCTAAAAGAATTATTTTTTACAAAGAAAAAGTTGCAAATGTATAGCAAAAGCTTTAAAAATTTTTTTAGACTCTTACACTATTATTTTTATCCTAGAAATTTATACTGAGAAAACGTTGAGAAATTACTACTAAAATGCATATATGAAGACATTTAATATACTCTATTTGCTAACAGTGAGGAATTAGAAGTAATCTCAGTGCAGAAGCTTTAAAACATTGCTAGACCAAGTGTGGTCTATAGTCCTTCTATACTATACAGGCCTGTAATCCCAGCACTCAGGAGGCTGAAGCAGAAGGATCACTGTGAGTTTAAGGCCAGCCTGGCCTATAAACTGAGGTCAGGGCCAACCTGAACTACATAGAAAACTCTGTCTCAAACATACCAGAGAAAGAGAGAATGAGAGTGAGAGTGAGAGAGAGAGAAAGAGAAAAGAAAAGAAAAAACATTACTAAATGATCATGATATGTTGAAATGAAGCAATAACTCATGATTGTTCTAGATTGAATTTAAGGAATGGGAAATAAAAAGAAATGTTTACTGGAAAGGAAGAAAAAAACGCTTCCAAGAAAATACATATTATTTTAATTTATTCATTTTAAAATGTATGAAAACTTAATGCAAATACAATAAAATACTTCTATATACATTGAGTGAACATTACTTTTGTAACTAGAAAATGTCCTTTTAAAAATACAAATTGCATGGTAGATCAGTAGCAGATGAATATTGAACCGTAAAAGTAAAATGGGAAACATTTCTTTTGTATTTTTCAAGTGTATATTAAAATAGTATTTATCAGGCTATGATAGTTTACAATTTAGAAAACATCCAGAACAACAGACAAAAATATGTTCACGAAAAGTTTATGCTAAAATAAATATAATAAAATAAATGAAATGAAATATAACAAAAATAAAATAAATATAAGTGGAACAGAAAGTGGACTTGGGGAAGCTGTATCTAAGCAAACGTTGGTTTTCCCAACCTTCAAGGAGCCCCATAGCTGGCCAAGGAAGTGTGATCCCAGACGTGGGAGGAATGCAGGGTCCATGCTTTTCACTAATTTAAAAAATACCTTAAAACATTTACCATAATGGAGGCTGTTTAGAAGACCCAAGAAAGGTAAAACAGAATCAAAGTGGCTCAAACAGTTCCTGAGGTGGAATTTTAAAGGATTCCTTAGAAATTGGGATGAAATTAGGCATCTGTTTATTATTTTATGTGAATAACCTTCTCCATCCAACAGAGTTGGTTTTATTTCCCCTTTACTTTTCCGCTCTCTGCAACAGCTCAATGTACTTATTTTCTAGAAGGAACTCAAGACCCAAACAGCCACAAATGTTTGTTGGGCTCACTGGTGGAGAATGGTTGGTGGTTTGCAATATATAAATAGAAGAAACTATAACCAGCTTCAGTCAATCTGATGCCGTGCAAAAGCTGATGAATAAATAATGATGGTGTTTTGCATCTTTCATAAGGTTAGATCTCATCAGAGCCCTCAACAAGTGGTGCTCACATAGTTCTGCTCTCTCATAGACATTACCACCCTTGTCAGATGCAAGAAGTTGAAACTTCTGTCTGAGGAAATTCAACATGGCGCCCTTCTGAGGGGCAGTTCCAAAAGATGTCTTCTTTCTCGATGGAAACTGTTCTCATGTACTTAGTATTGATAAAGTAGCAATGTCTGCCTTTTATATGTCACTCTTTCTTGCTATGTCCTTTAGACAGCTTGTCCTCTCCACCTTCCTAATTGCAGTATTCAGTGAAATACTGACAGTTCCTGGTGCTCCTGAATGGTTTTATAGTGAAACCGCAGTTAATAGGACAAAGAGATTTGCTTAATTTAATATCAGAGGGACTGGTGCAGGCCATTCAAACTATGCACCTATGCTGGAATGGATAATATGCTTTGTCACACTGCTTAGTGGCAGTATCGCCGTAAGGTACACTGCCTGTGGCCTTTTGTTGTCTGTGAACAACTGGTCATCCCAAATCCGGGTTGGATCACCCTTTTGTCTCTTGCTCTTTCTTTTCACCATGCACTAAAACACCTTTCAGGAGACTTGGTCCACTGCAGGGATCCCTGATAATTTATACTATAAGTGAGGTGTGGTCTGGGCCCAGGGAACCTAGCAGTTCATAACAACACACACAAGTCCTTTGGCTTTGAGAACTTTCAAATCCACCAGGAGGAGATAAGCAACAAAGCAATTACTTACTTACTTACTTACTTACTTACTTACTGACTGACTGACTTACTTACAGAGAATGTTATGTGAGATAAATCGTGATGAGGCTCATCAGAAATTAATGAACCCATCAGAAATTCAGGATTCTCTGAGGAATGGACATGCCCAGCTCCAGATGACACAAAGCAGCCAGCTCTGTGAAGATCTAGGCGAAAAATAATGCAGGGAGAGGGAGCGGCAAATGAAAAGGCTTGGGACAAAAACAAACTTAGCATGTTCCTGGGACAATAAATGACCAACATGACCGAGGTTTAATGACACAGGGGTCTTCAGATTTTTTTTCTTTAAATCTTACTTAAAGAGAGGGGAAAAATAAAGCAAAACAGAAAAAAAGGGTAGAAACAATACAGAATTTTGAAAAAAATGAACAGTAAGAAATCATTAGCTGATATATTACATATTGTCTTCTTGGATGTAGTTGTTCAAGTTACAAAATTAAAGCATACAAAGTGAACGTTCAAACAGTGAGGCTGCAGACAGCTCTGTTCTCTGATCCAACAAAAACTTAGCAACATAATTATCAATCCTACACCCTTAAATATACATGTAGTTATATCCTTCAGAGCACTTGCTTTTCCTCCTTTTGCTTTTTAAGTCCATTATCTGCTTAGTTATATCATGTTTCAGGTTGCTCAGTACCTTGCTGATCTGTTTTGTTGTTGTTACTTACTTTTATTAATTTTTTCTTATTATTATTTTTTATTTTATTTATTTATCTTATTTTGAAGGTAGTAAAATACAGCAGAACGAGACAGGACATAGCCAACTGAGGCAGTGCAGTGAAATTGGCACAGAACCTCACAGCAGGCCACCGGGACAACAGCAATAGGCACAATAGTACATCTGGTTTTCTTCACAATAGTTGTTCCTTCAATCAGGTAGAGCAATATCAAAGGAAATACCAAAATTATAAAAACAGAATATTGAATAGAGCAATATCATTGATCAGAACAGCAAAACAGAGATAAAAATATTTGCCTTCAAAGAGATGGCAGAAGAAAATCCCCCTTATTTGCTATATTGCATATAGTCAAACTCGCAAGAGATGCTCAGATCTCTGGCTCTCACTTGCTAGTGGGTGGGGGATGGGATGGATGTTCGATTCTTAGCCCGCGCCCAAGTAGGCTCACAGCTGCCCACCAGAGGGGTGAACTGGCTGCCTGTTTTCCCAGCGCCCCAAGGTCCAACATGGCGCGTCATGGATCTCAGGAACTGCTGATATGGTTCTGGCCCTGGGGTGGCCGCAGCTTGCCAGGCCACAGCCCCTTACCAGAGCGGCATGCTGGCAGCTGCCAGCTTTCTCAGCGCCCCAAAGTTCCCAGATTCTTTTAAGATGAAATTGGAGAGGCAGTCAATGTCTGACAGGTTAGAGTAAGGGGTTTGAACTTTAATCCAAGTGCAGTGTGAACCCACTGGAGGGTTTGAGCCAAGTACTATCTGATGAACAAGTTTTAAAAATTCATCTGTCTGCTATGTGAATGAGAACCAATGGGTTGTGCTACAGCAAGAGCAGAAACCCCAAGGCCTACTGGGAGGACACGTGACTGAGCCACAGAAGGGTTATGGGACTTACACCAGTGTGATGGGGATGAGGACAGGAGAAGTGCTTTGATTTGGGATGCATTTTGGTTCAGCCGAAGAGGTATGATTCGTGTTTTTGAACCACTTGTTAGATTTGAAGAGATCTGTACCACACTCTATAGCATGATCTCATGTTTGTTAAAATTAGAGAAAAGAGGTATATATTTATTTGTGAAATGTTTGAACAGGTATAAAAATGCAGGAAGGAAAAGACACATGACAAACTGATACGACTAGTGACCTCAGGAGTGTGGAAAGAGAGGGAGGGTCTTATTATTTTTTTCTTGTTGTATTCATCTTGTTTAAAAACACTTATCACGTATTTGTATTAGTATTACAAACAAATCAGTCTTAAAACACCATTTGGAGAAGGAATTGCCTGGTCCAAGATCAGAGAGGAGAATGAGGTCCATCATGGAGAAAGAAGATAGGAAAGGAAGGAATGGAGTTTAACAATCGCATTATACTCAGGGTGTAATGCATGAAATCTGAAGAACTTAGAGACTCACCACCCTACTGGGGTAGAATGTGATACTTTCCCTGAAATAGAAACAAACCTGTGGACAAGAGTCAGCAAGTTTAAGGTTAATGGCACATAGTGTTTTGTGAGTTGGGAACTCAGAAGAGGTGTCAGGGTTGCTGCTAATATTAAAGTCACTGCAGTTCACACTAGCAAAGAGTGGAGGACAGAGGAGGAGTGCATTTCGGATCATGAAGGAAAGAAAGGGTTTTGGGTCAAGTATCTACAAATCCTACAATGAGGTCGACATGAGAATCTAGAGAAGAGACCAGGATCATCCCAGGAATCGTTGCTAAGACTCCTGAAATAATCAGCATTATTTTTATCTTTGCAATGAAAAATAAGTTATATAATAAAGCATAATCCTAAGTGAGAATAAATTTGAGCCTTCTGGAAGGGATAAAGAAGGTCTGCAACAAATATGTCCAGCACCAGATCCCCCAGGTCCCCATACCCTTCTATCCAAGTTCCCGGCAGGGCAGGAGAAGGATTTGCTGCAGCACAGCAATAAAACAGGAAAAGCAGTGATTGATGGCCTGTAAATTCTGGAGAGTTCTTATAAAAAGGAAGGCAGATGAGATGGCAAAGAAGAGAACAAGAATGAAAATACTTCCAGAGTGACAAAAAGATGATGGGATTGCTCAGAGGGCAGAGGGGCACTCTGGTCAGCTTGGGAGGACCCCAGACAACCCTTGAGAGGTCAAGGTCTCCAGATAATTGTCAAGACTCTTTCTTCTACTAAAGGCAGCCAGTCACAAGCTGCTCTGTGGATGGTACAGACTAACCCAAGACATATCACCCACTTTCTCCCCTCCTCCCACCTACACCTCTTCTAATCCCTGGGAACCCCTGACCCCTGCAACCTCACTCCACTGATCTTAGAGCTGGTGCTTCCACCTCATCACAGATGCTTGATGGGACAATGATACAAACAAAAATGAAGCAATCATGAATTTATGAGCTTCTTGAAATGGCTATCGTCTAGGTCAAATTTTAAGTGTGCTCAAAATTTTAGAGAAATGCCAAGTAGGAAAAACAGAAGTAGCAATTTAAAAAAAATTAAAATTATGAAAACCTTGTTCAAAACAGAGTCAAATATGAAGAACATATGACAGTAAATTTCAGAATAGGTCTAAAATGTCTCTCTTTTTGAAGGTGTGAGTACTATCAGCCGTTGCTCTCAAATTGCCTTCTGATGTCCAAGGGAAGCACCTTCCTCCCTTCCCCCCACTTTCTAGAAAGCACTGCTTGTTCTTTCTCTTCCTCATCTGTAAGTATTGCTGTAATCTCTGAGGGTGATGAACCTTAGCTAGATACTGAGAACAGATTTTTTTAATGTGGTACGCATAACATCAATTTTACCACTTTATTTTTTTTTTCAGTAGTCAGGATTAAGACCAGAGATTACTGAGCTATATCCTCAGCTCTTTCTGTTTTTCATTTTTAGGTAGATTCTTTCTAAGTTGTCCAGACTGGCCTCAAACATGTGATTCTCCTGCCTCATCCTCTCAAGCAGGTGGGATTACAACCATGCACCACTGCACTTGACTTAGTCTACTATTTTTTAAAAGTATTCAGTTAAAATAAGTACTTTCACATTACTATACAACCATTACCACCATCCGTTCCAGAAGCTTTTCATCCTTTTGAACAGAAAATCTATATTCATCAAATAATAACTCCCCACTCTCCTACTCAACCCTACTCAGCCCTGGCAACCACCACTCTACATTCTGTTGTCTTTAATACTCTAAGTATCTCACACAGTACAGTCAAGCGCTGGTTAACAAGAATCACTTCTAGGATGGTGGTGCCATAAGATTAGTATCGACCAGTAATGTTGTTGTTGTCTTAGTTTGTGTATGTACACTCTATGACACATTTGCAGAATATATTCTGTTAGAAA
This sequence comes from Hydrochoerus hydrochaeris, assembly GCA_004027455.1. Classification (NCBI taxonomy): domain Eukaryota; kingdom Metazoa; phylum Chordata; class Mammalia; order Rodentia; family Hydrochaeridae; genus Hydrochoerus; species Hydrochoerus hydrochaeris. Next base: position 105,712 of record PVLA01003381.1, read on the forward strand.
GCACAACATATATCTATAATTGTCTTTGCAACTGGCTTATTCCACCTCCATAATGTCCTCAAGGCTCACCCATGTTGTAGCATGTGGAAATTCTTTTATCCACATTTTAAAGAAGGACTGAATCGCTGCACTTGGCAGAATTTCAGGTAGCACCAAGGAGAAACTCAAGGCAGATTTATGGGACAAAGACCTGCAGCAGACGCGAGAAGTGTCTTATGCTCAGACCTCACTGAGAGCTTTCAGGTCAAGTCCGTTTTTTTCATTCTGAATCTACCCTGAGATCCTCTTCCACTGTTTTTCCTCTATCCTCCCTCATGTCCAGGGTTCTTCCGACTTCTTGGCTCCTCTGAGGGGAGGTACCTTGCTGGGTAACTTCATTTTCAGGAAGGAACCTGGGCTGAGGCACACACACCACTCAGGAGCCCTTTGCTCCTCCTAGGTAGCAAGCTGAGATCCTGAGTTCAGGAGAACTGGGCTGCCAGCCCTGCATGGTGTCTTGTGCTCCCGTGTCGTAGACCATTCTCTGGACGGATAAGGCAGCCTCTGGACTTGCTGCCCACAGCATGAAAACCTTGGTGAGAACCTTGGGAAAGAATCACCCCTATTGTTCCCAGAATGTTTTGAAGATGAAACAAGACATAAGGCCACATAGAGGTGCCAAGTCAAACCAATTAGCACTGTGCAAAGGACTCCCACAAGAGGGAAAAAATTATTGCTGCTTATCACATTCCTTTCTTTGTTTCTAAACTGTCCTAAGCAGGCTTGTATTGAGTGTTTTCCATGAAATGTCATCAATTTATGACATTGTTTATGTTAAATGCGTTTCCTCACACAAATTGAATGTCACAGTGAGCAACAGAAAACACACACTGACTTCTTTGTGTGTTTTGAACCAGCGTATCAAGTGTGAATTGTTATCGCTAATGGTTTTTGGAAGGAAGATTGATAGCAAAATGAAGATAGCATGAATTGCATCTACTAATCTGAACTGTGTCATTTCCCAGTCTTTTCAAGCACCCAGTTTAGAAATATAGATAGCTCTTTCCTTATACCTGTGCTTATACCTCTGCCACTAGCGAATACATCTTTACACTGACCCAATCTATACAGGGTGAAGATATAACAGTAATGCCTGCCATATGGTTATGGGCCCATTCCACTTAACCAAGTTTCCCACTGCAAACAGCCCTGGAAACCTTCACTGAGGTTTCAAGACACCACTACAGCAGTATCTCTGGCAGTCATAAAGCATCTTTTGCCAATTAAATTCTTTGGTTATTTCAGGAGTAATAAAGGAACACATAAACCACTGAAATATAAAGTTGGTTATACATTTTCCCTTTTCTCATGGCTTTGACATAATTCCTCAAGAACGAAAGTCCATATTTTCTATATGAAACTCAAAAACTATGCATAACAGAAAAAAGTCCCTCCCCCAAATTATAGCCCTCCAGTAGAGCATTCAAGGATTTAATATGTGTGGTTTTGATTATGTAAGCGTAACCTTGAAGATGCATGCCATGTAGCAATTTGTAATCTCTCGGAGCCAAGAATTTGAATCACACAAGCTAAAAACAGATGAACTGAAGGGATGATCTAGTGGCAGCCTGGCTTAGGGCCCGGGCTCCTACCTCTCTCCCTGGGGCTCTGTCTACTTCTGCTGGCCCATAAGTGCTTAGTAATTCCTGAGAAATCCCAAACAAAAACAAAAACAAACAACTGTCCTGCTGAACCACAGAAGGCAATAAGAATCTCAAAGACTCACATGAAACTGTGAATGCCATGATGAATGTCAACTGCGAACTGTCATGTTCAAATGAGAAGGCAAAAATCTGTCAAGTTTCACTGAAAGATTGTATTTCATAGTGATATTCATGAATGCCAAATTTTTAGCATATATCTTTTCTGAGGGACAGAACTGTCCAGTACTCCCTAACAGTAGAATTGTGTTTATTCACTTGGTGAGTACAGAGAACTGAGTGCAGACTGACTGCAGAGAGTGAGGCCCTGGTGAAAGTCACATTTTATTTTATAGCTGAGACAAATAAATAGTAGGTTTCTCCCAACACTCTTTTTTAGCAGTGACTATGCTTTGAAGGTAGAGCTAGGATTTGGAAGTTACCAGAAGTTCTGAGAGTTTTCACATCCCCGCTGGACTTTGTATGGATCAGAAGAAAATCTTGTCGATTAAATCCCTGAGATTTCAGGATCTATTGGTTGCATCAGCATGAACAGTTCTCAACTTTGCTAATAAACATATTTACTGCATTATGGACAATAAAAAGATGAATAGCAAAAATAATATTTAAAGATTAAACTCTAAACATCTGTGTGAAATACAGATATGCATATACTATTATTTATATCCCTTTAAAGGTGCATATTCCTGTGGGGCTACTGGCATATGGTGGAATATTTCAGAGATGAGACATTATGACAGGAGGTGCTTACTGGATGGAGAAGGCAGGTCCCTGAAAGGGACAGAAGGGTGACTAACTGTGTGTGTGTGTGTGTGTATACACTATATCTCTTTATAGAGAGAGATGCATATGCATTTATGTGTATAAACTTCATTAATTTGCTGAGACCTAACAGGATTATAATAGCTGTTATTACAACAACAATTCTTTTTCATTCTAATCCACCTGCCCAGAACTACTAGAGAAGAAACTCTAAAAAACACGCAAGCAAAAATAAATTAGACATTGTCATAGCTCTATTAAGGTCATCCATAATCCACAGAGTAAAGTATAATTCCTTAGTGTGAGAGCATTGGGTCTATTTATTTGCATTTCATCTACTTTTTAGCAGGAATGGAGACAGGATCTCTGATAAATACTGCTGCACTGAAGAAATTCCAAAGGCAAACATTTAAAAAGGCATTTGTAGCACTGGGTGGGCACTTTCTGATCTTCAGGGAAGAGTACAGCTGCTATAAAAGAGATGTTTTTATTACTTTAAGGCAAGCAGACATCTGTGCAAAAATGACCAATGAGGATTGTAATGTCAGTCAGAGAAAGAGGAGGGAACATATAGTATCTGGAATGATTTGAGATTGGTTCTAATTCTACCTCTGCCATTTTGGTTTCTCCTTCTGTGGAATGGAAATAATAGTAGAACCCAAGTCAACAGTGTGACAGGAGGTTTAAATGAAACAAGATGTGCCAATCACACTGGGAACAGTGCTTGCATTCTGAGGCACCCAATAAATAGTAGAGCTATTATTGTTATTTAGTTTGTTACTTATTGGTCTTTAAAAAAGACAAAGCTGAAATTTTACTGAAGTTCCAGCTGAAAAAACAAAGCTTGCGGGGCTGCAGAGGCAGGGAGGACTCACATTGCTCACTGCTGACTGGGAGCCGGACTTAAGCTGAGACTTAAAATGTGATGTGGTCCCCAGGGCAGGACCAGGTTTGAGATAAGACAGTGGGGAAGGCAGCTGCCCTCCGCTGGCTCTCAGTGATTGGAAGAGGGCTCATGGCTTAAAGCAGAAATCGGATGGGAATTCATTCTAAAAACAAACAATAAAGCTACCGGTGGGTGAGAAGTCTGTTGCTATTAACGGTATCGGGAACATCGTTTGCCAAAGAAGCAGAAGCATTTGGGTTTATCCTGCGCTACTGTAGGATGTGGAACAGATGGAATGACAAATTTACTGTAATGAACAGCTTCTAAGAATAATAGGAGTGACAAGAAAAGTAGCTCTCTTAAAATTTTTTTTGGAAAAATCCAATATGGAAATGGTGAAAATTCTGAAAGGGAACCCAGCAGCAGAGAATGAAAGAGGAGAAGATGGGAGAGCAAGCAATGAAGAAAGGATGGATATGAAAATGAAGAAAAGAGAGAACCCATAGATTTCTTCCAATTTTTGGCTTTGTGATAGTCACGGCCTGCCCTAAACAAAAGTCTGAAGCTGGCCATTTTTCTGCATGTGCACAGAAATCTCCCTGTAAACAAAAGCAAATACACACATCTATCATACCTAAAACGTCTCCATCTCCCCTCCACTGATGCTGTTCCTTACTCTGAGCCCCTATTCCAACCCTAACCTCCTTCCTGGGCTGCTCCTCTGGGTCTACCCTTCTCAGACAAAAGGATATGCTAAACATCTAGTCAAAACTGACCCTTTCAGTAACCCCTTCCCCCAGGCCTGCTCTCTGCTAGGTAACCGTGGAACAATCTAATAAAGGTAATCCTGTTAATGCAATAATGATCCTGGCAGGTTCATGCATTTTCTCTCTAATGTAACTTATTTGCATGCTAATTGGTTATCTAGAGACAATCAGTCACCCCAAAGACACTGGGGTTTTACAATGCTTCTAATAACCTTCATGACTTTATTATTGTCTCCACAGGATTCTACTTCTTCATTTGTTCAAAACAAAACAAAAAAGTGCATCTTACCTAAGATTCACATCTAGGATTCGATCACTGTGAGGAAAATAAGTATGTCTGGAAATTCCTTCCCGTAAGGCACTTGAGCATGCTATGGAAAACTTTCTATGCCTTCAAGTCCACCTGCACAATCTCATTAAGGATCCAGAGTGTCGGGGTCAGTGACATGGAGTTTGGATCTCATACATGAACTACTAGGAGAAATCATCTAGAGGGACAAGAAGCATGGGAGAGAAAACACTTGCTCATTCTGGATAGACAGCCCCGGAAATCAGAGAGAGGGTGTCATACAGAAAGTCACAGAACATTTGAAAGTTTAGTACTGATAATATAAAACTGTTTAATTTTTTGTTTTAAAATATTGTTTAAATTATAAAACTACACCAAGATAGTTCACATTTTCCTTCAAAGAGCAATGAGATTATAACAATGATTTTAAAAAAGAAATACAAATAAATTGTGATAAATTCCCACAACAGAATATCATATAGGGGAAAAAAATGAATGCATGGTGCTATAGTAACACAAAGATAGAACTTATAAATGCAATGTTTAGTGAGAAAAAAGCAAACATGGGAACTACATATGACATGATTCAATTTTTGTAAAATTTAAAAATTGGCAACATGAAACATAGATGGCTAAAAAATAAAAGCACAGAACTTCATATAAAGAAACAAATAATAAATATAAATATCTACAATAGTGGTTGTTTTTTATTTGTTTCCAGTCTTACATATAAGGTGAATCATTTTTCACCATTGTCTATACTGTGCAACTGTAAATTTTTCAGTTTCTCATTATTACATTGTTTCTTCATATTCTTAGTTTGCCATGAGTTTTTATTATGAATGGCTTTGAAATTTTATACCATGTCTTTTCTATAAGTTGAACATGGAATTTATTTATATATTTATTTATTTTGGTGCTGGGGATTGAACTCATGACCTTGCACTTGGCAGACAGGTGTTTATGCCACTGAGCTAAATCCCTGGCTCCTTATTTTTTTAATTGTGTTACTGTTGTGAAACATACAGGTAGGTTTTGAATGTTAAAACTAGTTGCATATTCTTAAAGAATACAATCCCTCTGTCCTGATGTGCTGTCATTTTTATATATTGCTGCATTCAATTAGAGAACATCTAGCCAGCCAGGTGGGAGACCATGGACGTAGCAAATATTTTCCTATGGTTTTATTGTGTTTCATTTTATAATATCTTTTTGGTTTTAGTATCGGGGTTTTATTGACCTCATATTTTCTGATAAAGTTTATATAAAATTAATTTTATTCTTTCTTTAACTGTTTGGTAGAATTTACTAGTTAAACCATCTTGTCTGAAATTTCTTTAAAGAAAGATTTTTCATTATGAATGAAATTTAATTTTATATATTTTGGGCTAGTCACATTTTCTATTTCTTCTTGTGTCAGTTTTGGCAATTTGTGCCTTTTAAGGAATTTTCTTCTGTAATCTAAGTTGTTATGCAGAGTGACAAACTTTTTCATAGTATCCTAATATTCTCTTCTTCATATCTTCAGATTCTATACTCTTTATTTTTATTTCTCATACTAGTAATTTGTATTTTTTCCCACTTTTTATTAGTCTATCCAGAGGAACATCAATTTTTCAGTTAACTGCACGTTTTAAACTTTATTAATCTTCCAAAGAACTAACTTCTGATGTTGCTATCTATTATGTCTCCTTTCTGTATTTGACTAGTTTACTGGCTTAGCTATATCCTTCCACTTATTTTGAGTTTAATTCTTTCTTTTCTTCCCCATGCCTAAATTTAAATGTCGGGATGTTACCTTCAAAACACTCCTCTTTCCTAAGGTATTTAGGAATTATAAATTCTCTAAAATGTATAAATACTTTTAGAATTATAACTTCCCTAAAATACATCTTATTTTGGCTGCATTCTCCAATTTATAGTATGTTGTATTTTCCACTGAGTTTGAAATATTTCCTCTAAATTTTTTTTAACTTGTGGGTTATTTGAGAGTATATGGTTCATTTTCTAAATATTTGAGAATTTTCTGGATATCCTTTTTTTTTGTCTTTTAATTTAGTTCCACTGCAGTCAAAAAACATTAATAGATAAAATGAACAGAAAGACAGGTAGATACTTGTTTTTCTTGGCCTACTATATGACTGATCTGGAATATTCCATATCCATCAGAAAAGAATGTATTTTCCACTATGATTAGGTGCAATTCAATACATGCCAGTTACATTAAGTTAAATGATAGCACTGTTCAAATCTGTTACTTTTTCTTTCTATCATCAATATTATCAGTGATTGGATGAAAATTGTTACATTTCCAATTATAATTATAATTGTCAATTATAATTATTCTTTGCTTGTTCATTTCAATTCTGTCACATTTTATTTTTTATCATTTTCAAATTATCTCTGATAACTTTTTTTATCTCAAAGTCTTGTTTTTCTGATATTAATATAGTCACTGACATTCTCCTAAGATTAATGACTACATGGATGATATTTAAAGTGTGTTTCCTTTAAGCTGTATATAATTTGGTCTTTAGTTGCATATTTTTGAAGAAGCTTTATCTCACAACCCTTAAGAACACTGGCAAAGATAAATTTTAACTTTAAAAGCAGGTTGGTCTTCTTTTTCTATACTAATCTAATTCTATACTAAGCATTAGCAAGAGCTGCCAACAAACTTCATTAAAATAAAGAGATCGCATGCTAACCTGGGATCCACATTTCACCAAAACAATAACAATTATGCACATCTACATCCCACACGACATAAACTATGGAAATTACTGATGGATTGAAATAGTACATCAATAAAATTAAACAAGTATTCGATTCAGGCCAGATGGTCCAAATCAAAACAGTGATTTTATAAAAGTCTAGTAGGTCAGCTAGATGGCTGTTCACTTTCAGACATCATATCACTAATTTTCTGAATTAAATGGCTGCTTTGGAGGAATTTCAGTCGTTAGTATTTGAACTGTAAATTTATCTCAAGACACTGGTCATATCCATGGGCAAACAGTACACTCCATTGTAAATTCTAAGTCTCACACTTGACACACTCTCATGTAATTATTTCAAAAATATAGCCAGGGTGAAGGTCATGTCCACTACAGAGAGTAGTAATTTATTCTTCCCTAGTGACCAGATTAGATTATTGTAGCTTTTGTCCCCCAGTTTTTCTGCAAACCCTCAAAGGAGTATATTCAACTATGTTCTCACGAGCTATGACCTACTCCAAATGCCATTCTGTGGTGTGCAAAAATTTTTAAAAAGCATTGAGACAATTCTAAAGAGATGCACAATGACTTTGGTGTCTGGACCAAGAGAAGAGAAATTCTTTATCAACTGTAGCTCAGCAGGACAACTGATTGAAGAGCCAAATTATGGGAAATAAAACTTTGAGGAGGGGGAATATTAATAAATTTGTTCTGAATTTTTCATATTCCAAAAGGAAGCACAAATCATGAAGCTTCTCAGTACAAGTGGAGGGCCATACTGGAGGATCATGAGGAAACGGACTTTTTTAAACAGTAGTAATTGGTATCACATCTCTGAGCCCTTGGGTCCTGTGGGAATCTATGCAGACATTCAAACTAGTCTTTGGTTCCTTGTTCTGATACTTTGTGAAATAGGTAATCTCTTAGTCAGTGGCTGCTCAGGGTACTTTTGAGAAAGTTGCCTCAAATCTAGTCCAAATGTTTTTTTTTTTTTTTTTTTTTTGACCTAGAGCTCCTAGGGTGACATAAGAGAAGACTGTAGTAATTTTGGAAAACGGATCACCTAGAAATAGAAGAAAAAGTAAAAAATGTCAGAGGTTGATTGCTCTTTATCTAATGGTCCTTAGCTCCTAAAATGGAAACTCAGATTCAAACATGCTGAGCTAAGGCATCTGAACTCAGTCTACTTTTTCAAATAAATATAAGCAATTCAGAGTAAGTTCCAACACATGACAGAGTAAGACTGAATTTACTTGATGCTAAAATAGCTCATCTAGCAAAAAAGGCGTTTAGTCAAATGTCAATTTGACAGATTTTCTTTTTAACTTAATCAATCTGCTGAACAATCTGAAGAAGGCAGATTATGTGGAGAAAAGAGTACAAAATTGAAAGTCCAAATTTGAACCAACTTCCATGCTTATGTCTCATGCCATCTATATTGCACACAGCAGCAAGAAGGTCTGCTTTAAATCACAAATCAAGGGCTATCCCACATGCTTCGAACCCTTGAAAGATTTCCTATTCTCTTCAAATTTCTTCCTCTTACTCATTATTATTGAGGCACGCTGGGTCTTTCCCCCAGCTGGTTCCACTTTGACCGGAATGTCCTTTCTGTGCTATTTGAACAACTCGTTCCTTCTCTGCACTCAGATCTCAACTCAAGCACCACCTTCTCAAAGAGAAAGTTCTTGAAGTCACATTTTTGACATTCTGTCACCATCGTGTTACCTTAGTTTAATTCCAGTTCTAGCCATGTTGTAATGTGCTATTTATTTCCGTATTATTTATTTCTCTCCCATACTAGAATGCAAGCTCGCAAAGGCAAGAAACTTTCTATTTTGCCTTCTGGGTGTAGAACAGTATTTACCATACAATAGCTGCTCAACTAACAAGTATTGGAGGAATGAATAAAATAATTTGGATTACATCTCTGCTTTCTCATAAACTCTATGGCTATAGTTGCTCAGTTTTCTAATCTATATCTGAGGGGAAATATAACTATTCTTGGGAATCACAAGTTACCATTTCCTCTTTTTCACCACCTTGCTCCTAGAACCCCTAAAATATTACTCAGAAAATGAGGGAAAGTAGTTGCCTGTGAAAATTGCATTTTAAGAACAATGTGTGCTGGCTTGATTCGCAGATAAAACACCAACTAGGGCAAATAGGGTGGCTTGTAATTATTCATGTTTTGAACATATTTGCATACAACTTCCAATCAGCCATGTTTAGTTCTTGGTCAGTTTTAAAACACAGCAAAAAGACCTGGAGACAGGTACCAGCCCTCCCTGTGCCAGCACACGGAAGTCAAAAATGACTTTGGCCAACTTTTATCTGAGTACCTAGCTTTGACTCCACATTGAGCAAGCAGCCTTCTGAGCATAAATTGGTCTGATTGTATCTAGTTTGTGACACACACTCTGTTTTCCAATCCTTGTGACAATGGCCCTACTGCCATGAATTACTAGATTTGTATTCTGGCGTTCCTTAGTCTGCAGGGCTCTGGTTCCGGTGAGTCACTTCTCCAAAGTTCCATCATCTCTGAGCTCTCAAAGGAATCAGCCCTGGGAGAGGATGGTGGGATTCTGGGCTTTGGTTGCTCAACTCATGGATGCCTTGGTTTCACTGGTGAAGGAACAACTCTTCAGATCTAACCACCCATTAAGCAGCCCAAGAATGTCCCTAAGGAACAGCAAAGAGAAAGATCACAAACAAAACACTTTTTTTAAAAAGTGAGCTGATTTGATAATCCAAAATATGAAAAAAATTATAAGACCTCTGTATTTTTCCCAATTATTTTTGCAGTTGAGAACAGTTTGCATTTTGAATGGGTGAGATGTAGAGGAATAAGAAAGACATAGCTCTATGACAGACTCACCAAACCTTTTACTTCACTCTCCAGGAACAATATCCCAGTGTCACCTGGGTCGCCGCTCTGATCGAGAGGATGGTGGTGGTGATAAGCTACTTACTCTCACATGCAGCTGGACAGGGAACTACTAAGGCAGGAAGAGGGGCGTCCCTCAAACTCCACATCTGATATCTTTTGGGGGGCCTTCCCCGTCTTATCTGCTCCTGCAGTCTTTGTGCTGGGGTCTCAACTTTAAGACCTGTAACGGAGCCATAAGCTCTCACATTCAGTGATTCAAGGAAAAAAATCAGCTCATGAATCAAACATGGCATTCTCTGAGGTCCTTTCCAGTTTATACCTGTATGTGAGGAGAACAGGTAAATCTCCACTTTCCCTTTGTTCCTTCTTATGCCTGGACTACACCCTTCACCTCCCTTGGAGATAGGGAAAAGCTGAGATTGAAAGTCTAAATATTTTGTAAATTTTCAGAGCGTGCTACAGCTACACCGCTGGATACCTGATTTAAGTCTCCTAAACTGCTTTTAGAGCTTGCTAAGTCCCTACATTATTTAGAGCCCCATAGGAAACCCACAGTGCTTAGTGATTGATCCAATTAGAGCACAGGCCCAATCAACAAAGAAGTGCCTGGTGAGCCCCAAGTATGCCCAGAGCTGATGAGAATAATATGAGTAGGAAAGAAAGGTGAGAAGAGAAAGTAGATCCAAGGAAACAGCGCCCTGGGTGGAGGAGTGGAGAAGCATCCCTCTTTCTACACCGTCCACGATGCTGTGGCCTGTGCTAATATACATCAGGTCTCAAAAATATTTATCACATGCAAAAAGGGAGTTAAACCAAGGAATTAAACCATCGTTATTTGTTTAGGACAATGCCAATGGTTTGGGGGTGTTTTGTTTAATTTTGCCTTGAGATTTTTTTTTTTTTCTTTTTGGGAGTTGAATCAACGGCCTTCAGACTGAACTACAAGCTTTGCTTATTTGTTTGTTTGTGTTTGATCTACAGGCTCTTGCTGCATAACTAAATTGCCCGAGCTGTGTTTAAACTTGAGATCCTTCTCCCTCAGCTTCCCAGAAGGCTGGGATTACAGGCGTGAGTCACTATGCCTGGTGACTGAGTTCAATTTAATTACTCAATCTAAGACCTTAAATCGGCACAGAAAAGAGAGAATATATGAAAACATGATATGAAAGTTTAATGCAGGCATGGAGAGAGTCACCACCACAGAAATGTGCTGGCTTCCTGAAGACAAAGGGCAGGGTTTGGACTTACCTGTGTTCTGACAGGAGAAGCACAGGGTAGCTGATGTTAGCTGCTTGCTATGATGAAACTGAGGGGCATAAGGTTATTTTTGCCGTGCATGGGCTTTGGCAAAGGCAGCTGGGAAGAAGAAATTGCAGGGGTATCTGGGGAGACAGAGAGAGAGAGAGAGAGAGAGAGAGAGAGAGAGAGAGCTAAGCACCATCATGATTCAGCATTGGGTCATTGCCATGGTGACTGGACATGTCTCGGGCAGGGGACCTAACACCTGGCTAAATAGTTTCTTTAAAAAAGAAAAATTGTCTAATTAGGTCTTTTTGCTGAGCTTTTAGGGAGATTTTTCCTAAATGTGTAACAATATAGAAGTCATATTTAAAAAAATGGAAACTTGGACTGGGAGGATCCAACAGGAAGCCAACTAGCCAGCCTTTCTTGTAAGCCGTGCAGGCCATGGGACTTCCAGGAAGGGAAAAGTCAGCACTTCCCGTGAGCACCCGGCTGAGAATCAACCTCCCACCCCACCCCCGTAAGGAACCGGCTGGTTCAGAGGACAGGCTGAGTTGATGGCAGGTAAGGTACACAAAAGCAACTCGATGCTTGTATTGTCTGGTTGATTGTGCAGACCTGAAGCCAGCAGTCTGAGCACCTCTTGGGAGAATGACAGTATACAGTATAGCAAATGTGGGGGATTTCCTTCTATCTTGTCTTTGAAATCCAATATTATTCTCACTGTTTTGCTTCATTCTGATTGCTTTGTTTCATTAAATATTCTGTTTTTATTGGTTTTATTCTGTTTTGTTTTTGGTTTGATTTTGCTCTACCTTATGGAATGGACAGCTATTGTGATGATAGCAAGATATACTATGGTAGCTATTATTGTTTTCCTAGTACCCTGCTTTGGAGTTCTGTACCAATTTTGCTGCTGTGTTTTGACTAGCTTTGTTCTGTGTTGTTTTGTTGGATTTTACTATCTTTAAAATACAAAAAGAATGGAACCTGGATCTTTCCTTTTACTGGTATGATGAGATCCTTACTTTTGGAGTGACAAGTGGGATAAGTGTGAAAAGTTCTAAAGCTGCTGCAAGACACCCTGTTGGTTTCAGACTCTGAAGAACAGAGAGTCTGCCTGCAGAGTCCACTGGCCCTCAGAGCTCCAGCCATTACCTAAACGACAGTTAACCAGATCATCTTGACGAGTTTCCAGACTTCCAAGGAAGAAACAGCAAACCTTGCCAGAAGCAACTCCTTCAAGAAACTGCATGTGTGTATGTGGCTATAACTCCACAGAAGTGCATTTTCTCCTAAAGTTAAATGTTTTTATCCATGAGAAAGATAAACTATGTGAGTAGACTAGGCTAAAGTTATCACTTTATCTGATGGTCAAAATAATTCATCTGCCTGAGACTCACACTTTCTGGTGTTCTCTAAGTAGGATTAATCTATTCATACCTACACTCGTTATAAACCTTAGAAATACTTATCCCACGGAGGTGCAATTATAAGCTTTTATTTCTATCATCCTGTAGTGAGAAAAAGAAACCATTTCTGATTCATTTTTGTATCATCAGAACAAAATAAAAGCTCTGGACATGTAGAGGCAGCCTATAGCGCTTGTAACACTGCAGTGGCAAGAAATATGGAGGGAAGTGAATGAATGAATGAATAGATGAGAATGAATGAATGAATGAATAGATGAATGAAGGAACAAGTGACTCAGTTCACCAGTGTGTTTGAACAGCTAATTTTGGCATAATCCTTTGAATCTTAATCTCCATGTAAACCACCAGGGAACATGTGGAAGGAGTGGGGAGAAATGTTTATTTCATTTTCACCTTTTGGACTCACCTGTCCTCCAGAGTAACCTCCTCCCCTGGAACTAATGCCCTTTATTGTGACCCTAACCTTTCATGTGTGTTTTTAGTCCTTTCCAGCCACAGGAAATCTCCAACAAGGAAAGTTTGTGTGTGGGAAGGCAGCCATAAAGGCTGTTATTGCAAGATGTTGAGCTTTGTTGCACAAATACAAGCCAGCATGCATCAAGTTGAAGAAGGAAAAAAAGGATTTCTTAAACTCTATTCAGGTAGCATGAAGCAAAGAGCCACTTTGGCAACTGGCCCCTTGACAAGAACATCAGTTTGAGGGTCAAATTATTATAAAAGAAGTATATATGATAAATTAATGATATTAATTGTTATAAAAGGATTATATTTAATAAAATTCTTTTACAACAATTTAACGTATATAATGTATCTATATATCTCTGCATACACAAACTGGATGTCACTTTGTATGTCACATTGAATTGTGAGACCCTCATGCAGGCTTTACAGTGCCCATCTCTGCTCCCTCTCACATCTGCACAGAGACAAGGTGGCTGAACCGTCAGCTCCCAGAACCACACATCTGCCTGGCCCTTGTTTCACTCTGAAAGAGCCTGGTAAAAACAAGGTGCATAGGATGCTTTGGGGGTTTTGCTCTCTCTTGCTGTAGCTGGAATAAGCTTTTTCAAGCTAATAAAAGACCAAAACCTTAGCACTGCAAGATCCCTTGGAATTGTATCCTCTCTGCTTTCTAGAATTCTTTCCAGGTACTGGATGAAATGCCTCAGTTTGTTACTGTTGTTGTTTTATTGTTGCACTGACAGTATCATTAATGTTTCTGTTTTTTGGATGGAATCTTTGTTTCAAAGGTCAGCACAAACCAACAGATTAGTATCACAGCCCAGCAGAGTCTGAAAAATGATAACAATTTCTCCAAGATGAGGAAGCATCTTGTTAGAAGAGTAAAGGTGGTTGGCTGGAGGAGGAAAGCAGGATGGTTTGCAGTAATACTTTAAATCCCTGCCAAGTTTGGGGTGTTGTTTTTCAGTAAATCTCTTTCAGGTCTATTATTTCATTTAATCTCATATGATACAGTTACACATGACTTAGTCTTTGCGTCAGTATAATATGACTTATACATGTCCAGAGCACAAAATTTGCTATAAAATCAAGTTTAACCATTCATGAACTACAAATCATGCAATTAGAGAAGTGTTACAGCTAAACAAACCCTCAAGAGTAAGTCAATACCCTTTCTTTTCTGTGCATCCCAGTCTCACCAAGGTGAAATGACTCATCCAAAATAACACAGCCAGGAAAGGTCAAAGCCTTTCCTAATTCCAGACAGCAATTCTTTGTTGTTAAAGATAAAAAGACTGCTAGATAGAGCTGGGAAAATGACAAGCAACTTTCCAGGGAAAACAGAGCCAGGACCAAAGTGTCTTAGGTCAATGTTGATACATTCAGGTGCCACCTTTTGTGTCTTGGGGCCATGGAGGACAATGCCCACCATGCATCCCACCATCTTGCTATACCCAAGTGAGACAAGAAGACCCTGTGGCTACAACTGGCTGGAAAAGGAACCATGACAAGATCCCAGTATACATGTGCAGAACACTTCCCAAAGCCCTATGCACAGACTTTTTGCTAGAGCTCGAGCAGGTTTTCCATAGGAGGCCTAGACCTGACATCGGCCTGAGGAGTGGGTGATATAAAAAGTACCGTCCACATTGAGTTTTTTGCCACTGTGTTCTCTTGCATGGTAGCCACCTTCACACTATAGGATGCGCTTCTTTTACTTTTCCTTGCCCCAAACTTGCCCTGCAGAGCCCATTTCCTTTCTAACTTAATTTGTCACTTGTCTTGACCAATTCTTTGCTCAGGATACATAGAATCTAGGAGACTCCAGCACCCCAAAACCTGGTAATGGAAGGCCTCAGTTTCTCAGTCTGCACCTAGTCAATATATCTGAAAGGGTCTATTTTCTTTGTTCCACACTAGTCTTCATTTTCTAAATAGAGTTTTAAACTCTATGTTTAAATAGCTTCATTGGGAGGATATTTTACATATTGATAATATGAATCCACTTCAAGTGTATAAGTCAATGATTTTTAATAACTTTACTAAGCAATGCACCCATCACTGTAAATAAGTTTTAGAAAAATTTCAGTCCCCCAGTAAAATCCCCCTGGCCCTTTTATATTGTCTCCTCCATTCCAACCCTTCCAAAAGGATGGGGTATTTTGAATACTGCCATGAAAAGAAGCAGTTGATTTTCTGCATGGAAGGAGTTTTGACATGCTGCATTCTCTGTCTCCAAATAATACCTTGTGCTCACGAAGACATCTTTCTCACCACGCTGATTTCTCTCTCAGAGAGTAGGTCTTGGGTTGGTTAAACTTTGAGATGTGGGTGAGTCTATTCACTGCTTTTCTGGAGTAAAATGAGCAAGACCGTCAGCTCTTGTGCTCTTTCTCTTTCCTTGTCCCGTCTCTAGGTCATCTCTGTTTATGTGGCTAAGGAGAAGCTTTCCCAACCCCTGATTCTACTGGTGTGAATTCAGTCGGGGGTGGGGGGGGAAGCAAATTCCTGCCAGTTCTCCAGATGGGTGGCTATTTCTGTGGGACATTGGCACTTGGTCTATCCCCTGCTCCTTCTTTGTGGTATTTTCATAACAACAGTGTTAATCTGTACCCCCACAAATCCACTCATTAAGAAATAGCCAAACACATCACTGAATATATATGTTTACGTAACTACTTAAGATATACAGTAAAAAATATTAAAAGGATCTAGAGAAGCCCTTGTAATAGGCGGGGAAAGATGATAAATAGCACAATGCATTTATAATTAATGTATGTAGATATGTGTGCCTAAATGTGTGTGCACCAAACATCTCCAAAGGATCAAAACGTTAACAGTGGCTACCGTTGCAAGGCAGAATACGGATAATCTGTTTTGATTTGTTTTCCTGTGCTCTCAGATATCACACAGACACACACACAAAACACATGTTACTGCTGTAACATGAATGAGTGAGAGGAAGCACAATAAGTTTTACAATAAAAAGGTGGAAGAGCAGCATCTTGGGCCGAGGGAGTGTCTTCCTCGTGTTTGCCATAGCCCCGGTGCCCTGTCAACACCAGGTTCTTCTTATTGTTATTAACATCGCTGTTATTACTGTGCTAATCACGGTGTACAGGACTCCTTCCTCTGCACTAATCACCCGCTACACCTGGGAGACTGATCTTGGATGGGGAGACGAGGAATCCTGAGTAGACAGACAGTTTGGACGGAGTTCAGAGACAAGTTTTAGCCACATGATCAAGGGAGCAGGGAGGATCCTTGCTGGTGGAGAGATGAAAGGAGGCTCCACATTTATAGCTGTGTTAAGCGGAGAGTGGGGGCGGCGGGCGCTTGAAAACAGACCCAAAACATATGAAAATCATGAGCAATAAAGAGTGCGGAGTGAGATGAGCCGGGCCCGGCCCCTATCGGTAATCAGATGCTCCACGAGCCGGAAACATGGAGCGTGAACATCAAGGCATCTTCCACTGGCACAGCCACTCAAGTTCAGAGCCGGTCCCCTAGGGAGGAGAGAGCCCCACCAGTGCCTAAGTAGAACACGATGTTGCAATGTACTGGGAAAACCCTCTGGCTTCAGCAAACAATGTGAGCCATCAATTCCACATTCCTCAAGGTGAGGAGAGGCCCTCAGTGAGAAGCCCGGATGCAAAGTGCATTCATTAATTACAAGCCAGGCAAGACTTGCTGTGACTTCAGCAGCCTCGGAGAGCTGCCGGGCTCTGCAGCTTTGAGCAAAGCATGGCTGTTATTTATTTATCTTTCTCATACTCACCCATTGAGAAGGATTTCCTCCAGAGGCTCCTGTTACCCAGTTCCGTGCTAAGTGCAGCTGAGGAGTGCAGCTAAAGAAAAGATTTGATCTTTGCCCTTAAGGAGCTTACACAATAATCATGAGGTCAAAAAGGCGACCTTTTGTAGGTGTTTCTGGCAATGCTCTGGCACCTCCTAAAAAAACTCAGGGGTCCAGAGCCTGTGGAATATGATGAAATGGAGCAAACTCAGCAAAGACAAGTGGGGTCTGTCACACACAGTGAGTTATGCTGACCAAGTTGAAGTGCCATTCCATTTTCCAGGCTCACAGAATTCCTACTGTTACAGGCAGCTGAGTTGGAGAAATAGTATAGGCAGTGAGACAGGGCTGGGTCCTCCAAGGAGCCAGCGCAGAAGCCCAGATACCTTGCAACTGTAGGAGACACAGACCCCTCTGCTATGGGCCAGGCCTCGGCACAAAAGATCAAACCAATACACCCAAATCCTAAGGACTGATATTCTAAATAGGTCTCTATCACCCTGAGGAAGTCAGGAATCACCATCTCATCCCCCTATGGAAGAGTCACTGGCCCATTGGCTGCATGATTGGCTTTCCCATTTGTTCCTGATTTAACCGATTTTACCTGAGCAATTAAGCATATTGGTTAACCATAGTTCAGTCCTGCCTTATGCCCACCTCACGAGTTCCCTTTTGCCCACCTTGGACCCCTTTCACCTTGTGGTTTTACTCTATAAAAGTCCCTAGAAGAGACGGTTTGGGGCAACCACTTATGACCCCTTCTGTCTCTCTCCTACAGAAGCTAGCTTTCTTTCAATAAATGTATTCTGCTCTTAACCTCTGTGTTCCTAAAATTCATTCTCCTGTTTTAAAGAACATGAATTTGTACTGGACATATAGTAGGTCGGGTGTTTCATTCCCCTATATCACTACTACCACCCAAAAGGGGAAAGAACTTAGTGCAAGCTGGGAGGATTCTGTGCAAGAGAATCATTTTATTCAATTGCTTTCTCAATAAGATAATTTTGAAAATGCAGAAGTTTAGTAAAAGGGTAGAAATGAGGAAACAAGGTGATTTATCAGGATTCTATTTCATGGCTAGATGAAAAACAGTAAGAAACTGAATGAAGCAAAGAGTCCTGAGAAAGCAAAGATTTCTGGTTAGAATGTCAGTACGGAAGCCAGGAAAGTTGGTGATAGCACTGTTACTGGTGATCAGGGGCCCAGAATTACTGACCCACAGATACTGATTCTAATCAGCAGCTTGCAAATCATGAAAGAGGAGCTAGGCAGTGGTGGCAAACCTAGGACACCTGTGCCACGACCACCTGTTTGTTTTCATTGAAAGTTCTGAAAGGTTCGCCATTCCTGAGCTAAGGGTTGAGGGTAGGTGGGGATTTGCTTTATATTGCTTGGTTTTACAGTCTCTGTAAGCCCCACACTTACTCTAAGAAGCAATTAAAACCATAGCTCTGGGTTTCAAGGAAAGAGTTAGGTCAGAAAGAATAGACTTGTGACTCAATTCACATAACAGTGGTGAGAGGTGATGGGAGGGAGAGAAAATATTGGAAGAAATGCTGATGAGAAAATCTCGAAGGGTGTCTCCTTTTGACAGGATATATTTGGCATACATAGTGTACTTGGAGGAAGAATAAATATTAAGCAATACATAAATGCTGCAGAGCTGGTCCATCGATAAAGTATGGATCCCTGATGTCCATGTTAAGGCGTGGTTGCCAGTCTGTGGGAGGTTCTCAGTCACTGTGGCTGTGTGTCTGTTCCTCCCTCTCTCCCCAACTTCCACAAAGTACCGATCTTCCTTCCACCACACAAGCCCAGTTAGGATGTGCTGCACCATTACAGGCACCAAAAGCAACAGGTCAACGGACCATACAGTGAAAGTTCTAAAACTGTGACTCAAACTAAGGTTTTCTTCCTTTTTAAGGTGATTGTCTCAGGTTGTTTTGTACAGTGACAGGAAGCTGACTGCAACACCCATAAACAGAAGCTGTGGAAGTAATTCATTTCATTTAGTATATATTCAAGTGTCTCCCTTCCTGTGTCAAGTGCCTTGTGCTTCTGGAGAAATGAATAAATGGGCTCTGACATCATGGTTTAATAGGAGATATGTGCGTGAGAAAATGATCACAATTACTAAGATCTCTAGCAGAAATAAGACTTTGTGGAAAGAAAGAAGACAGTGATCATGTAGGAAGGACAGAAAAGAGTTGAGAAGAATATATAAGAGTTGAGTAGACAAATGAATAAGGTAAAAATTTTCTAGACCACTGAAACAGCACATGGTAAGATAAACACTGAGGGAAAAATCTATTGTGGCATAAAAAAGCTCTTGATAGATGTGTGCAAAGATAAAAGTATTGGATCGGTTGAACAAGCTTTAAGGTTGACTTAGTTTACCCCGATAATCTGGCCAAATTTTATTATTTCTAAACTATTCACATATTGGATTTCAAACTGAAGCACTCTATTTTTTAGATAAATCTCTCTAAATCTGTGGTCTTCAACTTTAGCTGACTACGAGAATCACCTAGAGAGGTTTTGAACCTAGGAGGCCTGGTTCTTACTCCAGTCCAGCTAAATCAGAACCTGTGGGGACAGAACTATAAAACTGGGGCACCTCTAGTTCGCAAATGCCCATCAGGTGATCCTGTTTTATAGAAATCACTAGTTCTTAATCTTTAATGGACATTGGAAGCAACTGCAAGTCTTGTTAAGTTAGATTGCTGGGACCCTCACCCTCTCATCCAAGAATATCTGATTCAGTAAACCTGGAGATATAACTCACAATCTGCATTTTCAACAAATTCTCCCAGGGCTTTGAACTTGAAAAGTTAGATAATAAGGTAAGAGGTGCATACAGTAATAATACCTCTAAAAAGAATAATAGAATAGCAGCTATGAAAAAAGCAAAGGCTTTCTGTTCTGTCCTCCTCTATGTGTCTTGCACACACAAGTATACTCTGTGGGTCATCTTTCTTGTATCAATTAATTATGGCCAAACTAATGCTCTACAAATCTTATCTCCAAATTCAGGGACCTAGAACAACCATAACTTTTTCTCAGAAGTGTGTGGGATAGTAGAAACCAGTTGACTTGGGTAGATTTCAACACTAATCCACATATTTTTTAACCTTTTCCTTGGCTAGGAAGCAAGACAGAAAAGATTCTTCGTGTCAATGAGAAAGGAACAAAACATTAAGAGAGAACATGCAAGGTTTCTTGATACATACACTCAGAAGGGGCCCACCATGGTTTCTGGCTCCATTTGTTCAAATTAAGTCACATTTTTCACATATCAAGAAGCATGCAGAATTGCAGGACAAAGTATGTGGGTAGACAGTAGCGAAGACCCTGAACCATAATGCAATCTCCCATTTTCCTCTCCTTTGTTATGAAATGTTTCATATTTTAACTTAAAACTTCAGTGTCTTATCTGTTAACCAGCTTCTAACAAGGATATTTTTGTCCTTGGATATGTAAAAAATCCAAGTCATCCAGAAATCCTATCTTGAGTCCTGATAAGTCGCTTACTGGAAATGTTTTTTTTTTTTTTTCCTCCCTAGACAAATAGTTTAAGCACAAATGTGCAAGTATAGAAACCACACATACAAGAATAAATATGTACTTCAAATACCCTAGAGAAGAAGCTACTGTATAAAAATAAATGATCCTTTTATTTGCTATCATGCCCCTTACCTTTTATTTCAAAATTCTTCTTTAACTTTATTCAGAAAGTTAAATCATATGTGCAAGGAACAAAAAAAATAGATTGTGTCCTGTTTCTTTCTTTGATTGGACTTATTCTTCCTCCTATCTTTCATCTTACTTGGTGCTATGGTTTGCACTGCATTTTCCACAAAGTTATATTGAACTTCTAAGCCTCATTCCTCAGAACAGAAACACATATTTAAAAATAAGGAGATACTGGAAGGAGTGAATTATGATGAGGTACAGTGGAGGAGGGTTGGCCTTCAACTCAACATGACCGGCGTTCTTCTCGAAGGCAATGCAAACACACAGTGAGAGGATGACCCATGAGGCTGAGTTGGAGCAACACAGCTGCCAGCTAAGGAATTCCACACAGCCTCTACCACCAAAAGCTAAAAAGGGGGGGGGGGAAGGACTCTACTTAGAGTTTAAGAGAACAACACTGTGCTGAACATGATCTTGATTTAGAATTTCTGACCTCCAGAACTGTAAGCGAACAAATTTCTGTTGTTCTAAGCCACCCAGTTTGTGGCGTTTTATTATAGCAGCCCCAGCAAACTAATACACTTGGCTGTAAGAAACCAGTTTCTGGCATGGTCATCAACATGCTGTCAGAGACGTGAATGGTGGTGGCACATGTGTGGTAGGAGGGGGAATTGTGGTCTTCTCCACTTGTCAGGTGTCCCCCCATCCACAGCTCTGGTCAAAGAGTCGGAGTGGGAAATGTGAGCAAAAGGACTGCAAAGCCACCCTGATCACCATGCTTCTCTTTGGTTTCCCCTCAGTGCTCTGTGCTCTCTGATTGTAGAAAATGAGGAGAAACATTAACCACAAGGAGATTTAGAGAACTCCTACCCAAACTACTGTCAATCATGAACATCGCCACAGGAAACTAAGTATCTGCTCCAGCAGTCTGTCTGAACCAAAAAGTGACCAATATTCTGTTCTTAAAGCAGTTTCTGTCCATTGTTTAGCAGCCCAAATTCTCAGGAAGTACATCTTTATATAAAGCCAAAATCCCCCTTCCTGATGCCCTCATCATTGGTCTCCTTCTGCAAAGGCACTGGATAAATTCATATAAAGATTTTCAGATATTCAAAGACACATACAAACCCTCTGATGGCAACTGCTGGCAGAATTTTTACCTCTCTCTCGTGAGGACGTGAATTCCAGACATTTTCTTCACTACTTTATCATGTCCGTTCAGGAAAGATGATTCTTATTTAAAAGACTAGTAATGTGCACTACTTAGAACATCCGTAAAATACTCAGTCAAGTCTTGGGTATTATCTTTAAACAGTACTACACATGTAAAAGTCCTCCTTGCCGGATTATGTTTGGTGTATTTCATTCAAGGGTGTCCCATCCGAAATAAAATGTAGAGTTCCATGGAAATTGTTCTCACCTCTCTGCAAGGGAGCGCAGCTGTCTAGACGAGACACAGGCTGCCTCTCACAAGCTCTGCAATTTCCACCCAGATTGCGAATTACCTACTTAGAGGAATTTGTAGTCCTTGAATAGAAAGTAGGGTAACTGACCCCTCTCACATCTACTCACTTTTGCTCACCAATCCTCATGTTTGAATGATTGGAGAGTTAGTGACAGGGAGAGATTTGGGGTACAAAGAAGTGCAGCTAAAGTCTGGACCCCACTTGACAGGGTCTGTTGGGTGCCTCCTCTGTGGGACTGGCTGGAGGGGTGGAAAGAGCACGAGCTTAGTAAGTGTAGACCAGCTGAGTCCTAGGCATTTGGGGCAAAGTGTCCGCTCATCGACTGCTATCCTTTCAGTGAAGGAATTACTTCTTATGATTATAGGAGAAAAATACGAAAGCCAACAGACCACGAAGACAAGTTCAAAACTCTAGCATGTGTCATGAAACTAGATAAAATGTATACTTTAAAGGATGGACCTAAGAGTCTCATAAATGTCACTGTCTTCTTGGAGATCACTATTCAAAACTTGGCACGTGGAAGTTTCCTGGGATGTTTCATGTATTCACTCGCTCTGCGCAGATTTTCACTGAGCACCTCCTAGGAGCCAGACATCGTTCCAAAAACTAGGAGGATAGCAGTGAATCGAGCAGATTAAAATCTCTGCTCTTGTGGAGGTTATAGGCTGCCGGAAGAAACACAAAATAAGTTACAAAAATACGTAATAGGAAGTTAAGCAGTTAAGTGCTAGTGAAAAAAAATAAAGCCAAGAAAAAAAATGGGGGAAGTTTTGGGTAGGTGCTGACATTTCAGGTAAAGTGGCCCAGATGATATCATGAAAAAGGTTAATTTTGGGGAAAAAACCTGGCAGGAAATGCAGGCTTTTTGGATAAGTGGCAGGGATGTAGAAAAGGTATGAAGCAAGGCACCCCAATACTTGGCACTAAAAACAACCTGTGAAAACAGAAGAATAACATGGAAAAGACAAGGAAGATAGAAATAAACATAAAATGATAAATAAGAAAAAAATCACTTTTAAAAGTTCAAAGGCTATTTCCTTAAAATCTAGGAGCTGATTAAAACAAAAAAAAATCATGCAATAATGAAACCTTTTAACCACACCATCAAACTGCGTCCTGTTTAAAATACTTCTTGTAAAAATTAAGATACAAAATAATGTTTCCAACACAATTTCAATGTTTAGGTGTTTTTTAAAAAGAGAAGAAATACGAGAGTGATAAGAGATTTAAAAGACAGTACTACACGTTTATACAATTATCAGTTTTTATTTTTCACATGATGAGATTATAGAAAATTTTTAATTTTCTTCTTTGTATTTCTAGATTGATTCTTTTTTCCAAATCCCCCCTATAATGAAAATGTTATATTTATAGTTGAATGAATATAGTTGAAAGAATAATCATTTTTAAAAACTGAACCAGCATACATGACAGGAAATAGCTTATTTTCAGCAGCTAAAATTAAGTTTTCCAGTGTTGCATTCTTTTTAAAAGAGTAAAGGACATTTTCTTCCCTCTTTTTAGGGGGCCACAAATTCCCTCCAAAGACTGAGACCTGGTCCACATGCACTTTTCATTTGATTTAAGAGCACTATTCCTTCATCCTACCACCTCCCCCATATTTTTTTACTATGAGATCTGGGAACTATAAAAAATGCCAAATAAAATGCAAGCTTTTCAGTTGTCTTATATTCCTGGGTTGCACACCAAAATCTAGCCAACTATCAGATGTGTCTATTGATAAGATTGCTTTTGACAGAGTTATACCAAGCATGTTGTTTAAGACTAAATTAATTCAGAATTTCTCCAATGCTACAGAGAAAGAGTGAACCCAGTGAGTGACTTTGGTAATTATCTAGAAATCTCACCAAAGCTGAAACTCAGAAAGAAATCAGGGTCAGTGTCACATTGCCAAACTTACTGTCTATCCCGTACGAGTGTTGTGGAGGCAAAGATCGATGGAACTAGAAACAGAATTACCGCGTTATAAAACTAGAATTGGGAGAAAACAGTTTTTGTTATTTACTCTGAAACAGCGAAAGTTAATCTGTCACTTTTCTAATATTTTCAAATTTATGGTAAAAATATAACAGCAATGAGATTTTAAGAGAGAGGGGAAAAAAATCCTGGAAGCTTAGTTATCAAATAGTACAATAGCTACTTATGTATTAATGCTTCTTTTTTCTGAGAACTGTAAGTGCAGGACAGGAAAGGACATGTTCAAAGTTATTCCTAGCAATGGAAAAGGATAAATAAGAAGACTTACAAGACAGAGACATTCCCAAAGAGTGATCAGCCTGTCTCCATCTGCATTCTGCACGCACTCACGTTAGTGTTGTCATGGGGAGACGGTAGTGCAGACAGGGGATTTGTCTCAGGTAGGCTGGTGTGCCCTTTGGGGTTTTGAAGAGCCAGGTGGCCACACACACACAAAAAAAATATTGAACAGTTTTGCAAATGTCTTTGGATCAGCCATAAACCTTCCACTATGTTTCAAATGTTCTCAGATCTGCTAAAATCCAACTGTGGTTTACCCCTGAGAACTTTTTGTTTATGCCTGTTTACTTTAAGCAAAACATGAGCTTGGCATTTCTGGGTTCATTTACACTTAGCTCATTAGCTGGGCTTGTAAACCAGTGCAATGTCCAAGATGCCTTGTGTGATTCAAAGGAAGCTGCTTCTCTGATGAGGAGATGAATTTTGTTAGCATGAAACAGAAGCCAAACTGCAGAAACCCTTTGGCTCAGATCTCTTCCCAATCAAAGAAACTTGAGCTGTGTCTAAACTTCACAATTCCCCAATGTGCCTCAAAGTTTGTAAGCTGCATTTGTGTTTGGATATCAGTGTTTCCTTCTCATTGTCTGGGTTGAAACCAATAGGTTCTCTTGAACGTGCCATGTGTTAGAATTGAATTGATGTCAAAAATAGTAAATGGTCTTGTTGGATGAAGTTTTGTTAGAAAATATGTAAGAGTAAAAAGTTTAGAACCTCTACTGGATAAGCCTTCATCTTAGCTTTCTTAATTTTATTCCATATTTATACCTAAATATGCAACTCTGGAAAACGTCATCCATTCCACATTTATGCCTGTGTTCCTGCCATGTGCACTGAGCTGTACTGGTTAGAAAGTTTCTGAAATATATATGACATATGCCCATGCAGCTTTAGGAGATGGAATTTCTAGGTGTAAAGCAAGTAAAATGTAATTAACTATGAATTGCATGGAACAGATTTTAAAAGTGATCAAAATTCATGACAGTGAGGGATCTGGTTAAGCATAAGATGCCTTAAGATGGATTTAGGTGTGAGATTGTGAGAAGGTAGATAGGGAAGCAGAGAGGGTGGGGGCAGAGTGAGAAAGAGATCTGAACAGGAAAACACCAATTACAGGCCCATGGTGAACACTGAGCTCGTCTTTGGTCTGGATGAAATCTATGTGAGTCTGAGCAGAGAGGAATGTTCTTATAATTGGGAACAGTAGAAAATAAGATTAGCAGAGCCAAACAAGCCTAACAAGTCAGGCAAATGCATTGATCTTTTATACATACCACAGGGCACCATCATTGATTTTTAAGTATAAGCATGCAATATCATATTGCTCGATCTGTTGACTATGAATTCAGGAGATATACAGAATTCAGATACCGTCTGACCCAGTAACTCACTGATGTCCCCCGGAAACCAGTTTTTAATCTCTTTCCTTTCTGTCTTTTACTATGTCAGTTTCCCTTGAAGTCTGTTGCTATTTTCATGAGAAAAGTAGCACATTTTAGCTGTTTGGGAATAAAAAAAGAACTGTCCTGCCCAGAAGCTCCTGTAAATGTTTCCAACAGCTCCTTGGCTTGATAAAATGAAATGTTCACTGAACCAAACACAGCAGCCAGGCAATGAGATGTAAAAATTGTATTAAACCGATTAGGATTAGTTTTAAAGCGGGCTCCTTCTCACCCAAAGTTACACGTCTTTAAAATGTGAGGTTCCAATGAAAAACCAGAAAGAGAAAATAATGTGGGCAGACAATCCACAGATGTCCACTACAGCCCATCTTATTGGATTTACCTTCTCCTGTTACACTGCTGCTCCCTTTGGCCCAGGGAAACTCCCTAGTATAAGACTGTGAGGAGAAAGTCTCAGGCTATCACACTGGGAGGAGAGCAAGCCAGACAGATTGCCCTTAGCTAAGCAACAGCAATGCAAGACTTAGGAAGCAAAGAGAGGGCCGTGCAGGACTGATGCGAAAGCCCTGAGTTCTACACCTAGCTGACTGAGGAAATTTGAAGGCAAGCACATTCAAACTGTGAGGGGTGCCTCTATGAGCCAGTTTTTCACTAGTTCAAGAGAAGGGTTATTAGGAATACCAGAAGGCCCTGATTGCTATGTCATCATTGAAATGGTGCAAATAAGGTGGCCCATAGATTGGTAGATCTCGTGAACAAGAGTAGCATCTGATTTTGCCCCTTGTCATCTAGATTTATTTGGCAATATGCGGTATCTCATAGTCATTCTAGATGCAGACAGCAGATCTAGTGGGTTATTCCTAAACCACACCCCATACTACTAGTTCCCTTTCTCCAGTTGTAACCAATGCCCCAGAGGCCTTTGGCTGTCATAAGTAGATTATTTCTGCCTGAGTTCATTACCAGATACTTCATCTCCTCTAGATTTAGCTGCTGCACTGCTGCTCATAAACTCAGCCTCCAAGCTCTTCTTGCAATGTATTCCCACCCCCATAGCAAGCACTCTGTGGATAACTTTGTGCCATCTGGTAATTTAAAGATTTCATGGTGCCTGTTTCTCTGGATCATTTATTTGGAGGGGGGAAGTTAAACAAGAGCAATACCCACACGCGTCTCTGGAGAGATTCCCTATTTTCCACCCATTGATCATCAAAGCTAATCTTGGTGACTTATAGCTGGCCTCTCTCTGGTGCTGTCTTTAGATCATTTCAATGTCTTTCCACCTGGAGGTGTTACAAATTCTGCTTTTAGTTGCCAGAGTCACAAGGCAGTCGATGTAAAACAGGACAGGTGTTTGCATCATAAAACAAACCAGCGGCCCCTGCGGACTTGATGGCCTTTGTTTTGTTTCGTTTTTCTTTTCTGATTTCTTCAAATGCCTCCCTCCCACCAGGCACTGCACACTCCACCAGGGAGACAGCTGGCTGCATAAGACCGAAGAGAATGATCCGTTGGACGTGTGTTTTATGATGACTCAATAGCTCAGCAATAAATAATTTTTTATCAATTAACCTTAACCATTCTTTTCAAATATGCTCCAGCCTGTGAGATTGGTTTGGTCTGTTTTCATCTGAGTATGTGGATCCCAAGATAAGCTTTTCCTCCAAATGCCCCAAGAGCAATTAAAGAGTAGTAAATAGAGTTGACAGGTGCTGGTAATATGCAAGCCAGTCACGGAAGCACTAATCTAACCAGATGTGTGAGAGGACTGAGAGCAATCTTAACATCTGTAAGATGAAATAGATTAAGATCTAAAATTGGGCGAGGGGTGCCCTGGAGGTGGAAGAAGACGAGAAAATGCCGAGCTCAGCAAGTTCTTAACATTTGCCAACGTCAAGCAAGAGTGCTCCTTGCTAAGAAAAATAACATGGTGTTTGTAATGTCGTTCCAAATATTTCTGTCATTAGAAAGGAGGTAGCACTTCATTCAGGAAAAAAGTCACTACCATTTCTTGTAACCATCTCTCATAAAATAATGATACACTATCTTCGCCTGTTGCATAGACTATTTTTTCAATGGTAATATTCAGTGACAGAAAGAATGAGGTATAAAATGACATAGCTTCTGAAAAACAAGTTTCCAAAGCATATCAAGAGCTTTAAAAACATGCCTTTTGATGCAGGTATTCCAATTTCAGATATTGGCCTACTAAACTAATCGAAGGTGTCAATCACATTAATTGATATAGGTGAACAGAAAAAAACTAAATTAATTGCATAGATGTTATATGTCCATATTAGACTATTATGAATCTAACATACATTCTGTTTTATACAGACTTGCAAATTATTACTAACTAATAAGAAGTATAAAGACCATGATGCATATATACAAACAATATACAGTGAGAAGCCCAGGGCATATACACCTTAATATGTGTATTTGTATGTTTTCAATACTAGAAAGGCTTTTTCTTTGAGTATTTCTTCAGTTTTCTAAATTTTCTGATGTTTCTTTAATAAAAAATTATGGTCACAAAGTTTCCCCTATCCTTTCTTTTTTGAGAATTATTAAATCATATTTGATTTTTAAATGTCATTAACTTACTTTTCATCATATTTGGCTCTAAATAAAATTTTATTAGTACTTATCTGCAGGAGATAATATTTATATTCCTTGTGTGGAGCTGGCACACGTACATAACACATCTCTGCTGTGACCCGTGTGGCCCTTGAGGTTGCTTGGGTGAAGGACTGCAAGAGGGTGAGAAAATAGAGACAAAGCTGGAGTCAGGTGGAGCGCTCACTCTCCGGATGGGAGGAAAACAACTGCCCTCTCACTGCAGGGGCGTTTATTTATACACTTTAGCATCTTAATGTCACATGATACCTCGTTGTCCTAGCAACCCACTGTTCAGATCATCTTGGGGCTAGGTGACCTCTGGGCAAAGTAGCTTCTTCACGTGTTTTGCCCTGGGCACTCTTTGTTTTTGGGAACAGCCCTGCATGTGTAGTCAATTTCCAGCTTCTATGACTCCCTGCACATCTTGATTCATTTTTTCCTCCCTTTTCCATTCTTTACCCCACTGCCTCCTTGATCCTCTTTGCATTTGAGAAAGAGCTATCTCCCTACTTCCTGTTCTATAACTTTAATTTTGCTTTTTATGTAAAATTTTGTTTTCTCATATAAGAGAAACCATGTGATATTTAAGTTTGTGTGTTTGATTTCCTTCACTTAACATTGTGGTCCCCAGGTGTACCCATTTTCCTACAAATGATTCAAGTTTATCTTTCTTTATGGCAAAGTGATACTCTATTTCTTTAAACAACAAAAACATAATAAATCAATAATTTAAAGCCCTTCATAAAGTTTTTCCTTGGTTGGCAGCTTCTGGGCTTCCCTTATCTCAGTGTCTCGACTTGAATCATAACTTCTTGCCTAGTTACGAAAATATCCTTCAGTTTCTAGGGCTTTCCTGGCTTTAAAAGGAAACTTTAAGCACTTCCTGTTGGATGCCCAGCATCCCTATGGGTCTTGGTCTATTTTTTATTACTATACCTGAATCCAGATACTTCATAAAAGAATATTTGTTTAGCTCAGAGTTTGGAAGTTTAAGAGCATAGTGCCAACATCTGCTTAGCTCTGGTGAAAGACCCATGGTTTGGAGCACCATAATGGCAGGGGCAAGTGAGAGAAGGCCTAGGTTTACTTATAGCAACTCATTCTTGTGGGAAGTAATCCAGTCCCTCCAGACCTGACCCACTCCCATAAAACAGCTTTAATCCATTCATGTGGTACAGTTCCAGTTACATAATTACCTTCCATTAGGCCCTATCTCTTAAACATTCCACCCTCTCCTCACACACTTTCAGCACAGGAGTTTCTTGGGGGAGGGAACCCACCCTCAAACCATAGCACTAAGCATACTTCTGTGTTCCAGAACTGGTAACTCTTATTTCTGCTTTACTGCCAAGATCTGTTCCCCTCCTATGTCCCACCTTTTCCCCGGTTGAGTGTTCTTGTCTTTCCAGAGTCACGAATCCAGCCACGTTCTTCCTGGCTGGTGATCTGCCATTGCCCACCGACCTACTGACCCATCTCTCTGTTTGGATTTGTAAAGATATTTGCCAAGCACCCTCTTTGGCTGCATTCTGACAGCATGTTCATTTACCCCAGCTAATGAAAGTTCTCTCTTTTTCTGAATTCTCTCCTGCTACTTGTGCTGCTAGACTCCCTCTATGTGCATGTGGTAGTGTAGGAAGCTCTTGGACCACCCTGCTGGGCTGCAGCTCTGGATCTCATACCTTTCCAGTCCGTGTGTTGTACTAGGGGTGAGCAGGCAGGGTTTTCTTAGGACATGACGCTCCTTGCTGTTCTGTCCAGGTTGATTCTACAAGCACATTTCCCACTGGAACCACTGTAAGTTCACTTTCTTCATTTTTTTATAAAAAGGCATCCTTTAGTAATTCACAATCACAGTTCATGTTATTGGATATTGTGTATACGTCCACAACAGATTTTTCTGAAACAAATCATTTGCAATTTCCAAAATATATTTTATAAGGAACAAGCAAGATCCAATCCAATTATATATCTTTCTTTGGATGAAACATGTGAGGACACTACTTTCCATACATGGCATCCAAATTACACAGGAGGTTTTATCCAAAGTGAAATAAATGAACTTCATGATCTACGTTCAGTTTAAGCAGTGGCCACACAGAAGACAAACACTTCCAACATAATGACAGATGTGGAGACTAAGTATTGAACCCAACAGAGAACAAGATAAAAGTTTCTCTGAGATTGTGAGTCCTCTATTGAGACAAACTTCTTGTAGTTTTGGACACATTGACCCCCTCTAGCACCTGTATCAGTTACATTGAATGAATGTTTGTTGAGTATCTACTACAGACCAGAGAAATTGGAAAAGAGCTAGAGATGTCAGAAATGATTAGTAGAAAATTACTACTACCAAATTTAACCTCTAAGGAACATATCTATGTTGGGTACAAACCCAACTTGCCAGGTCACCTTCATATATATATATATATATATATATATATATATATATATTTAAAATTTAAACATTCACTATATTTTTTATGAAATCTCTTTGGTATGTATGTATTTACTAAGGTGCTGGGGGTGAAATTCAGGGGCTCCTGCATAGCAGACAAGTGCTGTACCATTGAACTCTGTACCTCAAGGCCTTGAGAAAGGCGATTCAGGGATAATTTGGGGGTGTTTGTGGTTCCATCCTACCATGAGACTGACATATCATGTATTAGTGACATAAGAAACCTGTATAAAGTGGTGCACTTGTGTAACAAAGATATACTCTGGCCACAAGAAATGTGATGACAAAATGCAAAGTGTCGTGTGGAATGCTGGTATTGGGCAAAAGAACAAACATTCGATATTCTTCATAAAGAGTTCCCTTTCCTTTATAATAATATCAACATTTTTTTGCTGATTGTAAAAAATGTACTGCACTAATTCAAGATCTTAATAGAAGAAACCATATGTAGGTTATATAAGAATTGTGATACTATCTTTGTAATCGTTCTGTAAATCTAAAGCAATTCTGAAAAATAAAACATATTTAGATATTATTTTTATGGATAGTATATGAAAGTTCACATTATATACCATAATGTATAATATGATATATACCATATATAAAAATAAATATTACATATTACATGTATACTTTATATCTTTCTCCTAACATTTATGGTAATCTTTTATTTCTTTACCTCTTTCCAAAACCAACAAAGTGATAACCTTGTGTCAGTGTGTGTAGGGAACTACATTCTGGTGTCCTTCTTTCTCTTTCTCTCTTTCTTTCTTCTTTCTTTTTGCTCCACTCTATTGAGCTGCCTGTTGTTTCACAGCCCTCAAGCTTTGGCAGACAGCGTGAGGCGAAGTGCTATATTGCTTTTGTGTTTGCTTTGTTTACTTACAAAGCAGACGGTCTTGGAGCCTGGTTTTCTGCCTGAGATGATTGCTCATGGCCTTAGTAGCCACCCACGCCTGCCTCACCCATCGAGCTGTGGGTTGTTGTGCGATGCTCCCTGCCTCACCCTGAGTATCTAGTGCCTTTGAGCAGCTGCTTTTCCTTCAAAATATGGGGCAGCATTTCCATCCTGTTGGGGCCCCGTATTTTGCAGCAAAAGGATTCTTGCTGCGCATCACGAGTCTTCGCTTCCTGGGTGATAAAGAAGACCTCCCCATAGCACGGCCTGATTAGAGAAGCACCTGTCCATGTTAGTCTCCCCATCTGCTTTGTTTTATTTCATCCCCCGAGGTAGCACCACTTCTGGATGAGTATTCGTGGACCTGGCCATCTTTTAACTCCAACCACTGAACACAAACTCCTAACAAGCCCACATGTTTTCCCTTTGCTTCTTGCTACAACCCGCATGCTTAGAAAGCAGTTCTGCAACTTTGCTGCACATTACAATCACCCAGGAAGTTTTGAACTTCTGTACCCAGGCCACACCCAAGACCTATTTAACCGGGTTCCCTGGGAGTGGGACTTAGGCCTTGTATGTATTTTATAGCTTTTCTAGTATGATGGTTAATTTTCTTGTGTCACCTTGGCTAGGCTATGGGGTCTAGTTATTGGGTCAAACTAGTCTAGACATTGTTATGGAGGGATTTTAAAAATGGAATTAAAATTGAATTCAATTGACTTTGAGTAAAGCAAATGACCCTCCACCATGTGAATAGGTCCCATCTAATCACTTGGAAGCCTTAAAAGACTGAGGTCCTGCATGGATGAAAGAATTCTGCTTCCAGATGGCCTTCGAATACAAGACCATGAGATTATCTGTCTTCTGGGTCTCTGATCTGCTGATCTGCACTGCAGATCAGACATTTCCCCCTCCCAAAAACCTCCCAGACTTCATTGGCCACTTTTCCCAAACACCCACTGAAATGACCCAAGGAAAAACTATATCAGCTCAGAGACACCATGGACTTCTGTCCTCCAGGAATTCAAGACTCAGAGGAACAGAGAGAAGATGGTAAGATGGGCTCACAGCGCTAGGATTGGCTGGAGTTAAGAGCCACAGTCTCACTCAGGAAGGCTGCTGCAGACAGCAAGAAGAAAATGTCCTCAGGACCATCTTCCAAGAAGGTAGCCGGAGCCTGCACCTTCCTGCATCCTGATGGAAACACCAACACCATCGATCGCCACTAGCACGCCCACCCCGCCATGTGGCACAGAAGGGGAGACACTACTGTTACAGCTCAGGGAGCCCCAGCAAAGGGTGTCCCATGACTGCCTCTGCAGAAGCCACTTCTCACTGTCCTCCAGTCTGGGAAAAGACAACCCCAGCAAGTCCATCTCATCCTCTGTCCCCTTTCCTGAACCTGAGAGTTCAGAAAGGAGCCCAAAACTCCTGCATAGAATTCACCTCAGTGCCAGAAGCATGGAAACGTACATCTCCACACCAGGTCAATCACCGGAAGAAAGAAAGGACAAAGTCAGTACAGTTGCTCTTTCTTATCCTTGAGGAATACTTTCCAGGACCCTTGTGGGTACCTGAAATCAAGGATATTGCCAAAACATACTACAACAAAGTGTGGTGGCACATATTTGTAATCCCAGCACCCAGGAGGCTGAGGGAAGACTCCTCTGAGTTCAAGGTCAGCCTGGGTTACAAAGTGAGTTCAAGGTCAGCCTGAACTGCATAGTGAAACCCTGTCTCAAAAGACCAAAAAAAATTACATTAAAAAATGAAAAATACTCTATTAAATTAATAATTCCTAAAATGAAATAGGAAATTATAATCATCTACCATAATAAAAATTGTTTAAAGTCACGTGAGTTCCTTTCTGAAATTTTTCACTTACTGGTTTTTGACCTTGGTTGACTATAACTGAAATCTCAGACAGCAAAACTGTGGGTAAGGGCACAACTGCTGTACTTGGAAACCAGGGGAAGAAAGCCTACAAAGGCATGGCCCTTGTGCAAAAGAGAGTGACTTCAACCAACCTGAAACAGGCCACAGTGTCATTCCTGATTCTTGGGCCAGGGGAAGGAGATGAGGTTCACGTGCAGAGACCCCTGCCAGGTCAAAACACAGAGCTGATAATTTGAGAAATATCAGGTATCCTCTCCTAGACAGTCTCATATTTCGGTTTATCCACGGACGTTTAGAGGAGGCAGTCAAGTCTCCCTTGGGAAAGCAGGACACGCTATACCGGGGGACAGCTCCAGTGTCTGGAAACAATAAAAAGGACAGGGAGGAGAATGCGCCGTGGAGTGCAGGTTGTGTTTTCTTTAATGATAACATGTTACCTTCCAGAGTACGTCTGAACAGTTCATGTTCAAAAATGGAACCAGAATGTCTCATTTTTGCCACATTTAATCATTTCTGAAGGTCCTCAATGCAAAATAGAATCTATCAATTATTAAGATTTATTTTTAGAATTATTTTTATTTTGTTTGGGTCTGGCTTTTTATTTCACCTATTATTAATTGATATTTTCGTCTTATTCACCTAGAAGAGACAAGATCAAATCTCCTCCAAAGCTCAGAAATGTTAGAGAAGAGATCGAGAAAGACTACTTTCATGCCGTGCATTACCTGAGACAAAATGAAGTGCATATACCTTTTTACAAAAATTGCATATACCTTTTGCAATTTTTTAGATATGCAGCAGGAGGCTGTACAGTTCTATCCCAAAATGGGGACAAGGGAACCTGGAAAAACAAAATTAACAGCTTATTAATACTAATATATAGAAAATGGTAGAGAAGCCACAAATGCCTTAGGGAATTTACCACTGCCTTAAACTCTGCATTCTGCTTTAATAAGGACTTTTTTTTTTAATGCACACAATATTGCCAAGAAAGAGAGACAGCACCAGAACATAATGGTTTTATATACTGCATAGAGAGAAAAGGTCTAAAGAAAAAGCAGATGGCTGTCCCTCTAGCAGGAGCCATATAATTTCATGGTGCATTTTCTCTTCATGGCTTCACTGAAATTCAAGCCCAGGGGCCAATTCTTTCTGGCAGCCTGGATGGGCTGAGCAGGCAGGGAGGAAGAGGCAGGGTTGGGGGGGCATCTTCACAGAAGGACTGAGATCCCCGATTCTGGGCACATGTCCACTTTGTGTTCTCCTCACTAGCTTTCCATACAACCCATACCCATAGTGGTCATCCTAGTGTCACCCCGCCTCAGATTACAGCCTGGTCAGCAATCTAACTTCCTTCACCCAGTTCCTGAGGGATCAGGCTCACTCACCTTTTGGAGTGAGGTCATCCAAGTCAGAGGTCAGTGGCCATCTTACAGATGGATCCCTCAAGGGCAGCACCTGGTGATTAGGGACAGCAGGGTCTGTGCGTGACTAGATCCTCCAGAAAGCATATGGATGGACAGATATTCTTCCATATGTCATGGGCAATATTTGGAAAACAAACAAACTGAATCTCTAGAGCAACAGTTCTCAAAGTGTGGTCCAACAGCATTCTCACCCAGTGAGCTGTTGGACATGGAGATCCCCAAGCTTCACCCAGAGATATGGACCCTGGAACTCCGAGGATGGAACCTGAAAACCTGTGTTGTAACAAACACTGCAGGGGATTCTGAAGCATAGCGAAAGTTGCAACACTTTGGTCTAGAATAACCCAGAAATGAACAGTATTGTTCTGCCTCAGATTTAATGGTCCCTAAAGCCTCATGTGTTTGCAGATAATGGAATTATGATGGTGCCATTGCTAACTTGCTGCAAGGAGGTGGAGTCCCGCAGGTCATTGGAAGCATGACCTGCAAAGGTTTATTTTCCTCTCTGACTCCTTTCTCTGCTTTCTGGCATCCAATAAATGGGCAGATTTTCTCTGTCAGGCCCTTCCATGTGATTTCTGCCTTGGAACAAGCCAACCATGGACTGAAAATATAAGCCAAGATGAACTTTTCCCTCTTTAAATTGCAGGTGTTGAGTGTTTCAACGATGAACAAAGTGACTAAGACAACCGTGATGCAATTTCCTTCAACACATGAAGAAGTAGGCACACTGTGGTATATCCATACAGAGGAATATTACTTGACCTTCAAAAGGAATGAAATTCTAATCCATGATACATCATCTGAGCTGTGAGGACATTGTGCGAAGTAAACTGAGACAATCACACACACACACACAATCCAAATATGCCTGATTCCACTTATCTGACCTATCCGAAGTACTTAGGCCCACCAAGAAAGAAAGCAGAGTAGAGGTTACCAGAGCATAAGAAGAGGGGAAACAGGAAGGTACTATTTAATGGATAATGGAGTTTCAGTTTTGGAGGATGAAGAGAGTTTCAATGATGTACAGTGGTGATGGTTGTAAAGTGTGACTGTACTTAAATACTACCAAAATGCACATTAAAATTGTTAAGTTTATAAATTTTGTGTTATGTGTATTTTACCACAGTTTTAAAAAGAGTGACTGAGGGTCAAGGAGAGCACATACATCCAGCCTCAGCCCCAACCCAACCAATCTGCACACCGTGAGGATGCTCTTCTCGCAGCAAGGTTGTGGCCAGAGCATATTTACAGGAATGGTGGCCATGCCACCTAGAGAAAGGGACAGGAAGCCAGAAAGAAAGCATTTGCCCAAACTGAGCTTATCTCTCTGAGACTTGCCATCCTTCCTCCTTGACATGACGACAGGTACCTTGGTAGGAACTGCCATTCCATTTTGTCTGCCAGCTGAGCCTCCGAAGCCTTCCCAACAAACAGCATCACTCAGGTAGCAAGTTGAGCATGTTATGCTGGCCATTGGTGCTTAGACTATTTCTTAACTAACATTAGATGTGTCAGTAAGTTATAAGAGAGGTCAGGTAAACTGCATCCTAGTTGACCTTGGCTCCTCTTTGTTTAGCTTAGCATATAAACTTTCCCCTTTGAGGTGCAGCGATCCACCTGTCTTGCTGCTGCCCAAAGCATGCTTCCTTCCATCTGTAAGTCGCCAGTAAACTGTACTTTGTGCAATCCCAGATCTGTCTGCCATATCCTTTGGCTTCATGACAGCTCTGTCTTTGGTGGCCAATTCTTTTACCCTGGGATCATGTTTTTCTGAAACAACATAACAGGTGACTTGCATGAGCATAAGTGAGGGGCTGGCCTGGGCTACGTAAAAGACTGAAGAAAGTGACCCAGGAGTGTCACAGTGAGGCTGCTCACTGGCTATGGCCCCCTTTAAAGGGCTTAGCAAAGGAGCCACTTCACCCCTAGCTGCAATGTAGCAGTCATGCCAGCTTCAAAGGCGTATATCCCTGCTCAGTGCTGAGAGATCACCACAGACACACAAGGAGCGCCATTCTCAGAGCTGTAGCTGTACTGTTTCTGGCTGTGCAGCTGCCTTTTTTAGCAGGAGCTTTTTGCCTACACCTTACAAATGACTAGAACCCTGATCTGCTAAATGCAAAGTTTCTTTTGCCATTTCTTTTGGAAGTAGACCATTAGGATATGAAGGGCCACTACCAAGAGTAACCCCCTTAGCTGTCTATACCACCCGATTACACAACTTTTCAGGTAAAAATGACAGAGCATCACACATAGGAATGCATTAATGATTCAAAACATGAAGGATTTGTAACCATGCCCCTTCTTCTCTGAAACCAATTTATGTCACAAAATAGATTTTTTAAAGTAATTGTGTTAACAAGATTTAAGAGATTATTGTCTCCTTGCATTCTGGGTGTCAGAAAGGGAGGAACCATGATCCAGAAACAAACTTTCTAATATTTCATAATAAAGATGCAAGAGCAATTATGAAGTGCATACACACACACACACACACACACACACTCACTTACCCCCATGTATTCAACACCAAAATTCACAGACAGAAGTTTAACAAAACCATAGCAATGTCTTCCGTATATTCCTATAGAAGCATTTCCGTCAACCTTTTGCCAGGTTTAACCATCTGGTTACAATCT
Source organism: Hydrochoerus hydrochaeris (assembly GCA_004027455.1). Lineage (NCBI taxonomy): Eukaryota > Metazoa > Chordata > Mammalia > Rodentia > Hydrochaeridae > Hydrochoerus > Hydrochoerus hydrochaeris. Next base: position 143,438 of record PVLA01003381.1, read on the forward strand.
TATATTGTGATCAATTCACCCAACTTTTAAACACCACAGTGACAGGAAATAAATCATATGCTCTAAAAGCTCAATTAATATTGACCAGGAATACAAACGAAGGCATGTTGCAACATTATCATATTTCACAGCAGTGTCTGGCCCCTTTAAAAGATGCTCCTCAGTTAACTAAAATATAATCTAGAAATTCCATGGATAGTATTAAAAACATAGTAAGATTTCATAACATTAGGAAGAACAAAGATCTAAAATGTTAATCCTGAAAAATACTTATAACAATGTGATCAACCTCCATTTCTTATTGAGAGAATGCTCATCATAAGTTGCCCTTTGCAATATATTTTGGGGATGAAACATACATCATAATAACATTATTTGCTATAATTCTAAAATACCAATTAAAGTGATAAATAAGAAACAATAAGAAATCTAGGCTTACATGTGGATGGTAAGCATCTAAAAAATCAAGGAGAATTCATCAAAATTCATTAAAATTAGTAAGAATTAAGTAAGATGGGCAATGTTAAATCAGTAGACAAAATATAATAATTTTCCATTTCAACAATAATTGGAAATATATATAAGTATAAAAAGTATTATCATAAAAATATGAAAATCTTACAAATAAATTTAAGAAAAGTATAAGGTTTATTGAAATACATTTTTGAAATATAAATAAGGAAAGAAGACAAGATGGCCAATCAGTGAGCAACAAAATACAAAGCCTCCCGGGAGAAACAACTCATATGCCAGAATAAAACACCCTGGAGAGACCGAGACAGAGGGAGATGGATCCTCTTGACATAGGAAGAAATTAAAACGTAAAAAAGTTGTTGGGACTACAACTGAAACAGCTAAAAATTACGGGACACAGCATTTTCGCGGTGACCCACCAAGTTTGTGCCAGCTTGAATCTGCGCCAGCAGGCAGAGTTGCCCAAACTCATTCCTGCTGCCACTCACAGGAAGCACAGTGGCACTAAAGCCAGGGGTTGGTGAGCCCAACAGACAGTGGAGAGCAAAGCTGGTGGAAGGACATTCATTGATCCATGGTCAGTGCTGGGAATGAGACCTCCCCCATGGGAAGGGTGCTACCAAATGGCCGCCATGTTGGAATTGGGCAGGAGGAGCCTGAACTGGGAGCGACAGTGACTTCAGTCGGTTGCTCCCTCCCCAGAGCAGATTCATGGGATTTGCTTGGATGGGGCTGTGCCCCTGGCTGGGACACAATGAGCCATCCCAAATTGATTCCCTGCACCTAGCACACACTAACTGGGTGAAGACACCTGAAGTTTGGCTGGCCCGGTGGGGAGGGGCAGGCAGGAGTGGGTGGAGGTCCCTCACCAGCGTCCTTCGGAGGAACTGTGGCAAAGAGGGAAGGGGGCTGGGACCTGCACTGTAACCCGTGTGGAGGAAGCCAGGGCCATGACAGGAGAGAGAGGCAGGAGGAGGCCCCCAGTCCAGAACCCTGAGAACCCTGATCCAGGAGAAGGAAAAACAAGGGAGACAGGGCAGCAAACACACAACATCAGACATGGCTTCAATGGACATTAAGAGATATTTTCGGGACCTTGTAGATGAGCTCAAAACTGAAATATTAAATCAGGTAAAGCAGGATATGAGTAGAGTAATAAAAGAAATGCTCTCAGGAAGCATTTCTCAGGAAGACACAGATGGAAGAAGGGAGGAACACAAAAAAGGGAGAGAAACATTCGATAAAGAATATAAAGAAAATATAGAATACATGAAGCAGATTCAAAGAGACTACCAGTAAATTAAAAACTCCATTGAACACTGGCAAAATGCCTTAAAAGAAACTAAGGATAGACTATCAAAACTTGAAGACAAGTTGGCAGTGTGTGATGATGAAAGGAAAGATCTCTTAAAAATAACAAGGAAACAGGCAGTAACAATACAAAGGCTAGAAGATGACAAGAAAATCTACAATTTAAGAATAAGAAATGTGAACAAAGAAGAAGGAATACATACAGGCAAATTACAAAAGCTATTCACGAAATAATTAAAGAAAACTTCCCAAGCATGGGAAAGAAAATGACATTCAGTTGTGTGAGGCATACAGAACGCCAGCCACCTACAGCCAAAACAGATCTACACCCAGACATATAATAATCAAGATGCCAGAAATTCAATATAAAAACAGAATATTAAAACCCATCAGAGAAAAGAAAAAGATAACCTATAAAGGTAAGCCCATCAGGATCATGGCTGACTTCTCAACACAGACCATCAGATCAAGAGCAGCTTGGAGTGAAGTATTCCAAGCCCTGAAAGAGAATAACCTCCAGCCCAGATTGATGTACCCTGCAAAACTGTCACTAGAAGTTGATGGAGAAACAAGATGCTTCCGTGACAAAGAGGAACTGAGGGAGTTTGTGACCACCAATCCAACCCTACAGAGAATACTGAAGGACATTCTAGAGAGAGAGAAAAAAAATACCAGGATTTTAGGAGCAGTGGCAGAAAGGCCTCAATGAGTGGGGCAGGCAGTAGAATAAAGGAGAAAACTAAACAAACAAAAGCAGAAAAATAGCATAGCAGAAATGAGGCAGAGAGGATAACTAGAAACCCTAACATAGATGGCTTTGATATGCTATATTGTTAATAGTGCACCAGGATTTAAAACCCACATTACTCACACCACTCTGCTTAGATGTATTATATTCCATTCCAGTCATTCTACCTGTACTAGATTTGAAGGCACAGAGAGTTATCCCGAAAATAGCAGGATATAGTAAGGTAATCATCCTTAATTTCCTATTAACTTAATCTAAAGCTCTTAAACCTATACTGTTTTACCATGACTGATTGTAATCGAATCTGGTTTGTTGGATCTCAGTTTTGTATTGATAGATTTTATTCAAAGCTGTTATGATTGATAGTATCAAGTTGAGAGTATAGGCAACTGCACTTAAGATGACAAGATCCACTAGAATATTGACTATGGTTTGATTATTACCTTCCTTTGAAGTTTAATACTGTGTACAATGTTTTATTTTTACTGATATTGTTATTTACTGCTATACTCAATTATACTGCTATATTCAATTGTGGCTGATGATATAGACATTCTATTGAAGATAGTAAGAAACAACACAGCAATCATTGTAGATCACCTTGTATTGTGGTTTTATATGACTTTTTGGTTTCATGTCTTTATAGGAATTTGTTTTGTTTTGTCTTCCTAAGTTTTGTTTTTCCCTCTAATACAGAAAGTATAGAAATACATGCAGAGATTCATGCATGTGTAGTTGTTTGACTATCTACTTTGTATGCTTTAATTTTGTAACTTGAGCAACTATTTCTAAGAGGAAAATATGTAATTTATTAACTAGTGATTTCTTATCATCTTTTTTTTTGAATTCTGTGTTACCTCTGCCCTTTACATGCTTTTGTTTCTCTTTAAATAAATTAAAAAACAAACAAAAAAAGAAATATAAATAAATATGTACCCAAAAATAAATCTCATCTTTTTAATGATTTCAGTTTTGAAGTAATAATTTCATTAAAAATTCATTTATTTTTAAATTTGACAAAATAATTCTAACGTATATTTGGAAAACTAGGTGTGTGAAGAGCTAAGAGCTTTTCTCTATAATGCAGGGAGAAGAAATATGCAAATCATATACTTAAAGATGGATATATTTAAAGTACAGTGCTACTAGCAGGCAGCACAAATGAACAATATAAATAGAACAGCACCAAAGGACCAGAAATGAATCTAAGTGTACTGGTTATTTACATTTAAAACTACAGTACTATCAGTCTATTTATAAGATAGGTTATTTAACAAATAATTGAGAAAAGATGGCTAATAATTTAGGCTTATTGGCTAGGGTTGGCTAGAGGAACACAATCAAAAAATACCTGTATATCAAGTTCTGCAAGGAGATTGATTAGATAGGCCTAGAAGATCAGGGGTGGGATGATCCACAATGGCTGGCTGCTCTCTGGAGGATTAGAAGATTCAGCGGATGCTCAGTCCAAGAAGTTGGAAGCTCCAGAACAAGAAAGATCACAGATGCAGCACCAGCCCAAGACAGAAGGCCCGGGAGCTCCCTGAAAAATCTCTGGTGTGGTTTCTGCCCTGAAAGGCTGAAGCTGGAGACTGATGTCCACAGCGTGGTGGAGTAACAGGAGTCACATCTGCTTGAGCAGAAAGGAGCTTTTCAAAGGCAAGTGGACATCCTTCTCCCTCTTTTCATTTCATCTGGGCTGCAGGTCTACTGGATGTTTCTACCCCCAGTCAGGGCACATCTTCCCGCCTCGGCTCGCTGGCCTGTATTTCACTCTGCCTGGAAATGTCCCCAAGGAAGCAGCCATAATTTTCTCTTCAGCAGCCAAATTGACAATTGTGATTATTGGCCACATGAAGAAACAAATTAAATCTTACCCCATTTCTACACCCAAAATAAATTCCAGTTGGCTTAAACATTTAAAGAAAAAAAGAAAATAAAAATAGAAGAAGTCATGGGCAACTAGATGACTGTTCTTGGAGTAAATGAAATATTTGTTTTGCTACATGAAATTTTCATAGAAAAATGTCATAAAGTAACACAAACAATATTAGAGCACAAATAACATTGTTTTGGGAAAAATGCAAAATACATACTTTACAGAAGACTAATGGTTTCAAATTACAAATATTTTTATTAAAAAATTTAAAAGATAAAATATTAGAGTAAAAAGTTCACACAAACACACCCATTCTCATTTCCTATAAACAATAAAATGCTAATCTCATTATAGATCAAAAATGCATATCGAAACCATGATGATATATCACTTTAGCCTGTTCAATTGGTATGGTTAAAAAGAGAGAAAATATATAGTATTGATAACAATGTAACAGAGATTCATACTGATTTTGTAAACATAAATGCAAACTGTTCCACATTCCTAAGTGTGTAACACAAACTTTTTTAAAGCATTCAAATCTTACAGCAAGAAATTCTATTTCTAGATTGAACTCTATAGACACTCAAATGTACACAGGAACTCATGCTAGTTATAACAAAGCTTGTGACATAATGGTCAATAAATAGTTTCTTAAATAAAAGAAAGCATGAACAAATGATAAGGACATACATAGATACCCTTAGCTGTGTGATATGGTGAACAGCACTAAAACTGAGAAAAATGGGATGTTTATAATACCAGTAATACCATATGATATATAACTTAAGACTACATAATTTAATACCATATATAAATATAATTTAAGACTGTGCAACTATGTTATTTTAGAATAATATAGGTATCTAACGACATGGGAGGAACTCTAAAATACATTAGTGTATAATAAAAATTAGCAGTATCTGAACAGGTAGATAATAGACATTGGAAAAATGATAAATAGGGAGATAGATACATAAATGATAACTAAGATAATAAAGATAAGACATGACGCTGAAGAAGATAGATGATAGACAGACAGATAGACAGATAGATAATTTCGTAGCAAAAAGACAGATATATACATAGTAAGAGTTTCCAGTAGTTATTTCTGGGTGACATGATTCAAGGGTGATAGTGTAAACTTATTAATATAGGAATATGTCCCAAGCTTTTTGTCTCCAAGCTGAAGAGGAATCCAACATTGCTGTTCTGTTTCTTTCCAACATCCATCCTTCCGGGAATGTTTTGCTGCTGCATAAGATCTCTCCTGAATATTTTTGAGGAAAGATGGAAAAAACTGCTATAGTGTATTTTGAATGTAATGTCCATGGAGTTTTGTTGTTCAAATGCTATCAGTTTCTATAAACATTTATGGAAGATCATGCGTATACCTCGTGTAATCTTATCTCTTGAGTATCCTGAAGTTTCCAAAGCTCCCTCAGACCTAACTTGTATCAAATAACCACAATTACTGCTTTCTTTCTGATCTTTCAACCATCATAACTTGGCCAAGAGACAAGTGTAAGGGGACACGGGGCTCATTTGTCATTTCTGCTGTATGTCATATACTACTGACATTTAGGGACCACCCTGGCTTTTGCTACACCAAAGCATGGAATCAATTACTCTCCAAGGACTTGTGGTTGATTTTACTGAGCATTAGTATTAAAGCCCAACTGGGTCCCAGTGTGTGTGTGGTGGTTCCATATGTAGATTGAGACTACTACTTCTAAATCTCTTTGTGATCAACAGAGAAATAATAATTCTCTTTAAAGGGGCATGAATTCATGTTGATGTGCCATTACAACTAATTCTATTATGTTCTAGTTTAATCTTGTTTTCTGACAAAATGTTTTATTTCTCTGCATTTTTAGCAACCAGCTTCTCTATAGTCATGTTGAATCAAGTTTGATGTATTTCATATCTAAATGGAGACATCGTTTAAACTTTAGCACCCTTAACTTAAACATACTTGGTGATGTTTGCATTTGTAACCCCTAACCTAGATCAAAAAATACCCTTCTCTTTCTTCTTTTCATCTATTTGTGCCTTATTCATTATTCTTAATTCACATGATTAACACAAACTGAGGTACACACCCCAGAGAAGGAAAAATGAATAAAGATAAAAGCAGAAATTAATGAAATAGAAAATATAAATAAAAATAGCTCCTCAGTGATACCGAAGTCTATTTCTTTGAAAAGACCAACAAAATAAACTAACCTTTAGGAGCTTTAGTCAAATATTAGGGGAGAAGAAACAAAATGAAATGTATTTGTAAGTAGTAAGTATCGCTAGGTGGGATTTCACAAGTGTTAGCTAATCATCCTAATTCCTGGTAATAAGGAAAGACTAGAGCCCACAGCCTTGGGCTTATTCGTGGCTATTTTTTGATGTGAGCTTTTATCAAGTTGTCTAACCTCTCTTTGCTCACCACCCTTTAAGAGAAAAAGGGTAGGGTATAATACCGTCTTGGTGGTACCCTACCAAGAATTAAATGAGTTAATTCATGCAAAGCTTTTAAAGCAGTAAGATGTAGTGAGCCCTGCAGTTGCTCTTGTACAAGTCACCTTTCCTTTCTTCAGTAATCAGCAACCTCAATGTTCCGGTTTCCAAGTGTTCTAAAAGATTGGGAGGTAACCTTGACTTTCATTTCTCCCATAACCCACATCCAATCTACTTTCAGAAAGTATCCAGAATCGAATCCCTTCTCCCCGCTCCCATAGCTCTGACTCTACTCTCAGTTACCTCTCAGCTAAATGATTGGTCGCCGTGTTTAATAAGCAGTAACCTCCTAGCTGACATCCCTGCTTCACTCCTTACTCTCTTGTAACCTATTTTCCACATGCTCCCTCAAATGAACCATGTGAAAAGGCAGAAAATGTTAGTCCATAGCTCAGTGGCTTTCTGTCTTTCTAAAATGAATAGACAAAGTTTTCCAAAGCCTGCCCAACTGTATCCCATTGTGCTGCCACAATCTGCCCTAGACTTCATCTTTGGCCACTGTACCCTCTTCATCCTCTGCTCTCCTGTCATTCTTATATCCCAGCTACTCTGCACTGCCCAGCTGGCACCTGCCGCAGGGTCTTTATAACGCGCCCTTTCATGTTCCTTGAATTCTCTCCTCCAAGAAAAATGCTTTGCTACGTTTCCTTCAGAGGCTCTGGTCACTTTCACAGGTCTTCCTCAACAACCAAAATTGACCATTCTTGATAAAAACCTCTTGGAAAACCAGGAAAGGAAGGGACTCCCTCGGCTGGCCACATGGCATTTGCAAAAGCCTATGGTTGACATTACACTTAATGATAGAGAGAGAAAGATCCCCATCACACTGGGAACGAGGCAAAGATGCACGCTCTTACCTCTTTCTATCCAGCCTTTCAAGCAGAAGCCCAGGTGAAGTAAATCAATAAAATGAAGGAAAGTCATGCAAGTTAGAAAGGGAGAATTATACTGTACTTAATTTCAGTAAACAATGTCAATACCTAAAAATCAATTATGTTTCCATATACTAGCCATAAATAATTGGAAGCTGAAATTTTTAAATAATACTATTAAGAATAGAAATTTGAAAATGAAGAATAAAGTTAGATTAATAACAGTTCCTAATTTTCAGACTTAGTGCCATTGGGAAAGAAATAGACACATATAAACAAAACAAAACTCAAAATGATTTTTTTTTTATACCAAGGATCAAACTCATGACTTTGCACTTGCTAGGCAGGTGTTATGCCACTGAGCAAGATATAAATTTGTTTATATATACATAAAAAAGCTAAGATGATTATACTACTAATTCTATTAGTTCTTGGAAAAGAACAGTTAATACTCATATGATTAGATCAACTTGCATGTCTGTATCTGGTAATCTAAACAACTCTTTTGAAGAAATAATATGCAATATTACAACTGTTGTTAAATTCCTACCATCTTGTTTTGAAAGCATATATTGTTATTGTTTTGGGGTTTTTGCTGTTCTTGTAGTTGTCTTTTTTTTTCTTTTCTGCATTTTTTTCTCTTTAAAATTCAAATAAAATAAAAGCCCTGAAAATAGATCTATAACAAAACGAATGATTTTTTTCAAGAACAGAGAGGCCATTCAGTGGAGGAGGGATAGCCTTTTTAAGCAAATGAAATCTTTTAACTCTATAGTTTACACAAAAACTAACTCCAAGTAAGTGGAAGCTCTAAAGATAAAATTCAAAAATATAAAAGTTTTAGAATAAAAAGGTGAGAAAAAATCCTCATGACCTGGGTTAACCAAAGAGTTCTTAGGCATGACATTGAAACCATCATCCATAATAGAAAAAAATAAAAAGTCAAACATCAAAATTTAAAAATTTTGTTCTGCAAAGGTTGTTATTCAGAAAATTAAGGGATAAAATACAGACTTGGAGAAATATTTGCAAAGGACATTTTCAACAAAGAACTTATATACAAAATATAAAGAACTCTCAAGATTCAACAGTAAAAAACAACAATTTAAAAGCTGGTAAAAGATATTCCATCAAAAAGCAAGTATAGAAGAGAATTACACACCAATAAGTGTTATAAAAATGCAAATTAAAGCTATAGTGTGATACCACCTCACACTAACTAGATTGACAAAAAACAAACAAGCAAAAAGTGGCAATCCCTAGCATGGATGAGGAGGCAAAACAATCAGACCTGGTAGACATCACTGGTCAAAATAAATGCAATAAGGTACTGCCACTGTGGAGCGTGAGTGGGCAGTTTCTTATGAATTTAAGCAAATAGCATATGACCATGATCCTCTTCCAAGGTATTTACCAGGTACCTAAAGAAACGAAAAAATAAGTTCACAAACAAATCTCTATGATTACAGCAGCTCTATTCATAACCAGTAAGCACTGGAAATAACCAAGTAGTTTTTAATGACTGAACAGGAAGGTTATGGTAGGCATATCCACAGGTAGAATGCATTCAGCAGCATAGAGGAATGACCAACTGGCCCTCTCCAACATTTTGACAAATCTCAATGGCATTATGGTTAGAGAAGGAAGTCAGTGTCAGACGACTACATCTTATAATTGCACTTACAGGATGGATCAGTGGATACCAGCGTTTAGGCAGTAGAAGCACCTCATTCCAAAGGAGTAGCACCAGGGTGTATTTCGGGACACTGACAGTGTTCTGTATCTTGATTGTAGAGGTGCTTACACAAGCTGTGTATCAATATTACTATAAATCAAGCTAAAAGTCAAATTTAAAAAGGAGTGATAAATTGGACATGACCTGGATGGTCCCAGAAAACACTCCAACACAATTTCTCTACTGTTGTAAACTTTCGTACAAAATAGGAAAAGAAAATTGAAAGATTTTCAACTCATTTTATGATCTGAGCTTAACCCTTATTCAATCCCTTCCACAAAATTGTAGGAAACCAAAGCAATAATACATCTATGCCATTTCTGAATGCAGACATAAATTTTATGATTAAATGACAAATCTAATTACATAGTGGAGCATTTAAAATATGATTCATAAATAATTTGAATTTATTCCAGATTTGTAAGAATGTTTTATAATACAAATGCTATTTACAATGTAGTTTATGAGGATGAGAATTACAGTTAATGTGATTATTTTGAAAGATGTCAAATCAAATTTAATAGAATCATATATTTTAACTTATTAAAGGGAGCTTATCAGTAGCCTCCAGCAAACATGGATTATAAATGTCTCTGATATATGTTTGGGCCTTTATTACCCATGGGGAATACATTCTAGGTCTTCCGATTGGATGCCTGAACCCTAGATAGTACTGAGCCCTACACATACTATTTAATCCCTATGCACACATAGATGGTGAAGTTGAATGTATAAATCAGTCACACCAAGACATTACAGAACAATATTAATAAACAGTCATCTCAATATACTGTAATGAAAATTATGTGAATTTGCTGTCTTGAAAGAATGAATACTAATATTAACCATTTTGGACCACGCTTGATCCTGGATAAAAGGAGAGCTATTGTATTCTACATTATTCTTCAAGTCTTAGACAGTAAAATTAGGTCACAGATGTATGTGAACTTCTCAGGCAAAACTGTCATTAGCTTCAAAGAGACAAAACTAAAAAACTGCTGGATTGTGAGAGAGCAGTTTTAGCAGGGTCTAGCCCTATGCCTCCTTCCCACTCACATAGGTAGACTGCAGATTTGAAAAGCACACATGTCTGAGGCTGTGGAGGGGAAAAAGGTGATAAAACATCTTCTAGACTTTGTGTGCCTATATGCTAAGGACAGAGTGCAAGATCCTAAGGCCTTTGAGGATGGCAGAGATGCAAAGCACAGGAAACTTGGACCTCTGAGTGACTGCATGCAGCACAAACCTCACCCTGCTACTGATGGAGGGGTAGTGATGGTCTGGACATTAGTAGAAAATGAGCCTTTATTTTATGAAACTATCAAGGTTTTGAATTTGTCTGTTATAGCAGTTAGCATGCCCCGACTCATACATCAATAACTGCAAAAACAACTGAATATAGAATCAGCAAATGCCAGTAGCTTTCCTGTAAACTACCTGTCTCCGTTTTAAATATACAATGAACAAGACTATCACAGTTACAGAGTCTCAGCCGCAATTTAGGTCTGGAAAGTTCCCCAAAGCCGCCTGGGTTTGGAAGGTGATTGGATAATGACCTATTCTGATCAGTGGATGGTCCACTAACCAGTTTAGAGCTGACTTGCTATAGGAGGGTGGGGACTGGCTGAGGGCAGTGACCTGGGAGTGTGACCTGCCCCTCCTCAGCTCTTCCCTTCTCTTTCTGATGTGACCAGTTTTTCTCCACCAGACTCTTCCACTATGCGATTTCTATGTTTGAATCTGCAACCAAAGACTGTGACCTCTGAAAACTATGAGCCTCTCCTCTAAATTTCAGGTGTCTGGTATTGGGTCTTTGTGGAGGCCATGAGAAAGTGACTAGGGAGTCCCCTGAATATGCATGTATACTTACACCTTGTCTTGGTTACTTTTCTGTCTCATTACTGAGACAAAATATCCGACACCCAAAATTAGGGAGGGAAAGGTATATGTATCTTACAATTTTTAGAGGTTTCCAGTCCATATTCAGCTGGTTGCAAGGCAGAGTGGCATGGCTGAGGGGCAACCATTCATGGTGGCTGCAAACAGCAAGAGCAAAAAAGGTAAAAGAGGGAGAAAACACACCTACTTCCCTCCCTTACATTGAATCCTGGGTGGGTGCATCATTCATATCGCCAATTCCAGGGCCAGACAACAAATCAATCACAAATGCTAGATTTAGCTGTCTCCATGACTGCATGAGGCTTGGGGGGCCACCTAGACACAAACCATAACATGCCTCAAAACACTTGTGGCTTAAACTTAAGAAATATTCATAATTTTTATGATGACCACTGAAAATTTTGGGGAGAACATGATGTAAGACCTGAATAAATAGAGGGGTGTAGCTTGGGTCTAGATGGGAAGATGGGCTACTGTAAACTGGCTTGTAAGTTTTCTAACATATTATGTTACCGTATTATTTTAGCTGATGAAACATCTTCAACATACCAGTTGACTAGCTCCACAAGACACTTGATCACACTATCAGATAATACCAGCCATGTAGCATCAGTGCAGGACTAACAAGCAGAAACTAAACCGTACAAATAGAAAAATTTAGTTTACAATTTATTTGATATTAAATCAGTGGCTAGTAGACTGGCTGACTGATAGATATTGTTGGGATAAATGTATCACTATTAGGAGAAAAAGATTTATAAATATCTATTTTGTGGCATACTTCAAAAAGAAAATATAAGAGAATTTATATTTGGAATATAAATAACCTTGAAATAGGAAAAAATGATTACAAAAAATGTAGAATAAAGAATTCTAAAAGTCCATTTACCTTAAAACTTAATAGCTAAAACATACATAAGAAGAAATAGTTGCAGACTAAGAAAAAGATGAAAAATTAGAAAAGAGAGGGGAAAAGCCCAATAAATATTTATTGAGAAATAGAATTGGAAATACAAAATTTTCATAACATTTGTTGATTAAGTAGAGAAAATATGAGTAAATTAATAAAAAAATTCTAGGTTGAGGGTATTTTGTGATATTTTTGGTACACTGTTGATAGAAGTAGAAATAATCCTGGATTATTGATAGCTAGCAGAAGTAACAATATAATGTAATTATAAACATCAATCTAAGAAAGTATCAGGTGCATATAGAGGTAAATACAAGAATCTTCTTTCAGTATTGCTCAGTATAGGGAAAATGAAAAAATACACATATTTATCAAGACATTTTATATAAATAAAAGTGAATACTGCATATATTATTAAATGTTTTGGTACAGTTACAAAAAATAAAATAGGGCCACATTCTGCATGCAAAAGTTCCCTAAGAGATACTGTTAAAAGTAAAAAGCACAGGGCAATTTATTAAAAAATCATTCCAACTGCATAAAAAATATTAGGAAACAAAACTATGTAATTTCCAGACTGGAAATGTAGCACAGTGGTAGAGCACTTGCCTGCTGCATGCAAGACCCTCGGTTCTTCCTAAGCAGTGCAGGGGAAGTGGGGAGTGAACATGTATTTCTACCTAATTTTCCATATAAATGCAAACCAAACATAAGGAAAATTTTTTCCAAATGGATAATAGTGAGAGGAAGTTGGCATGGGGATAGGTCTAAAGGAAATTTAGAGATCACTTTATGAAAAATTTCTTATTAACAAGGAACTGCAGTTTTCATGGATCATTAATGTCCTAAACTGAGAATGAAATAAGAAAGAAAATTAAATCATGAAAAACGAGTCAGTCAGGTGTGTCACATGAGCATCAAATGAAATCCCTAACTCAGTTCACCCAAGAGCAGAGACGGGAGACCAAATTCTACTCTCTGCTGTTCAGAAGAGGATTTGAATATCTGAACTTGAATTAGGACAGAGGCAGTGTGACCTAGTGGGTACCCTGTGATTTAACATCACGTTAAATCCTGGAGACTTTTTCTGCAGTTTATTTTCCCTCCATATATATCTACTTGGGGAGGGGAAGGTCGGTACTTCAAGGCTCTGTTCTGCACATGGTCAAGCCAGATACAACATTTTTACTCCCTTCATCTTCTTCCAGACTCCACCACACTCAAGAGCCAGAGTGGAACACTCTGAACTGGGCGTGGAAGATGCCACGCCGCACCCTGCAAGCGCCGCGAGTAAACAGCACCCAGAGCGCTTATGGAACCATTCTTGTGTGCGTCGCCGGTATTGCACCCCCCTCTGAAGGAAGCCAGCCCAGGGCAGGTATCCGACATAAGGAGAGTCCACAGAAGTCAGAATGAAAGTCTGAAGTCAGAAGCCACAGCCACCTATTTTATTATTCCTCAAATTGAAATGTCACAGTAATTTTCCCTTCGGAAAATTTCACATGTAGCTATCTATCCATCTCATCATAAGGTAATTTAAATAATTCTTATCTGAACATCACTTTAAACGAAATTATGCAGCACACCCTGCATAACATTCCATTTTAAAAACAGATCCATTTGCTAACAGCCCTCTTGTTCTACCTAATCCCAAAGCACCAAACTTATCCTTTCTTTTGCCTTTAAAAGCCTTCCATTTGTCCACTCTAATTTTTAAAGATCACTTCCAACAAAGACTTGTACTTTAAAGCATACTTCACCACTTTAGCAATGCCATGTCATATTTACTCAGTTGCTTAATTTGTTCTAGTACATGTTTAGTCTTCTTGGTCACTTTCTAAGCTCTTAGTGTCTACCAGCAATATATTTTTAAAGCAAGATAACAACATTTTGATGTAGTTTCAAACAAATGATGTCACTGAGACAGGGTTTGTTCTTTTCTCATTTAAGTTTTGGGTTTTTGAGGGACCAAAATGTGTTCTTAGGGGTAAAGGTGGAGTTGGGGAATAATGATGTCTAAAAATTAGTGAAGAATAAAGCCAAAGCTGGGTGAGGTGGCAGATGCCTATAATCCCAGAACTTGGGAGGCTGAAGCAGGAGGATTGCTGCAAATTCCTGACCATCTTGGGTTACACAGTGAGTTCAAGGCCAGTCTGAGTTACATAGCGAGACCCTATATGAAAAGGTTAAAAAAAAAAAAAAAGAAGAAGCAAGAAGAGGAGAAAGAGGAAAGGCAGGCAGCATGGAAAAGAATCACTCTATTCTTTTTATTCATTGCTGTTGGTATTCCGCCAAGGCTCAGACAAAAAGCTATGTTTCCCTGTCAAATAAATATCAGTGTGCATATGCTCATTGCATCACTGAGTCCATACACTGCATACAGTGCTGAAAGGTACTGGGGAAAATTTGTTTCTCTCTCATTCTTATTTTAAATTACATGACATGTTTGATGCATGGTACAGGAAAAAGAAGCTCCAGGGAAGAAATAAGAAAAGCCTTACAAAAGATAAAATGCCTGAACGAAGTCAAGAAAATGAAAGGCCATTACAGGCAGATGAAGCTCCATGAACAAAGGAGGTGGGGAGGCAAGACAGAAGTATGGCCAGGTCACCCGCAGAGACCTGGCGTGAACATTAGAAGTAGGGGCAGGGATTAGGAGCTCAGAAGTGCAGCAGGAAGAGGTTTAGCCCCGAGAAGCCTTGTAAATTGCTTCTAAGTAATTTTGAAGTTATTTTTAGAGACTTTTCATGATTGAATCAAAATATTAGTTAAGATGGTATCAGCTGCTGAACCAAATAACCCTAAACTTTCAGTGAATTTGTACAAACAAAATGCATTTCTTATTCATGGTACAGTCCATTGAGGGTGTCACTGGTTAGATGACTTTGCCCCAGGAAAAGTTTCAAGGTCCTGACTTGTACACTGAATTTATGGTCTTCACACATAACTCCTAGCATTCCTATAGATGGATGAGGACTATTTGGAATAAGTGAGGAGAAAGGAGTATTAATATTAGTTTTGGTCATAACAAGCCGAACTTGAGGCTATCTAGTACTTACAAAGAGGCGCTTTGAAAACCTACGCCTAGAACTAGGAAGGAATCTTGGGGCAGGAAAGCAGATTTGGAATTACAGCTGGGATTGCAGTATATAGAACCCCTGAGAGTTGTAACTTGGTTTGGAGCTGGTCACTTGTTGCCTGGAGACCCCACTCTTTCTCTGCTCTCTACTATTTTGCTTCCAACCAACCTATTTTCCTTCCAACCTACCTATTTTCCTGTTTTTATTAAATTATCTTTCCCCCAAACTCACATATTTTCCACAACTGTATGACTGGGCTTCTCATAATTTTCTCTTAATCATAAAACTATCATATATTTACTGCAAAAGATTGGGGACTTCTAGTCAAGATGCAAGACTGAGCAAACTCAACATTCTCCTGTAGACCCATCATTCAAGATGCGTGCATTGCTAAAAATGTGTTAACTGAAGAGCACATCTATCCACTGAAATTTTTCAAAATCCAGAGTTGAAGAGCAAGAGAGAAACCTAAATTGGGTCTACGTCTTAGAAAAAGGAATTTTTAGTCTGTCTGGAGTAAAGACATGGTAGTTAGCAGAACTTTCTCATCTTTAGACGAAATAATGATTCTGGTTTCTCTTCAGGACATATAAATCCTTTGCCTTTCAGATAGATAAATCTTTATCCACTGACCCAGAGTTTAGAACGGAAAGTGACCCAGACCCCGTGCCAGAGAATTCTGAACTCCTCTGTGTCTAGGTTTGGATCTGAATTCCCATTATGCTCCTTCCCAAGGATGAAAAAAACAGCTTAAAAATATGTGTCTATTTCATCACCTCCTCGAAGTAAGGCACAAATAAGTTCGCAATACTTTTCCACCCCCAACTCATGGTGACTTTCTAATCCAGTTCACGACCTATCATTTAGCTGAAGATGAACGTATGTTGAACAATTACAAAACAGTCCTAAACAATAGTGAGCAGAAAAAATGCTCAACCACGTAATCCAAAAAAAAAAAAACCAAAGAAATAAAATACTAAATCCTTATGTTAAAATTATCGTAATAAATATAGTTAAATCGATCTCCTATGCCATAATAAGAAATAACTGTTTGAAAAATGTTTTTTAAAGAACCAGGTAAAAATCTTGCAAGTAAAATGTATATACAATACAATTTAAAGCAAAACAGAATTCTACCTAATAGCATATAATGTCCATA
The DNA here is from genome assembly GCA_004027455.1 of Hydrochoerus hydrochaeris. Lineage (NCBI taxonomy): Eukaryota > Metazoa > Chordata > Mammalia > Rodentia > Hydrochaeridae > Hydrochoerus > Hydrochoerus hydrochaeris. The sequence goes on from PVLA01003381.1 coordinate 160,013, forward strand.
AGGGCCAAGGTATTTTTGTTCCTGCTTTTGGACCAAAAAAAAAAAAAATTGGGAAAATAAATCAATGGATTAAATGCTGGAGGTAAAGGAAAAACATTAGTAAATTGGAAGATAAAACTAAATAAGTCATGACATACATAAAGATAAAACATATAGAAAGAGCAAAGGAGTAGAGGAGGAAAGGAAGGAAGGAAGGAAGGAAGGAAGGAAGGAAGGAAGGAAGGAAGGAAGGAAGACGGTAATGTCAAGAGACTTGGACAGAAGAAAACAATATTCTAATATCCATTAATACTCACTAGTAGAAAGAATGTGGCAAAGGCAGTGTTCAAAGGGGCCAATCAGGTAAGTTTTCAGTATTTAAAATGTAACAAGAACTCCTAAAAACCAGTCAAAGGAAATCAAAAAGAAAAGTGGGGCAAAAATTATAAAGTCAATTTACTAAAAAAGGATTAGTTAACATATGAAAAGATGTTCAGGCCCATTAGTAATCAAAAAAAAACTCAACTGAAAATCAAAAATTAGATGTCATATCTGCCCATCAGATTAGAAAGCATTGAATAATCTGATAATATCAAGTATGGGAAAATAGCAACTTTTATACAAAGCAAGGAACACAATTTACAGCAATCAATTTTGATATTTACCTAAGGACACATAACCCATGACTCAACTAATATTTTCTAGCTTGTACTGTAGAGAAATCCTCCCATGTGTGTCCAAGGTAAGAAACCTTTACAGAAAAATCCATTGCCACATTGTTTTTAATGGTGGAACTGCGAATAGACCAAGTGTCTTTCAATGAAGGAATAGACAATTAAATGATGGTGACCTAGACCTGGGTGTGGTAACAGAGCAAATTTCAAAATTGTGGTGAGTACAAAAAAATGGAACTTTGATGAGCATTTGGTGGTACTGTATAAACTCTGAGGAGACATGTGCAAGAACATACACACGGATGACGCATGGCCACTGCAAGGTAGGGCTTATCCCCAGGATGAAAGAAGAAGGTGACATGTGTGAGTGGACAGAGGAGTGGACTTTAGTTCATTTTTACACAGGCATTTTTAAAATACACAAAATGGTGAACTCTTAAATTTGATTATATTATTACTCAGTTATATTATTTGGGGGCCTTTCTGTGTCTGTATTTTTTATTTTAAAGACATTAAAACCAAATAAAACAAAACAATGAAAGTAATACAGGACTTCAGAACAAGGTAATAGGAAAGCAACAATGACTGCCATCCTACATCTTGCTATCTGTAAGACAGACGTTCAGATCATCAGACATAATAAAGCAAAACAAAACTAAAGAAAACAATGAAAACAATACAGGACTTCAAAACAAGATCATAGGAAATTAAATGTGGCTACCATACATAATGCATCTTCTTATCTTAAAAATAGCTGCCGAGATCATCAAACATAGGCATGTAAAGTTAATCAAACAGTACAAGAACTAAACTGGGAAAAATTTCAGATGTGTAACCTCTAATGTCTACTATGTCTGTGTCTCCTGATCTTGCTCTGGGTGGGATGGGAGCGGGGTCTGAGATTGTATTTGGCTCCTTTGTCTCGACATTTTCCTGTGTTTCTCTAAATCAGCCTGCTGGTACGTTCCAAACATCTCCTGCACTGCTGCCAGTCCCTCAGTGGAGGATTGGGCTAGGCACCTGGGTTCCTCTGATCCAAGGTGGAAAAGCATGGTTATGACTGGTCTGTATTAGATTATCATTGTCATATTATCTTTCTGCTGTTGGTTCCCTACTTTTACTTCTTGTTTAATTGCTTGCCCTGCTTGGTGATTTTTTTCTGTTGCTGTTTTTGGAATTGTGGTCATTTTTATGTCCTTCTAGAATATTTCAGTACTCTTTGTAGAATTAGTCTTGTGGTCATGAATTTTTCCAGTTGTTCTTTGTCATAGAAGTATCTTATTTCTCAGTTATTTTAGAAAGATAGTTTTGCAGGTTACATCAATCTGGTTTGAAAGGTGTCTTCTTTCAGGACGTGAAATATTTCAACCTCTTCTTGACATGATGATTTGTGTTGAGAAGTCTACCATGATTCTGATGGGATTTCCTTTATAGTTGATCTGTTTCTTTTTCTCTAATAGATTTTAATATTCTCTTCCTGTGCTGAATTTAAGGAAGCTTGACTATTATATGTCTAGGTGTAGATTTATTTTAGTTATGACTAGTTGGAGTTGTATATGCCTCACTTATCTGTATATTAGGTCCTTTTCCCATGCTTGGGAAGTTTTCTGCTACTATAGATAATCTTTTTATGTCATTTGTGTTGAACTATGCTTTTTTGCTGACACCCATAAGTCTTAAATTATTTTTCTTTGTGCTATTTTTCAGCTGTTGAATTATTATTTCCTGGTTTTTTCTTATTTTTAAGAGATCGTTCATTTCACAATTTCTAACTGCAATCCTGTCTTCAAGGTATGAAAGTCTATATTGTTTCATTTAAGTGGTTTTGCTGACTTTCTATGGAGATTTTGATTTTGCAGATACCTCTTTGAATCTTTTTCTTGTATTCTAATTCTTTCTCATATTGTCCATTCAAGGTTTCCATCATTTTCTTATGTCCCTCTTTTTAAAAAATCTATGTGTTATTTAGATATGCTCAGCAATTTTTTCATTATGGTTGTCATTTATTATTTCTAATCTGAATTCTTTTACACTTTCATGGAGTTGTTACTTTACTTCAGTTGGTATCATTTCATGTGTGCAGCAACAAGTTTCTTCTGTTTCTGTGTTTCCTGGACTTGTTCCTTGTGGGCTGGAGGTCTGAGACTGCCAATGCTCATTCATCTTGAAGTTTCCCTGGGTTTCTCTGGATGAGCCTGTTTTGTGGTCTCAGGAACTTCCCACATTGGCTGCCCCTCTGCAGTGCAGGAGACTGGGCCAAGCACCTAGTTTCTCCAAACCTAGGTTCCCAGGGAGGCAGTTAGGTGCAGGACAGGTTTCTCTGGACCCAATGGCAAGCAGGTGGGCAGGGGCTTCCTATATCATTAATATATTATATATAAATATAATATAGATTTAGTAATTGAAAATCAAAAGAATGAGCAAAATAAAGATGTTTTCAGATCTTCAAATATGAAGGGAATTTATAATCTTGATACTTTTGCTACAATAATCTAAGTGAATTTAAAGTGATTTTTTAATAAAATGAACAAGCAATACAGTCTAAATATTCTTCCTTAGAGTTTCCTAAAGACATTCCTAGCAACTTCCATAAAAACAATGACCATACAGTTGAACAAAGGTCCAATTTTCTACTACTCAGTATTCCTTTAGCTAATTTTTACTTGAAAAATACAACCAAATGTTTAGTTGTCATTATTACTTACTTTACCTTCTTTCTGTTTTTGTTTCCCAGTTCTTTTGGAATAAAATCTTTAAAAGTCCAAAAAATGAACAAATGACATATAAGAAGCAATGGTGACCAAATAAATATTAAAATCATGCTGTAAATTTTAAATAACCATGGACAATAAAAACTATAAGTATTACCATTGTTTTTTTTGTAAAACAAAGAAGAAGTGAAGTTCTGAATCATAGTTTTGTAAAAGACGGTTTGTGAGGAAATGCTTTTTTTTTTTTTTTGAGCAGGGTTTTACTAATTTGCTAAGTTGCCTGGGTTAGGCTCAAACTTGTTATCTTCCTGCTTCAGTCTCCCAGAGTGCTGGGATTACATACCTAGATGCACTCTCATTTTTAAATAATGTAGCCAGAGAGAGGCTAGAGATTGAAAAAAAAGATTTAGACTTACTTAGTAAAACAGAAGTTTCAGTAAAGGTGTCAGAAATTAAGAGTGAGGGTAACAGTGTATAAATTCAGTATAAGACTTCCAACTCTGTAGAAAGTTTAAAAAGAAGAAGGAGAAGGAGGAGAAGGAAGAGAAGGAGAGGAAGAAGAGGAAGAAGAAGAAGAAGAAGAAGAAGAAGAAGAAGAAGAAGAAGAAGAAGAAGAAGAAGAAGAAGAAGAAGAAGAAAAGAGGAAGAAGAAGAAGAAAAGAAAAGAAAAGAAAGAAAGAAAGAAAGAAAGAAAGAAAGAAAGAAAGAAGAAGAAAAGAGAAGAGGAAGAAGAAGAAGAGGAGGAGGAGAAGGAAGAAGAAGAAAGAAGGAGAAGGAGAAGAGGAGGAGGAAGAGGAAGAGGAAGAGGAGGAGGAGGAAGAAATACAGGTGAGCATCAGGATGAATACCTGAAATCCCAAAACTCTGGGAGGTTTCAACACCAGTCTGGGTGATTTAATAACTAAAAAAGACCTTGGCTCAGAATTTAAAAAAAAACAATAAGAGGGTAGGGAAAGCTGAAAATGTATATCTCAGTGCAAAGGCACTGGATTCAATTCCTAGTATAGCCAAAAATGAAAAAGAAAAATATATAAAAGCCTTATTATTATGAAAGAAAGCAACAAGTACCAAAAACAAAATCCAAGGAAAAAATCATTTTAATTGAAATTGCGAGAGATAAATATAAGTAAAATAAATGTGAGTAGATTTAATTCTCACATTGAAATAGATTTATATCTAATGAATAAAAATTAGATATGATACTGTCTTAGTTACTTTCTCATTGCTGGGACAAAATACTTAACACCCACGAGTTAAAGGAGGAAGAGGTTATTTCGGCTCAGTTTGTAGAGGTTTTAGTCTGTAAGTGGCTGACTACAAGGCAGGATAATATGGCAAAATGGCAAGGCAGAGGAGAAACAGCCCATGGCATGGCAGACAGAAGTAGTGAGTGCTCAAGGAAATATATGTATATATATATATATATATATATATATATACACACACACACACACACACACACACACACATATATATATAGGGCATCAGTCCGTGCCCACAGTGACCCGTCTCTTCCCAACGAGCTCCACAAACCCATCAGTGGACTAACCCATTATCACAAACTCATGATCCAGTATCATACATCTATGGTTTAGTTATCTTCCTAGAATCCAACCTCTGAGCACATGAATCTTTGGGGGACATCCAGACATAAGCCATATTATATATTGTTTAAAAATGCATACAAAATTCTAACATAAAATAATGGAACGATATATCAGACAAATAAAAAACAAACAACAGACTCGACCTGCAACAAAATAGAAAAGAAAGATGTTAAAAGAAGTTGGGGTAGAAATAATAGCATCAAATAAAATATCACATTTAAAAACACTAAGAGTAATAGAAAAAAATTAAAATCGGGTATAATGCCAAATGATAATTAATCATTACCCTATTAGTTGTATATATTTTTCCAAAATTAAAATTCTATTAAGTACCTTTTATCATTCATTTCTTTCATTTATTGATCCATTGGCATTTCATCATTCCTGAATGTCTTTTCATACTACCATGTCTAGTGCTTTCCATCATATAGATGGTCTATAATCAAGTAATTTCCTTTTTTGACATGAAGGTCTTTTTGATTTTTTTGCTGGTGTAAATAAACCTCTTTGGAAATATTTTCCAAACAAAGAGCCTAAGGAGCTAAATATACATGAGTGAAAAGTTATTCTTTAATAAATAATTATTTATTCTCATTTAACAAATGTAATGAATGACATGACACACGGGATAGATTGGATTTAGTAATGCTTCTCTTAAATGACAGTAATGCTTAAGAAGAACACAAAGGAAATACCTTGGTCCTTTCTCCCAAAAACTGACAGTGGATTGCTTTGGTGCAGCTGTCCGCTGAGGTTTCTGTAGAAGCAGAGATGGATGGGCAGAAGTCCTGTCCACAAGGAGCCCTTACTTTTCTCAGGAGACAACACACAGACAGACTGGAAGCCAAACCCAATGTGAAAATTGCTGCCAAGGAGAAGCCAAATGAAAGTGACCAGAACCTTTAGATCTCCATTTACTGTATTACTTTTTAAAACAAATCAGAAAAGAAGTTATCAAAATAATTGAATTATTGCTAGTATCAACTAACAAATCTCTAACACTAAGCAGCTAAAATACCTTTGTATATTTGTATTCCTTTGAAGGAATGACTCATTATGACTCTAGAATTATCACAGTTTCTTTAATACCCTATCTATACCTAACCTCTGGCCTCTAATCCCATGTGAAGGTTAGTATGCCTTTACACCCTTTCTCTGCTTGAAAATATGACTTCTACTAACAAGACACATGGCAAATTTGATGTTTGCCAAATATGAGCTACTTTTAGAAAATACTGAAAGAAAGTCAGGACTTAAAAAAAAATGAATAAAGCTATAGACTACTTCAGCACAGTGAATTTTGACAGCAGCAGCATTCACTGAAAACCAAGGCAGAAGATGAAGAATCACTCCATGAAACACTGGCTCTACCTTATGGCTCCGTCAGAAATGTGGTCCATGCATACAGCTCTCCTGTCTGAAATGAGCAGCTCCCACCACATGTGGGAGGAGAACTGTATGTGCAAGGAAGGGAAACGAATTAACTGTAACCAGACAATATTACTCTCAGGATTTGGCACACTGAGCAGTGATTAAAACTGGTTCACCAATGCTGGGAAATTTCCAGAAAGTAATAATATTCCAGTAATGCACTGTACACTGAAAATATCTCTGTAATCAACAGCATGTACTTATAAACACATTATTTAGTACTGAAAAGGGAAGGGAGAAATTAAACAGTGATTACAAGTCTAAGGTTTGACCTACAACTCTGGCAATATACATAAATTTAAAGATAAGAGACTATAAGATCAGAATCAAGCATCAAACCTTGTGGCATAAAAGTATAGAGATAAAAGTGTCCTGCTATTGTTGGGATATGTCCTCCAATTGTTCATACATTGAAAGTTTTGTCCCCCATGTGGCAGTTTTAAGAGGTGATGGGACCATTAAGAGGCAAGACGTAGTGGAAAGTAATTAGGTTAGTAGGGACACTGCCCATGGATATGATTAGTACACAAAGAATTCATTCTTAAGAGAGAGAATTGTTATAAATTCAGGTCACCCAAACTACTTGGTCTCTTCTAGATGCAGCCATTTTCCCTCCCATTTTTCTGCCAGGTTGATACACAACCAAGGGGCCCCTCACTAGAGCCTGAACAGATGGGGCCACCTCATTTTAGGCTTTTAGCTTCCAAAACTGTGAGGTATATAAACTTTTCTTTATAAAGCACCTGATCTCAAGTATTTTGTTATAGCAACAGAAAGCAGAATAATGTAAGTCCTTTAATCTGGAAAAATTCTAGATATTTCCATCAAGGAGAGAGACGGGCATTGAAATGATATGTAGCGTTAAGGACACCTCATGGAGCACCAAGTTACAGGTTGTGATGATGCAGGAATTCTTGGGTGCTCAGGACTTGTCCTACACCTCCCTGACAGCAGTGGTCCTATGGACTGTGTTTGTATGCCTCTCTGCTCATTTGCCATGAGACCCTGGAGACCAGCATTTCTTTCACCCATCTCGGTACCCACAGACCAGCATGCTGAGGACCAAAAGATCTGCAAAGATGAGTAACCAAGACTCTGTCTGCAGTAAAGTGAAGAATATATGTTGGGCAATACCAGAATATGAAATCCCTTGGATGAAATTAGGCATGAGAGAAATTTGAAAGCTATTGTAGTCCAATAGCCCAAGAAAAAAAATATAACCTATGTTGATGCTAAATTTATTATTTAGCCACACAAGAAGAACTGCATTGTTCTGGAGAAAGTTCAGCAACTCTTCCTGCCTGCGTGTGAGGTGTGAGAGAGATAGGCAAAGTAACATTCGGAAAAGTCTGCTTTGGTAACAGAAGGAATTGAAGAGGATCACGGGGACTGATTGTTTGTGCAGTGAGACGCCATTGGAGCATCATTAAACAGGGCCAACTCGCACAAGGTGCAGGGTGAATTGTGCAAGGTTCAAGCAATCTTAGAATTATACTGACCTCAAGATCTTGCATATGCAGCAGAGATTGAACAGAGACCTCCTTCAGCACCAACAGGCAATAAGGAACTACTTTACATTCTTGAGGAGTAAATTACCAGAACTATATTTTAGAAATATAACTAACTTAATAGTTCACTACTGCCTAGTATGGACCTTTCTTTTGTCATAAGGATATAACTGGTGTCTTGGTCCATTTGGGCAAATAAAATATTATAAATCGAAAACTTTGTAAACAATCCTCACTTATTACTCACAGTTCCAGAGCCTAGGAAGGCTAAAGAACTTTCCATCAGACTGGAAAATGGCAAAGTAGCTTTTTCAGCCTAGGAAGGCTGATTCAGTGTTTGGTGAAAATTCTTTCCCTGATTCACAGATGAACCTTTATATAATGTCTTCACCTGCATAGAAGTAACCAGCCAGACCTCTAGGACCTCACTTATGAAGTCACCAATCAACTATAAGGGCTCTGTTTCCTTGATCTAATCACTCTCCGAAGACCTGTGGTCTAACTCTATCACGTTGGGGAATAGATTTCAGTATATGAATTTTAGAGTGAGGGGTATAAGTATTTAGTTCATTGCAATCAGTATGATACTGATGCCAACTTTAGTTACAACCTTGGTTTTTTTTACCCAGTTTTTATCATTTGGTTATGTTTTTGTGATTTATGGATCTGAATGATTTATGGATATGGAGCCACATTTGAAGATCCTATTGATGATATGCAGTCTTCTAGAATCTAATCAGAAGCTAGGGATGACTAACTCACACCTAGCATCAATCTACTCCTCTGCAGGAAGAATGAGAAGATTGAGGTCTGGTTAGTCTGCCAAGTGTTCCTCGGTTGCAGAAAGTCAAGGCCAGTGTCTGACAGGATCCTGGATGAGGAGCACTGAGTCAGGTCTCAGGCTCAAGAGTGTGGCGCTAAGTGCAAGAGCACAAGGAACCATAAAGAAATGCTTGGCCTGTTCAAAAATGTTCCAGGAGCAGTTGGCTGGGCAGCAGCAGTATCTGTCACTAAAACTTGGGTTTTACAAATCTCCAGAGGGCTCTAGTTTCATGTAAAACCAAGGGGTGGAGCTGAATCATGATTTATGTGCATACCTTTCTTTAGACAAGTCTGAACACGTCTTCAAATAAAAGTTTTCTACTCATCTTGCATCCCAAAGCATCTGGCACCCTGAGTCACAAATCTGGATCCTCGGTGCGTATCAGTTACAATTTATTAAAAAGACTCTTTATTCCACAGTCACAAATCAAAGGAGGTCCAAGGTCGAGGCAGTGTTTGCAGCATCAAGGATCACAGTTAAAGCCTTCTCCCTCACCTCAAACCCCACCCTCACCTCAAACCCCACCCAAGGCAATTCACTCAAGTCTCAAACCTGTGTCTCTTCCCTTTTAGGTTCTAGCCCTGCATCCCCTTACGATGGGTCCTCTTCTGCAGGGGCCCCACAGAAGTTTCCCAGCTTCCTCTGGGAATGTCTGTTTTGTTTTAAAGGAGCCACATCCCCTTCATGGTTACAAATCTAAAATGTGCCAGAACACAGATTTATAAACACATCTCCAGTTAGCCATGCAAGGACTTTCCATCAGACTGGAAAATGGCAAAGTAGCTTTTTCATATTGGCCCTGGTTTGGAGCCAGCTCTGTTCCAGTGAGTATATGGACAGTCTGGCTGGAGCCAGGTCTAGAAGGATGTGCTTGATACTGGGGCACCCAAGGGACCAGGTCCTGCCAAAATGCTCTCTGAGTGGAAACCTAAAAGTCACTCATTCTTATGCTTCCACATTGCCCACAGATATTTGGAGCCATTGCACTGTCTTATTTTGCCACCCTTATTGTGGCTTAATATGCAAACAGTGAAATATATCTATTTTAGGTTGGATGAACTTTGGCAAATGCACATCTGTGTGGCTACCACCATAACTTAGGATGTGGAACATTCCCGTATTCCTAGTTTACCCTTTCCAGTTTACCTCCCACTCTGTCATCAACCTTTGCTACATTGTCATGCAAATGACCTCAGATGGAATGCACTGTCTCAAGCCTAGCTTCTTTGGCTCATTCTTATTTATCTAAATACTTAGCCCTTCTTTTAGTCTTAAGCAGTGTTTCTTGGTATGGATATGCCAAGATTATCTCTTGATTGTTCTCAACTTGGGGCTGTTATGGAATAAAGCTGCTATGGGCATTCATGTGCAAGTTTTAGTGTGCACATTTTCAGGTTTCTTAGGTAAATACCTAAAATAAAATTGTTGGGTGATATGCCAGATACAGGTTTAATGTTATAAGAACTGATAACTCACGTCCAAGGTCACTATATCATTTTGCATTCTCATCAACAATATATGAAAAACCTGGTTGCCTCATATACTTGATAGTATTCGCTATTTTCAGTTCTTTTTCTTTCTGTATAATGTGTCTTGCTAACTGTAGTTTATGTAGTTACAAATATTTCTGTGATGCTTAATAATGTCGAGTGTCATATTTATGTCCTCCTTGACCTTTTACAGCTTCTTTTGCAAAGTGTCTGTTCAAATCTTTGGGATAAGTCAATTTTTAAAAGCCTGGATATAATGGAAAAACCTTGGATTGAGTGAGAAATAACTAGGGACTGAATCTTTACCCTCTTAGCAGCAAATATGGCTTTGTGAAATGATTCACAGACTCTAGGTATCTCTGTGTTAATTTGACAGTAAGAAAAAATGACTAGATTATCTTGAAGGTTCTTTCACCACCCCAGAGAGTGCGACTACAATTTCTATTTCTGAATTTATAAGACAGGCACATATCCCTGGGGTTCCCAGAAACCTATAGTCACAGAATGTTAACACAAAAGGGAACTTGGCTTTCTCATCCAGCTTCTGTATATAGTCAGAGACCAAACGTTTCATACGGTCAGTGTCAAATGACCATTTAATTACCTACATACACCTAATCCAAGACTTCCTGGCTTCAGCATAACTATTACTATGAGCCTGATAAATCATCATAAATGTGGTTAAAGATTTCAGATAGTAGTCTCTGTAAATAGAAGCTGGACAACATGATGTTTACTCTACCAAAACTAAGATATGTTTCCTTGCATTGCAAGTATTCAGCTGAACAATGCAGGGAGGATAATAATAATGAGAAAGATTTGGAGGGGTCCTGAGCCCAGGTGTTGGTCTGGAGCTGCTTCATTCCCTCATCACAGGTGCATTCCCATTAAGATACAGACCCGGAGACCTCCACCCGGGCAATCAGTTTACAGAGCTGTGGTGCTATAAACATTGCCATGCAAGTTACATTTGTACTCTCTCCTCTAAAATGTGTTCTGTAAACTGACAAGTACTTAGGGCCCATGGTATATTCCTCATAATCACAGCATTCTGTTCCCATGGGTGTTAATGTTTATAGAAGGCTAGTTAACCTTGCACAGGCTCTGGGACCACAAGGCCCAGTGTGGCATTCCGTTGCAGAGTTGAAGAATGCATTTCCATGCCTGCAACACGTGTCCTAACACAGAGGGAACAATGGGAGTTTGTTCTCCCTACCCAACACAAGGCCCCTGGGCCTGGCTTGCACAGCCTCTGTCCCTTGATTGCTGAACCAAGCCCTGGAGCTTCACTTACCCTCAGTAGCCTGACTTAATGGACTGTGGTTATTGGTCTTACTCTGTGCCTCTGTAGTGTTACTTGAGCAAACCATGTAGTTACATATTCATTTGTAACTTTTCAAGATCCCTTAGGAAAGAAGGGGCCATTGTAAACCTGAGAAACACAATCCAGACAAACTGAGAGCCTCCTTGATTGTTTCAAGTAATAAGAAATTGCTTTGCATGTGCACTCGAGAAAGGGTAAGATGTGGTGTTTTTGTTCTAAAAGTTTTAAATCTATAGGTTTGGACTAGGTAAGGCAGGTAAACCTGAAAAATTCAATAAAATACAAGATAGTAGGAGCTAAATGTCAGCTGAGGACTGCAGAAGGAAGCCCACTGGGGTCCAAATGTGGGCGAGATGGCAGGGCTAGATTCAAATGTGGTCTGGCTAGATTCAGAAAACTTCAGGGAGGAGAGGGAATTTGAAGGAGACTTTGGTGGTTGTGGGGGTTTGAGGAGATCAGGGTATGAAAATATGTAAAGCACATTCAGTTCTGAGGAAACTAATCCGACTGAAGCAGACCAGAGCTTTGAAGCCAGAGCCGAAAAAGCCTGAATCATGCACAGACTCGGAAGCTCCTTGAGAGCCAATAGACCCCGGGCATGGAAAGACACATACAAATAGTCATACTTTGTTTGGTGCTTTTCAACATCTTCCTAACTCAGAGTGAAAATCAAAGTTCTAACAATGTGCCTACACGATCTGCCCTACCCCAGCACCCCACTGACCTCAACACCTGTTACCTGCGCCATTGCTCACCACACTTCAGCTCCTCCAGCTTTCCTGTTTCTAGAATACTGGAGGCAATTTCCCATTTTAACAATTTTGTATTTTCTGTTGCCTGTCCTAGAAATGTTTCTCCTGCCAGTGTCCTTACGGTTGTCTCAGCACTCTGTTGTTTTGAGGTATCCCTTTGTTAGAAATTTCCCCTCATGGCCCTGGATCAAGGCCAAAAGCTTTCTGACGCCATTAGTTTCAAGCAGTCGCCTAAAGAGATGTCTTTCTATGGTCAGTTGGCCATTTCAAAACTGGGGCAGTGAAATGATCAGTGCATTAGAAAGTAGCACCTTACTACTACTACTATTACTACTACTAAAAAATTAACTTTCAGCTAGGTGTGGTGGCACAGGTCTGTGGCCCCAGAACTGGGAGGCTGAGGCAGCAGGATTGCTGTGAGTTTGAGGCCAGCCTGGGCTATGTAGTGAGACTTTGTCTCAAAAAATAAACAAATCGACCCCTGTCCCTGGTGAGCAGCTGTGAGCATGGTAGGCTGCTGCGGCCTAGTGCGAGAGCCATCAGTGTCTCCTGAGACCTGCGCCATGCTGGGACCTGGGGTGCCAGGAAACCAAGCAACCACTCCCCTCGCTGTTTTGTTTAATCTCAACATACATGAAAGTATGGACAGCTATTTTGAAGAGAATGAGACACACTATGACAGCCATTAGTGACTTCCCTGTTGTCTGGTTTTGAAGACCTAAAACACCTTCTCATTCAGTTTTATACTATGTTGTTTCGTATGAATTCTCTGTATGAGAACATATGGACAACTATTTGGAAGAAAACAAGAGATAATATGATGATAGTGAAGATCTCTGGCTATCTAGCTTTGAAATTTATATCTCTTACATTGCTTTCTTATGTCCTGTTTGGTTCTGTTTTGTTGTGTTTAATTTTATCCCCCTTAAAATTAAAAAATTTAAAAAAAAGAAATTTCCCCTCTCATGACTAAATTAACATCACAACAGCCCCTCACCCTGGACTCCACTGTTTTTCTCAGATTCATTGTTCCTCAGAGGCATTTTACAACCTACCCTCCCTCAGCTCAAACACACACCCCATCATTCTCTCCACTTTCTTGGCAGAGTTGGAGTCCGAGTATTTCTCGAATGTTTGAGATAGTGTCACCTTAATTTTCAAATTTCTCAGCAACTGCTATGCTTGCTGAGATAAATCCTCAATCTTAACTTCCCTCAAAACTAGTAAGTTTCTGAGGCTGAGCTCCTACAGACATCCGGTTTTGTGATGACAAAAAGGATATTGTTGGATTTCCAGATAATGATGCTAGCAACCCCTGGAACCTGCCAAAGACCTAATCTATACATAGCCTTCTATGAATTAGTTATGTAAGTTTTCTCCTGTGTTTTTATGAAGTATGATTACAAAAAATACAGTGCATTTTGCTGCCATGTAACAGAAAAGCCAGCTTGTAAATACAATACGATGTGATCTCACCATCCTCCACCAGATCTGGCACCATGAGAATTCTGGTTCTTCTTCAGTCAAATGACTATGAAAAGTAAATGTTTTGAATCACTTCAGGACATCAAAGCACCATAGCAGTGAAACTAAGCACAGTTATTTTCACCTTGCTGGGAGGCTAAGCCGTAAAGTGTGGTAGGGCAGGTGTATTGATGTATTTTCACCTTAGGACATTTTTACTTCATGAAAAAATGGACACATCGAGTGCAGCCCCATCCTAAGTCTAAGAGTACCTATGTAGCATTTCATAGCCTACCCTTCCATGACACGGTAAATCACGTATTAGGGCTCCTTTACTGCAAGCGATGGACATTCAATTTACTTAGGCAAATAGTAACTTGTTGGAAAAAAGGAATCAGAAGCCCCCAGAATTGATGAAAGACCTGAAGACCATGTTGGGAAACGGAGAAGCAAGCAGCTTTGCAGATCTAGTTTCAGATACCACAAGATCCACCCACCACAGGATGGGTTGGCCAGAAACTGCTGTCCAGTGGAAGGGGACACCAGCTATTTTCAGTTTCCCAGTTGTCTGCTCGAGAATTACATTCCACTGAGGGAGCACTCAACTGGCCTCTCTTGGATCATACAGCTGCCCTCATCATTTGTCTCGAAGTTGTGCTGTTTTGGTGTTCAGCATCCATTGCTTTCATCCTAGTATCATCTCCAGTGTATGTTTGACCCATTTTTCCCCACTAGATAATTTAGAAGTATTAAAATAAAAAATGTCTCTCACCTCTGCCAAACACATGAGCTGGATTTTAATTCACAATTTTCTTTCTCCTCAGAATGTGTGACTTGGGCAACTGAACAAAGAGAGCATTTTATAAACCTCTTAAGAGTTTAACATAATGAAAATATGTAAAAGACTGTAAGATACTATTGTTTAAAAACATCTATATGTATTATTTCATTGAAATCATACTTTTGGGAAGTAGGTAGAGATCTTCTTTATTTTATACGTGGCAAAACAAAAACTTGGAAGGTTTAAGCAACAATTTATTCAAGGTCAAAATGTCAGCACTGTTTTAATACTAAATTCTGTTATAATGATGTCACTATGTATTAAGTGCTGTTATTATGCATATTACATGTGCTTAATAATTTAATTATTGGAACAACTCTATGAGATGAGTACTAATAACCCAGCAAATGAGAAGACTGAGGTAGGGCTAAGGAATCAGCCCAAGATGACATATTTACAAAGTACAGAAATGGGCTCCTACAACAGCTATGACCATCTAAATTAGATACATATGACATTAGCCATATCATGTTTACTAAAATTCCAGGGGAAAAATACATAGTTAAATGACTCAAATTGAAAGACTCTAAACATGCACAGTATTTGTTCCGTAATAGTCATTCAGTTAGTATAACATGAATAAATTACCAAATCAATCAATGAGTGAATGAATGAAGGAAATGCCTTCTTCACATGCTCTTTGCAGGAAGGGACATAGTCTTTCAAGTGACACTGCAGATTCTAATACTTGGGAAAGTTTCATTGTAAGGATAGTTGAAACATTTGGTTTTCTATTAGTACCCTTATTTTGGGCACAAAAGAGAGAGAGAGTTCCTTTCTGCTGCTTCCCTTTATTCTACTTATTCCTGAGCACAACAGACTTAGGAAGAAACTGGGATGTCTTTGTTCTTTGATATCCTGTATCTAGTTTTGCTCCAAGCTGTTTATTTTTGTCCAGTAGGGAAAGTCCTTTGACTTAGAAAATAATCCTAGTAACACATTCTTCATCTTCAATAACTATTGGTCACTGTGATGATTTCTATCTAGCTGTCCCCCAAAACTTTCATGCACACATACATAGAGAAGTTGGAAGGTGACTGAATCCTTGGGTGCCATAGCTGACATGCTGTGGAGAGGTGGGTCTGTTAGAAGAGGTGGGTCACTGGGGACGTGACCTGAAAGAGTGGATCGCCCTCCCGGTTTCCTCCCTTCCCTCTCTGCTTCCCAATACCAGGATGTCAGCAGCTTTTCTCCATGGCAAACCCTTCTACTGCACTGCTTCTGCCCTGATGCCAGCCAACTGTAGATTAAAACCTATAAAAAGCACAAGCCAAAATAAACCTCTCCTTTTTTAATTTGTTGGTGTTGAGTATTGAGTCCCAGAAAGAAGAAAGTAACTAAAACAGGTACACAGATGTGCCAAGATTGGAGGATCATACCAATGAATCCCATTGTCTGTGGTGTCCTTTGCATACAAATATGAAATAAGGAAGAAATACATCGACCTGTTCACTACCTGTCAATGCCAGGCACTGCACTTGACTGAGAATGAAGAGATGAACAAGAAATGATCCTTACCTTTTGGATTTGCTGCTGCTTCTGTTTTAAAAAAGTTAAAATTGCTGTGTTGGAGAATTATTTTTCAGGGAATAGTTCCAACAAACAGAATTTTATTTATAATTATATAACCTGCAATTAGAAAACTAACTATGACTATCATAGCTGTGTATCCCTGAGAAAGGAAGGTCTGGACAAGTGGTAGTCATGAAAGTGAAAAATGAAAGCAAAATGAGCTATCAGGCAAAGGCTAGTAGGGTCCCCATAACTCCAAACCCTCTTCACATTTAATATCACATAATCCTGTGGAAAAAGCTACACATAGAACTAAAACATGTACAGGCACAAACCTTACTCCCACGGTAAATGATCAGATAAAACACTTCTATTTTTATATTTCTTTAAAAGTCTGAAAATATACTAAATCGAACATGAACAGACAGCACTAGCAGTTGCCTTTAAAAATTTTTTGTCTCAAGTAGTTACATTCGAACAGCTATTAATAGGCCAGATCAAGAAAGACATATAAATAAAAATGTTTAAGAAAAAAAAAGACAGTGAAAATATAAGAAGTCAGTCATCCTATCCTGTCCTGATCATCTGGAAACTTTCTCAAAGAATCAGTTATTTCAGCAGTTAATTGAAGTCAGCTTTGCTAAATTCAGATTAAGTACTGAACATCACTGTTAAAAAATGTAAATCATCAAAGCAGTTGCTCATATTACAAGACACAGGCATGAAAAATTGATCAAACATATAGGCACAAATCTTTCTTTTCAGTGAATGCAATTAGCAGTATAATATCTTAGATGATAACAGTACGCAATGTACTAAAGGTTGTTAACTTTCCTACCATCTTGTTTTGAAATTTCTTACCATTGTTTTCATTGTATTTTTTTCTTTGAAATAAAAACAAAATAAGGTAGTCTACTCCAAGGAGAAACTCAGAGGGCTCAGAAATGTCTCTCCTAACCAAAAATATTCCCTGTACCCACCCACCCGCGTGCCTAAGAATACACCTTGAGGTAAAAATAACTAAGACATTATACGTCTATGCACCAATTCATCAAGATGAATGTAATTACCTATGGCCAAGAAATACTAATTTCTAAAAGTGAAACTAAAGAAATAAGTATGTCTGTTGAAATGCGAAAAAATGCAAAATGATATCTTTACCGATGCTTACCATTCAGATCAACTCTCCTACACTCACATATAAATATAAATCAACCACCAAGCAAATATTTTCTTGTCTTTTTAAATATTTTTTATTTTGCAATGCTGGGAATGGAAGCTTGTGCACGCTGGGCAAGTGCTTTACCACTAAGTCACCAGTTTTCAGCAGATATTTTCTTTATGTTAAATGAGCTGGATGAAGAATTTAGGAAAACAAAGGAGACAACTTGGGGAAAGGTGAACTCTGCCCAGGAGAGGTCAGAGAACATTGGCTGTAATGAGGCATTTCCAGGAATTGTTTAGTTTTACTTTCTGCGAGTGAAATCATTGACTATAAATCTGCCTTGAGATTTTCATAGGCAAATGATCAGTCTGCAAATATCTGCTGGGTACTTCTGCACCACCAAATTGATACAAAAAACAACCATGAATCAGAACGCAGATATTAGCATTCATGTTCAGGAACAACTTTAGCTCAAGTAGGGCACTGGATTTATTCTTGGAAAAACACATGAATCTACCTTAGACAAAGGAAAAAAAAAAACAAGGGTCCCAGATTTTATGAGTAAACCATTCCATTTCCAGCCCTGCAGTTTCACACCTCTATGGGCTCTCTAAACATCAACAAAAATGCCACAGATTTGATGGGAAAATGGTGTTAAGTCTCATGTTGTTTCAGGAATTTCCCAATATGCACTAAATTAACTCTGAGGCCATATGAGGCTGAGTGGTAGGAAATCATTCCATTGGACACAGATGGCGGCAGTAATGTCCCCAACAGCTGTTCCACACACACGAAATCAGATTGGGATTAGCACTCACCTTCAGAGCAGTTGCACCCGGATGGGATGGATTCTCTGTAATATATACCAAGCTTAGCTTATGTCTCTGAGACCACATGATCTCACAGGTCTTGGGAACATTTGATCCAGGAAACCTGAACTTGGGCAGAAATCATAAAGCATCAGGTCCACGTTAAGAAGGAATTTATCTGCTTTGTGTCTGAAGCGGCCTCAGCTTTTGTCTGATGCTGAGTGGAATATTTATAGGCAAGATGCTTTCTAGGGCAGAGTTACAGACCTGCTCAGGTTTGGCATGAAATGTCTCTGCCCATTGACCACCTGCCGAAACCGAAATTCCAAGTGCAACCAGATCCAAGATCATTTGTATCACTCTGAGCTGTAGCAGTGATATCAGTATGGTAACCAAAATAGAAGTAAGACTCCTCCAATACCTTGTGCTCCTGGTTTGGGGAAAAGAAATACTTTCTTCAGTACAACTTATGATTTGACACAGTTTCAGAACTGTGGTTCAATCATTCCAGCAGACTTATAACCTAGTCCTTGGTAACTCTATTTTTTAAAATAACCAAAGGCCATGCAGAGCTAAACCTGATGGTTTAGGAAGCAGATCAAGTTGGGTGATCTCAATATATGTCAAAATGAGGTGTGACTTTTAATTAGTAAGGTGAGTTTTATTTTATGGATTGTACATATGTTTTTAAGATCGTTCCAAAGTTTGTCTTTCTAATAATGTCAATGTAGTAGCAATTTGAATGCTTAAATTCTAGAATACTTGCCTAAAAATAATTAGTTTTATTGCCCCTCATTACAGTTTGTATGCAGCCCTGACAAGGGCAAGGTTATATGAAGATACCAGGAACCTTATATGAAGATACCAGGAAAAACAGAATTCCTGATATCTGACTCTGCACTCTTAAATTACCAGTCAAGAGTTCATATATTCCCTTGTTTTTCTGTCTTATCATGGACCTATTAACCAACCTTAAATTTCCTTCCATTGTTCCCATTTGTGTTCTCAAAACACATTTCCAAAGCTCAGCAAGTTAAACCCAGAGTTAGTTTACTGCACTCTCATTTCATTCAAATTGACCTATCCATGGCTGGAGTGGTGACTGCAGCATTTTGGAGATCTGAGAACCTTCCGTCTTCTTGTTCTTTATTCCTTCATCCATGACTTCCATCTTGTTTCCCAAGATAGCCACTCCAGCGTCAGGCAACATGTCTACCTACCAGCTACTGGGTAAAGAAGGAACAGAAACCACATTTCTTTCAAGCATACAGCCTAAATGCAGTATGTACTACTTCATCACTTCTGTTCAAATTTCTCTGCCCAGCTATAGCTGCTAAGTCTAGGAAGTGAGTTTACTTCTCATGCGCACATCCAGCTCAAATCTGTGGTTACTAAAATGAAAAGCAAAGAATGGAAATCTGGGAAAATAGCATTCCCTGATGCACAAAATATTTGATAATTTTTTATTTAATTCAATGCATAGTTTCAGCTATGCCTAGAGGGTGTAAAGAAGGAAGCCTACCATATCTGGAATACAAAAAAAAAAAAAAACCAGCTAAAAGGTACCAGTTATGAGAAGTCAGAAAGAGGAGATTGGGGCATCTGGTGAGGTCAGGATGGATTTGTGGAACTGGGGGACGGTCAGGATGGATTTGTGGAACGTCTCAGCTTCCTCAGGAAACCCCAGAACTATTCATATAGAATTTATGATTCTGACAGGACGGACATGGTCTATTGATGTTTAGATATGAAAGATATTAGAGCTATTCATGTTTAGATATTAAACAACCTCAGAAAACTGTAGAACCTGGGGACGGCTAGGCTTAACATTAGGCTACTATCCTCGTCATCCAATGACATTCCCCATTTGGAAATACTGCACTTCCATTATTCATCAGGGCGGAAGCCTATTCTGACATACTTAATCGTTTTTAACAAAGGGCCACAGAACAGAGAGGATTCATAGCTAAGGGAGAGAATAAGGGCATGTGAGATTGGGAGAGAACAAACTGGAGGGACTCTTTAAACTACCTGTAGTACTTTTTTGGCAAATGCTATAGTTAGGCACTCTTAACAACTGCACAAAACGAAAAAAGTATTGAATGAGTTTAAAATAAATAAATTTCACATTCGAATTCATCCCCATACTATGTGGATTTATGTCTCAACTTGGGAAATACAAGTTGGCCATGAGGCAAGATTTCTTTCCTTTGGCATCAGTACTTTGGAGAATATTCCTTTCATTGCTAAAATTCCCCCAGTCCAATTGCAACCAGAAATCCAAAACATTTGTTTGGAATTTTTCTTAATGTAAAGGTGCTAATAATCAAAATTACATGTTTTAGGTTACTCTTACAAGAAAATTCTAATACAAAAAAAAATTGATATGAGAGATATTTCTAAACCAATACAGTGGAAATGTCACAGAAGAATAAGTCAAAGTTGGTAAAAACATACAAAATCCACTGTCCTTCACATAGTGCTAAAGAGCCACCCAATGTGAAGAAGATGGTTGTGCTTAAAAACTCCATTTTGTAGAAACCAATCTGTTCAAATTATAATATGGAACTCATGGTATCCCAGGCCTTGTTACAGGACAAGAGAGAGAGAGAGGGAGAGAAAGAGATAGAGAGAGAGAGGGAGAGAGGGAGAAAGGGAGAGAGAGAATATGAAGGGGAGGTGAGTTTTAACAGTGTTGGGAAAAATAGAATAATATAAATGAATCAGTGGACCAAAAGTATTTAGAATTTCTTGAATGATACACAACACATAGAATTAGATCTACCACATAATAAACAAACAACAACCGAAAGCAGAAAGCTCAGCTCAGAATACATACAAAAGCAACCTTATTCATGGAGAAAAAAATCTGCCCCGAGGGTGCTGCGAAGCCTATGCCACAGGAGAAACCCGGAGAGTAACGCTGGCTGCTTAGCTTTCCCTGCTCCATCAGAACCAATTTTCCTACTTTTTTCCTCCATGGTTATCATGGTTATCCTTCCTTGCCAATCCTAACGGCAAGGAAGTTAGGAATAAAAAAAACAGCAAAAGTCCTCAAATGCAGTGCCCCAGCAGACACAAGAAATTCTTGTGACTCAGAGATGAACTACAAACAACCCTCCCAGAAATAAGTCTACTTCTGCATCAGCAAAAGTCCTATTCTATAAGCATAAATATCATTTTTAGGTAAGCATGACTCAGGGACACACAGGAACACACAAGGAAGCATTCCTGAATGTTCAGAAAACAAATGCTAACTCACCCATGGTACCCTCCCCCTGAGAAAATGGACTACGTGAGAAAATAGGTTTTGGGTATTGGAATATTTTTTAAATTATTCATTTATTTAGAAAGAACTACTGCACCCATCCAAATAATCAATCCTGGACTCAGAAAAAAAATTATAATCACTACAAATAAATAAGCATTAGAAAAAGATCCAGCTGAAGAAAATAATTAAAAACTGTGCTTCAAAGAATACTATCAAGAAAGAAAAAAACAGCCAAGGAGTCAGAGATGTCTGCAAATCCTATATGTGATAATCATTTTGTATTGAGACTATAAAAAGGAAAAAAAAAACTCTTACAATGCAATAATAAAAACACAACCTAATTCCAAAATGGTCAAAAAACATGATGACTTTTCTCCAAAGATGCAAAAGCATTGAGAACATGGAATACATTAGAAATGTTTGGATATCATTAGTCATCAGGGTTATCATCAGTCATCAGGGAAACATAAATCGCAACCACAGCCAACATTCATTAGAATGACTCTAATGAAAAGACAGATAACAAAAACATTAGTGAGACTCGTCCATGCACTGTTGGTGGAAATGTAAAATGCTGCAGTCCCTTTTGAGAACAATTTGTTATTTTCTCAAAGCAATGAACATAGAGCTACATTTGATTCAATAACTCTGCTCCTGTATATACACCCAAGGAAAATGAAAACATCACCACACAAAATGTTCTATGTGAATGTTCATGGAGAGAATATTCATAGCATTCAAAGGGGTAAACAGCTGAAATGTCCATCAGGGGATGACTGGATAATAAAATGTGGAATACTGGATAATACTGTGGAATACTATTCAGTCACAGAGTAGTGAAGTACTGATGCATACTTATAACACGAATAAACCTTAAAATATTATATTAAGTTAAAGGGTATGTATCAGCTCTCCAGGGTAAATGCAATCATCAATACATATTATTATTAACACATAATAATAAAAAATTAGTCACAAAAGACCACAAAGTATATGATCCCACTATATGAAATGTCCAGAACAGATAAATCAAGAAATAAAGCAGAGAGTGTGGAGAAAAGGTGAAGAGGAGCTGAAGGGTAAAACCTGCAGGGGTTCATTTTGGAGGATTAAAATGTTCTGAAACTAACTGTATTAATTATTTCATGACTCTGTTATATACTAAAAACCATTGAAATTTACACATTTAAAAAAAAACAATAAAAACAATGGTACATTTTGAACAGGTGAAAAGCGTGATATGTGAGCTAAATCTCAAAAAGCTGTGAAAGGGAGGGAAGAGAAAGAAAAGGAAGAGAAGGGAAAGAAAGAAAATAGTGAATCTGGAAATAAACCAGGATTAGAAGAAAACATTCTAATCTAAGAAAGAACAACTGTCAGAAAGCTATACCAAACATGAGATTAAATCCTCATTAAAATTAGAAGGCCAGTTCCCAGTATCATTGAAGTTTATATGAACTTAATGTACAGCCCAGTCAAGAGATGAGTATAAGAAAAAACAGAGATCTGCATGTTGGGGAAGAGAGGAGAAAATACACCATTTATATATATATGGAACAAATTAAATAAAATTAGCCAATAACAATGGGGCAATAAAAGTTTTCCAAAAATTAGATGGACACAATATTAACAAGCAACAATTTTTTTATGCAAGAGCATTAATTTACCAGAAAATGCTTTAAGAAAAAAATCTCATCTATGATAAACACAGAGAACATCAAATGCTTAAATTAATGCATAAGACTCGTGTACATAAAACCATAAGAAAGTATCAAATGATATAAAAAGAAATAGTAATATGGAAAGACATCCCATTTACTGGGCAAGGAAAGTTTATATTGTGAACATTCAAGTTCCATTCACATTAGCATGCAAATAAATATAATTCTTGTGTAAATTACTGTGGACATTTTTGGAGTCTAATGAACAGTTTCTAAAGTTCACCAGGAAGAGAAAATGTGCAAGAATAGTCAAGAGAGATTCTTTACAACATTTCTTCCTGGAATTTTCTTCCTCAGTATTCAGATCTCCATGTTTCCTTGTCTTCATCCACCGCCTAGACTGTACATTCATATATACAGTCTTGGGTGATGGTGGGAATTGGCATTCTAATGTTAATCTGATTTTAATGGGAATTTAATTTGGCATTTGTTGTAGTTGATGAAATAGAATAATAGAGGTGACATGGCCTATCTTGTGCGAGTGCCATGCTATACTGATTTGCTATTTGACTTGATCGCTTACGTCTTATTTGAGTCTTTTAGAAGGAAAATACAGTTATGTATTATTTGCAATGTATATCACCACTTTTCTCTCCCAAAGCATTTGCCTGGCATTAATCGATACTGACATTATAACTTACTAATTTCTCCCAGCCCCTAGTAACTATCACTTTGTCTTTAACTGCTATAAAATCATATTTTTCAGATTCCACACCTGACTGAGATCATTCAGTGTTTATCTTTCTGTGCTTAGCTTACTTCACTTTTAATGCTCTCCAACTCCATCCATCTTGTAACAAATGATAGGATTAAATTCCTTTTTATGGCTGAGTAGTCTGACACTTTGTATATGTACCACACTGTCTTTATTCACCAGGTAATGGACACTTCATTTATTTCCATTTTTAGTTACTGTGAATAGTGCAGTAATAAGCACGAGAGTATGGATGTCTCTTCAACATATGGATTTCATTTCCTTTGGATATTGCATTAGTTTTGTCATCACTGAAACAAAATGACAGGCACCCACAACTTAAAGGAGGAAAGGTTTGTATTACCACATAGTTTGTAGAGGTTTCAGTTCACAGTCAACTGGTTCCAATGTGGAGTGGCATGGCAGAGGAGAAATAGTTCATGGCATGGCAGGCAGGAGGCAGAAGCAGCAAGCCTCCCTTTCCCTTTTATACCATCCAAGCTACAAGCCTATTGGTTGGTTCCACCCACACCCACTGTGGGTCTTCCTGTTTTCCACACCCAGAACTATGCTAAACCAATCAATGGACTAATTTAGTTATCACGTACCCTTAATCCATATTCAATGACTCTAGATCCATTTTCATACACCCTAGATTAGCCACCTCTGAAGAGCCCCAGCTATGAGCATATAAGGATTTGGGGAACATCTAGATATGCTCTATAATATGCAGATATATATGGTAGTGGGGGAGATGGACCACATAGAAGTTCTATTTTTAATTTTTTGAGGAAGTTCTATACTGTTTCCCATAATGATTGTTCTAATTTACATTCCCACTCATGGCATGCCATGTTTGCTTTTCTCCACTCCTGACCAGTACTTGTTATCTTTAGTCTTTTTGATAGTAGTTGAGGTGGTAGCTCATTGAGGTTTTGATTTGCATTTTCTGGATCATTAGTAATGCAGAACACTCTTCCAGCTGATGGCCACTGGATGTCTTCTTTTGATGAATATGTCTTGAGTTCTATTGCCTAACTATTGAGCTATATTTTATACCTAACTCATCACTAAGGATTCGAATGGAGGCATTACGAACAGAAACAAAGATCACTACCCCATATTAGGAAGAAGAGATGTGAGCCAAAGTCAAACTGAACTAAAGAACTGTAAAAAAAAAAAAAATTGTGAAGATTTTCCTAGGAATTGTTACTTCCACTGAAACCTGACAATAAAATTGTAGTCATCCTAAAGGTGGTTGGAAGGGTCCATCATATCACCACCATTTGCCTCATGGGCCATAAAAAGATTGAGATACCACCTTCCTAAACTGAATATGCCTGGCCAGAGCCCCCTCTGTTCCACTTTCTTGTTCCTCCAGACACCAACTGGAGCTCAAAACTTACAGGACTTCTACAATGTAAGCCAGCCTTTCCATTTTACATGAAATACAGACACAGAAGGAACTCAAGAGAAAAACAGATTTAATGTTTCATGAAAGGATGACCTTTTATACAGTATATACCTCCACAAGAAACTAAGTGCAAATAAGTTATAAATATGTGTTAAATGTTTCCATGGTATTCTGTCCAGTTTTCATAATCACATTTGTCTGTAATGATTTGAAATATTTGATTACATGGCACACCACGTATTTATTAAAGAGATAACTTTTTAAAGAGGGAAAAAGACAGAAATTCCCGCCATCACAAAACAACAGGACTATTATCTAATCACTGCCCTGGTACTTCTTTTCAGCCTATTACTTGAAATTATCTGTGGTCAAACACTGATGTCGCCCAGTTGGGGTCCCCACTTGTTGATGGATAAATTCATGATCCCTGAAAATCACTGTTCCTTTGACATAAACAGTGATTTCCCTGCTCGGGAGTACAACCGTCCTCTGGTTGGGACCATCACCGGAAGTTTAAAGCTGTCTACAGGTACTCAGTGGTACAGTCACTTTTCTCACTGACCTCCTTTAGCAACCACAGTCAAAATACGCAGGGTAATAGCCTCATTTCTCCTTAGCCTAGTAACAGTTTCATCTCCTTAACCAGGCCCCAGATAGCTCATTACTGTTAAAATTAACCTCCAGTTTGCAGCGGTCCTTCCCCTAACTTCACGGTTCTTTTCTCCTGATTTAAGGTGACTTCCTTTCAACAACCTCAGCCTCTGAACTTTTTAATGAAGAGTCTCACTCTGGATATTAATGGAGTTTCTTCCGTTCACGTCCTATGAACACATTTCTTTGGAAATACACTTTTGCCTTCTGGTTTAAAACTGCTTCCAGTTTTGTACTAAAATATCTTTTAAAACAGAAAAAGGTAGGAAACTCATAGACAAAACTGAGAAGCCACAGAATAGAAGGATGACTCTACCGACGTGGATCTGTATCTGGAAATGTCTACTCACAGAATGCTCCTTCAGAGAACCCCCGGTGTCTCTCCAGGAAAGACACCTTCTAAGCCACCACACACCTTGAAATGACCCAAAACATTTTTACATATATAACAAATAGTACAAATGATGTAACACTTATTTGTTGAGTAAAATGCCAACCTATTACTGTTTCTATTTCACAAGTGAATTATATTGAGCTGCACATAGAATTCTGAGTTGTCATTTTCCATTGTTAAGTACCTCTAGGTATCAACAATTCTTGGTGATCCTGAAACGGGACCTAATAATTGCTGGCTGGCCCTAGGCATACACAGAGCAGAAGGAACATAAAAGGACAACATGGGAGAAACAGAAAACTGGACATCACTTTCCAACTCAGATCCTTGCAGATGGATCATGACATGCTTTACAAAATTCCAAAGCTTCCTCTCTCCTGTAACAAAGGCAGAATCTCATTAGACTCTGTCCTTTGCTTTTCCTAGAACTCTCTCTACAGCTGCCTGCCCCAGTCACTCAGGTGCCCTTGAAATTTCTCCAGCATGCCAGCTACACTCCTGCCTCAGGTCTCTTGCACTTGCTGCCACCTCTGCAGGGCATCTTGCTCTCCAACTTCTCTCATTCAAATTAATTATCATTTCACCAGCTCCACCATCCCTATCTTCTTGCACTGCTCCACCCCTATTCCTTACCCTCTTCAGCTTTTCTACATCACAGCTTCTCCCCTTCATTCTCTCTCTTTCTCTCTCTCTCTCTCTCTCTCTCTCTCTCTCTCTCTGTGTGTGTGTGTGTGCGCGCATAGCATGTATCTTCTGTCTGGTCTCACTGGACTGTAGTTCAGAGTGGGTAATGAATGACTTTGAATGGTTCACCACTAATGCCATTCAACAGAAATCTAAGTTCATGAATACATTAGTAACTGGGAAGGAAGAAAAAATTTTACAGAGCACTGTGAAAATAAGACACCTCCCATAATCATTTCAAGCATCAGCCTATCCAGCTTGGCACACATGAAATTGATAGCTCCTTGCCAATGTAACTGTCACTGATCAGGATATATTGGTACATAATGTGCCAATATTTGTAAATGTTAAGTTGATGTGTGCAAAACGTTATCGGGTGTAAAGGAAACAATACTGTTGAATGAAAACCAGCTGAATGGATGGCACTGGAGGAGATGGGAAGAGAAAGCACATATCAAGCATTTGGTTCACAAAGGTAGAAAGTAGAGTGACTTTCTGAAAGCACCATCAGCAGCTCCAAATCAGGGATGGGAGCTGAGCAGGGAAAGGTAGGAGGAATTAGGAGTGGCTGAAGGAAGGAGAATTTGTAGTACAAAGAAAAGAAGTGGCTGCTGTTCATCTCGGGGCATTCCTTATACACTGGCAAGTGATCAACATTGCTTAATTTTCTGACACAGTATTTCAATCAAAAATGAGTATGTGATTTCTTTGTGAAATGACATGGTAACCAATTTTCATAAATTAAATGGCTGAGCAAAGGCAACCTTCATCAAAACACACCTTGTTGTGTGACAGATCACGGACTGGCTGCTTGCAACCTCTGCTTGTTAGGCATGACAAAGAGACAATATAACCAGGCCCAGTGGTAAGTCACTAGAGGTTAGTTCAAGTGAATTTGCTCAGCTACTCTACAGAAATAATCCCTGTTTCCTTAGGCTGTTGTGTGGCTTGAATGCGAGGACCTGGCCCACTAATATGGCGGGAGAGCTTTTTATTACTAGCCATTGCTTCTTGCTGGTGTATCACAGACACACAGACTGATCACATGTCATCAGTGCACTTCAATTTGCCCTCAGAAACTGAATATGGCCATTCAACTCATTAGACTATATCAAGAAGCACAAGTCACCCCAACCCTAGTACTTTCCCCTGAAGAATTCACCTAGCACAGAATCCCCCAAAGAACAACCTCTATTATAGTCTTGCCCAAATTAGTTTTGCCTATATTGTACTCTATACAAACAAAATCACACAGGATTTATGTGTTTATACATATGTATACATTATTTTTGAGAGATTTATCCACATTCAGAATTGTATATCAGCTAGTCTCATTTCTGTAGGAATTCACTCTGTGTGAATAACCCCATAATCTCTGTATCCATTTGATTATATGCAGACATTGAGTTTTCCACATTTTGACTATTACAGCATTGCTACAAATATTCCAGTATATATCTTTTAGGAAACCTATGTATCATCCCTGAAAAAACTAGGGTATCAAGATGATGCCCTTAAATGCTCTATTTGTGCTCTCAAGACTCTTTCCATGTCAAGAGGACATTATAGGTGGACAAAGACATGTATTGTCTGAAGGACACTGAAAACTGTGCAAACTATCTGTAGAAACTGCCTTCCTACCTCTATGTTGAGTCAGCTCTTCCTTGAAATGCTGGTCATATTATGGGACAAAGCTGGCTAATCACATCACTGCTATGTCGTCTGATTTATAAAACTCCTTCCATGAAATAATTGAGTAAGGAACAAAGCACCAGGAATGCTAGAATCTATTACTGGGTGCTTAGAGTTGTCTCTGCAAATTTCCCTGTCCAGACTGTCATCACCACTTGACACGGCAAGTAGCTTTAGATAATTTTCCTGTCTAGCCTGCTGCCTCTGGACCCCATCCTTTTCTGCTAGTAAGTTTCAACTAACCCTAACCTCTCCTGTTAAGGCCTGAGTAAACCTTGGATCTCACAAGCTGTCTCTAGATATTTTGTTGTCCCTTGGCAATCTACTCCATTGCCCAGAACACTTGGATTGTGGATGAGCCTACAAACATTCTAGGATACAGCTTTTGGAGCACCTGTGCCATGTTCCTATTGGGTATATGCCTGGAAATCAAATTTCCAGGTCACAGAAGAGCGAATGAGAGTCAAAACTTTACCCTTCTTAGCATCTCCAGCTAGGCCTAAGAATCATTGGCATGAAACAGATCAATGGAGGAAACCATAACAACCTTTGACACATATGTAGGAGCCCTGCAGGAAAATGAAGACCCAGAGAGCTAGAAACATGTAAACTCTTCTGTACTGAGCTGAACAAAGACAAATAATTGCTGAGAAGTAGCAAAAATATGCAAAGAAACCAAAAGAAGATGAGTTAATTTAACAAAGTGTTTTCATGTGCTGACAGTTCTTTTAGCTTTAGCAGTGCTAAAGGGGGTGAATCACTGATAATTTGTATACTTACTTATTTCCCCAGTGCTGTGGATCGAAGCTAGAGCATTCACAATGAGCTACACATCCTCAGCCCTTTTATTTCTTATTTTGAGACAGGGTCTTGCTAAGTTGCTAATGGCCCAGGAAAGGCCGGACACTTTGATACTCCTGCTTCAGCCTCCCAGAGCGCTGGGATTAAAGCCATGGGCCACCATGCCCAGGTGATGTTATCTTTGATGAACCGTTTGGTCAAATATTTTTCTATTAATTTTTTTGTGTTTTCCTTAATGACTCATAGAGCTTCATGTTCTTTTTTGGATGAGTTTTTGTTGAATGGACAGAAAGGATCAGGAGGAAGAGACAGAGAGACTGAGAGAATTTTCTCTCATTGTATTTGCTGTAAAAGTTCTTAATTTTTAAAATACTTCATGTTTCCCCTTTAGTCTTAGCATTTTTTGTATTCTGGTAAAAAAAAATATTTTTCTAGTCCAAGGTCATGAAAATATTCCCTTGAGTTGTTGCTTCCTAAAAGTGCTATTATTTACCTTTAATAAATGCAACCCATCTGGAACATATTTTGTGTATGGTGTGAGTCAAGGGCCAGGTTCATTTTCTTTTTTCCATATGGCTACTCTATGGGTTCAGCATCATATTTTGAAAACACAGCCTTTCTTTAGTATTACTTTTAAATTTTCATTCTAGCGAGTCACATTTATCTGTGGGCCATCAAATAAGACAGGTGCCTTTTGTGTGGACTTCATCAAACCTGGTCGTTCCATCTTGCATGCACTGTGCATGTGTCTTATATCCATATTTGTTTGCTTGTTTTAACTAAACACGAGACTTCTTTATTTTTGATAAATGTCCTCTTATTTTTTTTCCAAATTATTGTTCCAACTGGTCAGGAAATTTATATAATAGTATGTTATATTCCACTACATTTCTATATCCAACAGGTTTTAATTAGTACATGTTTTCTTTTTTACCCAAAATATTTAAAATATTGAAGGAGACCATGTCCTTTATGGTCTTTCTGTCAAGCTATCAAGGCATGTCATTCAGGAAAGCACTGATCATCAATAATCTGTGATCATTAGGCATGTTCCTCTCCTTATCTGTCTTTTATATCACCTCTATGCTCACTTGGTTTTAGACTTTCATTAGTTTACCAACATACCACCCCAAAAATGGTGTCTAAAATTTAAAACAATGCCCAAATAATATCCCAACAGTACAAGAATACTATTATTATAATCTAGAATACAAAACTTCCCAATGAAGAGAGGAACCATGCCAGCACTCCTAGAAATAAGCAAATCCAGCAAGCTCCTGGCCAGCTACCCACACAGAATGACAACTGTGTAACAAGTGCCCAACAATCTCTCCCAATCGTCTTTCCGTAGGTAGCCCAGGGTTCTTTGGTGGAGCCTTTTAGGGGAGACTTATCACTCTTATCCTGTGTAACTCTTGGAGGAGTTGACTATAACCCTGTTCTCCAGGAAGAGAGTATATGGCATAGTCTAGGACCTGTAGGCAAACATTTTTCTATAAAAGGTCAGACAGTAACTTTTCAGACTTTGCAAATCACACAGATCTGATGCAACTATTTACATTTGCCATTGTAGCTTATAACAGCTATAGACTATGTGTAAACAAATGAGCATGGCTCTGTTCCAATAAAACTTTATTTGAAAAAAGATGGCCGTTTTCCAGGTCCAGACCTAGACTAAACTCTCCAGCACAATTCATATCATTTGATCATCACCATTGATTTAAATCAGGCCAATTAGGAAGGAAACCTCCATTCTGCAACCTTCACAGAGAACATAAAGTAGAAAGATAGATTTTGATAATAGATTTCAAACTGTAGATCTGAACACTTAATGGCTATCATGTAACCCATACACACATAAACAGAAAGCATAGCACAATTCGATTTCTCAGTCTGATTTGCTTTGTTTTTAAGACACTGCAACTAAAGGTGGCTTTAAATTCATCCCAAATGGCCATTCAGTCATCCCCTATACCAGGCATTCCTACAGTTTGGGGTGCCACCCACAGACTTCCTATCTTTCCAGCCAGCCAGGTCTCACGTTACATAGATCAATTAGATAAGGTCAAGAATAAAACCATAAGGCTCCTCCCTATAGATTAAAGTTTGTATATTCAAAAAAAGACCAAGACTCTCACGCAAAACATGCAATCAACATTACAGAATGGCAAGGACTATGAGGAAAGTCAGGGTGTGTGTCCTGCCTAAAATTTACCTTCCCTTTGTTTATAACACTAATCTAACTAAAGGCATGCATGTAAGTCTGAGTTAACCTATCACCCCCTCCTTTAGGGCATCACTAAGATGATCATATCATGCAAAACAGAACACACTGTAGAGGGAGAGGAGATGTTCATACTAGTTCCTTCAGGGTGATCCAGGTAAAATGGAAAACCAATATACTTAGTAAGAAATATCTTCATGAGGAAAGCAAGGTCAGATTTATTTTTAGTGAAGATACTATTGGAGAGCAAAGTAACCTTCTTCATATTGAGGGTCACACCAAGAGTAGATAATGTCCAGTATGACAGTCAAATATGTAACACAAGGCTTGGAGAGGTCCTTTAGCTGGCATGGTGTTAGAAACACACTTAGTGATATGCTGAGTTTGTAATCTTCTTACTCCAGCCTGAGGTCTTAGCACAGGTGTTTCTAGAATTGTAGAACAGCTTTTCTTGAGCTCTGGTTCTTTTGAGGTTATTACATGGCATCAACATACTGTGAAAAGAAGCAGAATGTGGTCTTGGAAAGTTTTCAAAGCCATATGCACAACAGCCTTTGGTTCCAACCTCACAAGAGTTTCCTGTCATGGACACAGGCTTTCTTGCTGGAATTCAATGGATTCTGAGATCGTCTACTGGAAAGTGAGGCTGGAACATCATTCCTTCTGGAGCGTCACCTACTGCTCCCACATGGGTGCCTCAAGGATTTTGGATCTGAAAAGGCCAGCCTGCAAGTAAATGTCATGGAGTCAAATCTTAGCAAGTGCAAAGCCAAAAAGTACAACATGGAGAAAGGTTTATTACCCGCAGCAGATGTGAAGAGTTCTGAGGTTATTTACAAAGCAGTGTTCTCCTCAAACAACAGAAGCATGGAAATTTGATTCAGGGAGCCTCTACATATTCATATAGGAAAGCACATGTACCAGCATGCACAGTTCTGAGCATGCGTAGATTAAGGACATAGGTTATGTGTTCAAAAAAGGAAAGATGGCTGACATGAACGTTTCTGAGCATGCTCAGTTTCATATTGAAATGAGCCAAGTTTAATCTAGGACGCTTAAAGGAATGTGTCAGGGTGGCTCAGTAAGCTTTGCTGGTTCCACATAAATTTCTCCAAAGTTTTAGTAGAACCAAAAAGAAACAAATTTGAAGTTGTGATACCAGTCTATTAAAAAGGCTGCAGCTTTCTCCCTATAAATGTAGCAGATGGCCCCTGACGGTGCCTGCCTCCATCAGTAGTAACAATACTCCTAGTGCTACATACCAGTTCTTCCCATTTATGATGCCTTTTCCTCAGAACTATCTCAGCTGCTGCCAAGGGTTGAGAAGCTGATGGAAGGAAATAAATGTGTGCATTGAAAATAAATAATGGGGGTGGGTGAGGCTCCTTATTATCAAAGAGAAAAAGGAAATCACTTTAACCCTTGACTTCTGGAGTTGTCAGAAATGAAACAATTATATTTTTGTCAGAAGAAAGAAAAAAATCTGAGATCTTTGAGAGCAGAAACAGCATCTCGCCCATGAATCATAAATTGCCTATCATGTATCACACCTACAAATACACAGTGGGTCCTCATTCAATGATTCTTGGATAACCTTAAGGGAAATTTTAAAAGTAAAAATTTGGAGGTTAAACAAAACATACACTCCTGTCATTTTTCTCCTTTCCACTTTTTTATAAAGGGATCACATGTTTACATTCGCTTAATTAACATTTTATTTTTGACTTGAAAAATGCACCAAGCTAAACTGTACTCAAGCTAAAATAGTCAACCAGGAAAGGCAAAAAAAAAAAAATAGGGATAGATAGATAGATGCTGGATAGATAGATAGATAGATAGATAGATAGATAGATAGAAAGAAAGAAGTTGGACTTCCTAAAATCATGTCATTTGAAACAGGGGTTTTTGGTTTGCATACTTGCAGAAAGCACCATTTCTCATGTTTTTCCAGGCTCTCGGGATCTCCTTCTCCTTGAAGTGTGATTAAATCATCCCAAGCTTTGCATCTTCTTTTAACACTAGCGAGAAGGGAGGGAGCTGTGTTCGAGGAGAGGAGAGCATAATAAAATGAAGGCACAGCAAGAAATCTTTCAAGATAAGGCCAGAGCAGAAAGTGACAGTATGTGGTCTCCTGGGCAGCTGGTTGGAAACCCAAGGCCACATATAGCAAGGGGCAAAATTACCTTTGCCTTCATCTGTTTTATGTTGCTATAACAAAACACCTGAGGTTGGGTATTTCATAAAGGACATATTTTTAGTTCACATTTCTGGAGGTTGAAGGGCATGGTGTTAACTTTCGGTTAGCTCTGTCTAAGAAGATGATATCATTATGATAGGAATGATTGAGAGAGAGAGAAAGAAAGAGAGAGAGTTCATGAAGATAATCTAGAATCCTACAAGAACTGTGATAATCCTTCTGAGGGCAAAGGGCAAAACACTCAATGACCTACTAAGATTTCCCTAGTCTCCACATCATAAAGGTCCCATCCTTTCTTCACATTGCTGCACTAGAGAACAACTTTCCAACATATGAATCTTGAGAGATAAATATAAACCTTCTCCAAATCATAGGCAATCTGCTTATCATCCCTGAGAGGAAAAAAAAAAAAAAAAACAAAAAAAACGCCAGCAATTTAGAGGCTGTTTTTCATCATTTAACACTGAAAGGGAATTTCCAAACTTAGGAAAAATTATATTTTAGGGAAGTAAGGCATGCTGGTGCAGTTAATACGAATATTTAACCAAGCTATGATCTAGATATAAAATTTCCCCCTGCCCCGATCTCGTGTTTTGACAGGTGAGACTTCTGGAACATGACTGGACCAGGGCGCCATATTGAATGTACAGCAGAGCTAAATGGGCTGTGAGGAGGGGGGGCCTTGAGAGGGGGGGCCTTGTTGAAAGAAGTGGGTGACTGGGGCGTGTTCTGGAGAGGTCAGTCTCCCTCCATGGCTCTTCCCTTCTCTCTCTGCTTCCTGGCTACCATGAGCTGAGCAGCTTCCTCCATTAGACCTTTCCACCATGCTGTTTCTGCCTTGGAACTAGTTGACCATGCAACGAACTCACTATAATTGTGAGCCAAAATAAAACTCTCTTCCTTTAATTTGTGGTGGATATTTTGTCCCAGTAATGCAAATGGACATTGAGAACAGACGGCTCCCAAATGCCTGTAGTCTTGGGCCCCGTCATCTTTCCCTGTAACTACCTGTGGCAACAGGCAAAGGTCCCCCTGTTTTTGCTTTTGTTGAAGTAGACTTTACTGTACATAAAATTAACTATTTTTGAGTGAACAGTTCAGTGGTATTTAAGGCATCCAAAGTACTGTGAAGCCATCACTTCTAGTTCCAGAATATTTTCATCTCCTCAAGAAGAAAGTCTATCAGATTATTGCATATTTGGTTGCTTTCAAAGTGCCTCTCAGACTTGAGTGTATCTCAGAAAAGTAAACTAAAGTACAGTGGATCCTCTGAGTAGGAAAAGGCTTTCTTTCCTTGTGTCCTGTCATTAAATTTAGATACTGGTTGAAGTGTCTCATCTGTTCTGAATCTAAAAATAAAAAAATAAAATAATAATTATAATAATAAAAGTAAAGAGAAAACTACAGGCAATCCACTTGGGACCCCTCCTGCCTCTCAGGATTTGTTCCTATTCCCAATACCTAGTCCTCATCCCTTTTCCCAATAAATTTCCTACCCTTGGCCTCTGTTGTTCCTTAGAGTTCATTATTCAGCTCCGGAGAACATGAACTCATCATATTAACATCTAGCATTTCTCCTGTATCACCTTGGAGGTCCTACTGAGATATTTAGAAGGAGGTAAGACTTCAAAAAAATAAAGAAATAAAATAATAAAGAAAAGAAAAAAGTAAACTTCAAGATACTTTGGGGAAACTTTGGCTTTAGCAGTATCTGGTATGAGCAATTCTAACTAAAAACAAACACACAAATGCCTACAACTGCTAACAATTCAATGCAGAAGAATGTTTCTTTTCCATTCAGAGTAAAATACAGCCAGATAAGTTCTCGCTCTAAATTCTGACTCTCAGCAGTGCCCTGTGAAGCTGGCCCAGCATCCGTGCCTTAAATTCCACCGAGGCAAACCTACGTAAGACAGATGTCTCACAGGCAGATTGATGTCATTAAAACCTACTGCCTGCATGTAATTTTAAATTATTCTTCAACACAAAACACCATTAGTTATATTGAAAAGTAGGTAATGAACTGAGAAGAATATTTACTATCTATTTTATGAGCAAAATTTAATAATATCCTTATGGCAGTAAGAAAAGAGGCATTTCAATGAACTAAATGTGTTCCCAAACATTCCTTTACTGAAATTCTAACCTCTAATGTATTAGGATGTGGGACCCTCAGGACAGAATGAGGACAAGAAGGTAGAACCCTTATGAATGAAATTAGGGGCCTTGTAAAACAGATCTCAGGAGGCTGTCTTGCCCTCTCTCTGTGAGGGTAAAAGAAGTTATCTATGCATCCTAGCAGAGAGCCCTCACCGATGTTCAACTATGCTCACACCTCGATCTCAGGCTTCCTGGCCTCTAGAACTGTGAAAAATAAACTCAGCTCACAAAAATAGATACATGGACAATTAAAGCACAATAGAGGACACAGAAACAATGCCATCCAACTATACCCATCTGATTCTAAACAAAGGGGCCAAAAATATATGTAGGAGACCAGATGGGTCTTTCTAACTATACCAGGAAAAATAGGTTTGAATCACCAGTTGTAGAAGATTAAAACTAGATCACTATCTCTCACCATGTGCAAAAATCTACTCAAAATGGATCAAAGAACTAAATAAAAGAACTGAATCTTTGAAATTATTTTTAAAAAAAGACATAAGGGAAATGCTTGAAGCCATAGGCACAGGAAAATAATTCCTGAATATGACTCTACTAGAACAGGAAATAATAGCAAGAATCAACTAATAAAACTACATCAAAATGAAAAAGAGAAACAACTAACAGACTGTAGATTCTACTCTACAGAATGGGAGAGAATTTTTACCAGCTACTCTTCTCATAGAGGGTTAATTTCTAGGATATATAAAAAAATTCAGAGGACTTAACATCTCAAGATCAAATATACAGTGGAGTATTATTAAACCATAAAAAAGAAGAAAATGTCACTTTCAGGAAAACAGGTAGCTATGAGGAGCATCATATTGAGTAAAATAAACCAGCAATAAGGAGGCAAGAGCAGAGCGTGAGAAGGGAGTGAAAATAATCAAGGTAGACTATGTACATGTTCAAATCAGCCAAAAGGAAACACATTAATCTGTATAAATAAGAAATAAAGCAAGAAAAAAACAACCAGCCCATAGTAATTTGTTACATTAGCCCAGCTGACTAACATATTGCCAGATTTGAAATAGAAATGATTGTCATATGATCCAGCAATGCACTCCCTTGGTATTTACTCAGATGATTTCAAAATAGGTGCTCAAGGGGCTGGGATTTTAGCTCAGTGGCATAAGCGCCTGCCTTCCCAGCGTGCAGTCGTGAGTTTGATACCTGATACTGAGAAAGAAAGAAAGAAAGAAAGAAAGAAAGAAAGAAAGAAAGAAAGAAAGAAAGAAAGAAAGAAAATAGATGCTCACACAAAAACAGGGACATTGATGTTTATAGCCATTTTGTTCATCATTGCAAGAACTGGGGAGCTAATCTTGACATCTTTCTGTAAGAAAATGGAGAAGGAAACTATAGTACACCAGGAAATGGAATATTGTATACTGCCAAAAAAGAAATAAGCTATCAAGTCAGTAACACTCATTTAATTTTTCCCACCTGTCTTCTAAGTTCAAGAATCAATCTTAAAAGGTTTTAAACTGTATGACTGCAACTATATCTTATTTAGGGAAAGGTGTACTTCAAAAATCAATTTAAAATATGTTGTTTCTAGGAGGTAAAGGGAGAAATGAACAGACAGAGTGGATTGCTAGGCAATGAAAGTATTCTGTGTAGTACTATAGTGGTGAATAAACGGCTTTATACATTTCTCCAAACTTATACAGTGTATAACACCAACAGTGGTCTCTAATGTAAAATATGATCTTTGGGTAATGATGTGTCATCTGTCAGTGGAGACAAACCAATCCTAATGAACATACCACAGCAATACAGGTTGCTGATAGCGGAGAAGGCCACTGTAACATGGGAACGCTATGCTATCAACAGAATTTTGCAGTGAGTTGAAGGTTGCTCTGAAAATAAAACCTATTTCTTTAAAAGAGACCCAAAAACAAGATAAATAAAAGATTCAAATAAACTATTCACAATAGGAAAAATTCAGGTGGCCAAGGAGTATTGTAAAGTTTTCAGCCTTATTTGTAACCAAAGAAGTTCAAATAAAATATGGTTTTTTGCTAATAAACTGACAAGATTTTTTTTAATGAAAAAATAAGAATCACTAGCTGGCAAGCATACAGAGAAGCAGTCCTGTTTATACGTTGTGAATGAAAGGATAAATTGTTGTAGTTTTTCTGGATTGACTTTGGCAAGATGTTCCAAGCAACTTGAAAAATGTGCATAGCCTTTACCCCATTCAGCACTAGGAAATTCATGCCAAGGGAAAAATCATGGACATTCATTAAACACAGCTGAGGCCAATAAAAAATTGCAAACAGCCCAAATGTTAAAAAACAAAGGACTGATACTAGATGCAGTATGTTCATGCAATAGAACACCACATAGCCATAAAAAATTTTGATGTTGAAATTTATATATTGACATGAGCTATATGTAGTATAGTGATAATTTTGTAAGAGAAGTTACAGAAAATAAGCACATCGTGACATTGTTTATATTAAAAATATAAAGAACTACGGACACTTATGAATACATACATGTTGGGTTTACAGAAAGAGAAAAGGCTGGAAGACCATAGACAAAGATATTAATAATTGCTATCTATAGATTTAGGATTGTGAATTAGTCTGTTAATTTTTCTTCTTAAAATATAAACTTGTGTATTAAAAGTAATAATGGAAGCAGGCATGAAAATCTTTTTTTTTTTTTTTTTGTACCAAGAATCAAATTCAGGGCCTTGCAATTGCCAGGCAGGTGCTGTGCCACTGAGCTATATCCCTGGTCCTCAAAAATCTAGACAGAATCTTAATTCTGCTTCTACAATATTCCTGCCACCACTGGTCAGGATCCAGTGGGGCACTTTTGGCCTCAGATGACAATAAAATAGTACACTGTGTAGGTGGCCCTCAGGCTGGAGAGTGTCCATGGCTATTTCCTTTCCAGACAAAATTTCTTCAGGACACCATTGGCTTCTCTCTTCCTGTCTTGTGCTCTAAACAAATATTGACACTAAGAGAGGGTTGGGGCCTCCTCAAATTCCCTGCTAATGAGTTATGTTAATGTGACAGCAGCTGTGGGTCAGACTGCAGCCTCAACATCTGCACGGCCTGAAGACTGCTTTCCAGGAAGTGAGGGAGACCTCATAGTAGCTACGAGTCCTTAGGAAAGAAGAATTAAAACCGGAAATCCAGAGTATCGCTTTTGCGGGTTGGAACGTTTACAGCAACAGCTCAACTGGTGTGCACACCTGGGAATTTGTGTGATAGAATCAGAACTTTGAAAAAGTCTAGAAGCAAAGTCAGCCCAGGCAAAGGGGAGGAGAAATCCCAAAAGCCACCAGCTTCCAGGATCTGTCAAATAAAACAGGAGAGGGATATATAAAGAGGCCGTGAAGTGTTAGGAAAGGGTCCCTCATCTGGACTGTGGACCATTTCAAGATGTTGGTCAGGTTCTGTGCCTAAAGACTCTGCCAACAATCCCAAGGCCCCTCTGAGAAGCATCATTCTATTGTGTAATAATTCACAGTCTCAGTGTGCAGACTCTCATAATGGTGTTTCCAGATCAGCCTATAAGAACCATGAAGAACTCTTATAGCGATGGAGATGCTGGGCTATGGATTTCATAGCACATGAGCATCCTGGTCCCTCAGTTATGCCCTGGATGAAACAGGACACTGCTAGTGCCTCAACCATCCTGAGGAGACAGTTTTTCTTGTCCCCTATGGGCTTTTGTTTTGTTTCTGTTTTTGTTTTTTAGTAATCTCATCCTGATGACTGTTACTGACAAGGATTCTCAAGGATCACATGTCCTAAGATAATTCATCAAACTAGAATTCTACAGTATCAGAGCTGGAAGGAGAGAGAGGGAAGAGCTTACCCACAGTTAGAGAGATGGGAGGCTGCAAGGGGAAGTGAGCTGCCTGTGAGTCACCACGTGGTTGGTCCAGCCTATCTCCTCCAAAATTCGTACGGTCAATATCAATCTTAACTACCAAAATGGCGGCACCAAGAGGTGGGGCCCCCAGGACATGATTCTGTCACTAAGGCTCCATGGCCACAAGTTAGTGCCTTTAAAAAGGAATGCAGTCCCCTGGCCATTCTCACATTAAAAACATAGGGAGCATTGCTATGAGAAATAGCTCTGTCTCTGACACTGTATCTGCTGCTACTTTGACCTTGGACTTCTCAGCCCTCCAAAACTATGGAAAATATATTTCTCTTGCCTATAAATTACCCAGCCTAAGTTATTATATTATAGCACCAGTCATGGACTAGGACATCAGCTGACCAGTGAACTGGTGCAGCTAAGCAGTAACCACAATTTGAGAGTCTCTAGACTCTCTCTTCAAAGTCCACCCCATGAGCCGTAGAAGAGTGCTTGGTCAGATGGACACCTGGAGCCTCTCTGAGTATGGTCCCTCAAATAGGAGAGTCACAGGATAGTGAAAAGAGGGCACAGAACAC
The DNA here is from genome assembly GCA_004027455.1 of Hydrochoerus hydrochaeris. Lineage (NCBI taxonomy): Eukaryota > Metazoa > Chordata > Mammalia > Rodentia > Hydrochaeridae > Hydrochoerus > Hydrochoerus hydrochaeris. Next base: position 200,439 of record PVLA01003381.1, read on the forward strand.
ACTCTGAACCTCTGGGGTCTCACTGAGCCTGCTTTGCCAACTTGGTTCAACTGTCCTAACCCAAGAGTTTGGGGGAACAACTCAGTGCACATGGCTGCAGGATCTCCACTTATGTAATGTGGTCATCACCAGAAAATGTCTCAAATTTGAGCTAAACCTTTCCACTCTCCATTTATTGCCTCCTTTTGATCTTCTCTGTGAGTGAGGGAAGTAAGAGGGTCATGGATGACTGACCCGCTTTACAGATGAGAAAAACCACTAGCAGAGAAAGTGGAAAGGGCACTCACCTAACTGCTGACAAAGCTAGAATGAAAAATCATTTCTCAACTCTTACTTCATTAATTTTCTCCTGCAATAATTCATAGCCCTTTGGGGTTCTACAGGAGAGAGAATAAGGTGTTTCTGATCATATCCCAGATGTGGCAGGTACATTGCTATTCCAGATGACTGAGAAAAACCCACTCCACTCATTTCACACATGAAAAAAGAGTAACACACAAATATACCTACATCCAGAACCGTGTTGCTAAAAACACTGAACTCATCAGCAGTGCTGGTAGGGTCAAAGATTTTCAAGGGAGAGACAATACTCAACACAAGAAAATCTGGAATTAATTTAACTCTGCATTTTGCCATTCATAAAAATGTAGGCAGTGCCAAAAATTTAAAGTGCTTGCTTCAAAAAAAGAGGTACCGTTCTAAATGCAATTTTAATGCCTACAGAGCACTTAGTACATAGTGAGTTTTTGACAATCATACAATAGGGCATCTTCTCAGGTTGGCTCAGAAAATCCTGTTTCAGATACAAGATGCCTGAAATGCCCTTTACCTTCAAGGCAGAATCTTTGGAGGGACTTGTATGTTCAAACTTCTAATTCCATGTATGTAACCTACATCTTTTCTGATCACACTCTCAACCGATGTTTTAGTTGCTTTGTAATTTGTCTGTCTTGAAAGTAATAAAGTAGAAACCTTCTATCTCTTATTGAGCCCCCAGTGCAATGCCTTCTACATAAATATATTTAATAGGTAAATAAATAAATGCCATTCCCTAGACCTAGGTGCTCCTCCCAAGCTACGTACCCTGGCTGGGTAACTCCTGCTTCAAGCAGAACGTCAAGTTTCCCTCAACCCTCCACATAAGTCAGACTCTCACCCACGTTCCCTGCTTTACACTCTGTACTACCTGTGGTTACAGAAATAAGCATATTACATTTTTCATTTATCTCAAGTATCTTTTTTTTTTTTGAAGGTAGCAAAATACAACAGAACAAGACAGAACAAAGCCAACTGAGACAATGCAGCGAAATTGGTTCAGAACTTCACAGCAGGATACCAGGATAACAGTAATAGGTACCATAGTATATCTTGTTATCTTCATAATAGTTGTCCAGTCAATTAGGTATAGCAAAACCAAACCAAAAACAGAACATTATAAAACCATTCTAAAGAGAATATTGAGTGGAGTAAAAACAATTAATTGTAATGAAGCAAAACAGTGAAAACAACATTTGCCTTCAAACAGAAGATGGAAGGAAATCCCTCACATTTGCTATATTGCATATGGTCATCCTCCCAAGAGATGCTCAGGCCTCTGACCTCAGTTGCTAACAGGGGGGTGAGGGGTTGGGATATTTGATTCCCAGCCCCCACTGCTGGTAAGCTCATGGGAGCCACTGACTGGGTCTCCTCCTGGCTCGTGCCCCAGGGAAGTGTTTACTAAGAGGGCGAGCAAGTTGCCTTCTTGTGCAACCACCTGGGTTCCACCATGGCCATATCTCAGAAGCCACTCTATCTCAAGTATCTTTTAAAAGACTTTACCCATGTGGGCAGAGCTTCAAATTGGCCTCTTTAGTTGCTCCTTCTTGACACTGAGGAGACATAAGATGAAAACATGCAAGTAAAAACAACATGCAAGAAACTACAGGAAAGCAACAACTTCAGAAATGTAGCATGAACATCCTCAGAGAAGGATATTAAAAATGTGTTACTTCTATGAGCTACAAACAGATACAAAATCCTATATTTAAATAAAGGAACATTCAAAGGACAAAAGAGATGTCTCAGGAATTAAAAACACAACATTAGAAATTTTATACTTGATAGAAATGGTGGAAAATAAAACTGTAGACTTTCCCCAAAAACACAGGCAAAGAAAAAGGGACTACAAAACAGAATATCAGAGAAATCAAACAACCAACTAAATTAGACTTTCAAGCAAGTAGAGAAAAGAGAAGCCAAAAACCAACACCAACAACAAATAAAATCATGTAAACCTGAACTGAAAAGTACATGTCCAAGTAGAAAAGGTATATGTGGACACATTAGACTTTCATCTAGGTAGGTCATACGCAAATTTCAGCATGTAAATGACAAAAGACAAGATACTACAAGCTCTCAGAGAGAAAAAGATCAGGATTAAGGGTAGCTTTGAATGTTTCAACAACTGAGAAAAAGACAATGAATCAATGGTTCCAACATCATGGGGGGACATGGTTCCAACTTAGCATTCTGTGTATGGAAAATTCATCAAGGAAAGGTATAATATAGGAATTTTTGACTAGAAATAGTCCAAAAGCATTACATCCCATCATAACCATCAACAATTTTTACACCAGAATAAAGACATATAAAAAAGGAAGATCTGGACATGTAAAGATTGGTAGGGAATAGAATAGAAGAAAGAAATGATGATAAGTCTCTGGATGGAAAGAGACCGTGGTGATAACTGGTCTACCATGTGGCTGACGGGAGAGACAGGTGTGTTGACAGCTATCGCTGCAAGCACCCTGCTGCTACCATCTCAGCTTGAATAATTGCCATAGAAGGTGCTTCACTAACACAAGGAATTTTGAAACTCAGCTTCCAAGGAACAGGGAATTCAACCTACAAAAAAGGCAAAGGCAATTCCAGTATTTACAGCAACGTCCCATGATGATAGCTGTGTAGTTCAGGGAATGAGAGGAGACTATAAGAAAAAGTTGGAATACATAAATTTGTTACATAATTGAGCTGTAGAAATTTCGCTGGGAAGCCTTTGGAAGATGCAGGGAAAATAAGAAATAAATAGAAAGAAAACCAAGTAAGTAAGGTCTATGAATGTGAGTGATTAGGGAAGAACTCACTAGAAACCTTAAACTCAAAACGTGTCTTGAGTTCTGATTGGCCTGAACTTGGGTACTTAACATATAGAAATGTGTTCTTGTTCCAATTTCTCAGCCTGGGGAAATTCTGAAGCACAAACAATTGCAATAACCAAAATAAACACTAAGCATACATAAGGCAAGAAAATCCATACATTGGAAGTATTTCCCACACTGGGACAGATCCAGAGTTTCTAATGACCCCAATAGACTCTGCTCCTTGAGAAATTTCACACTGCAGTAAAGTCATTTTTTACTTCAGAAAGATTACTTATGCTAGCAGGGAATTGTGGGCAACAGGCAAAGAACCAAGAAATGAGAAATGAAGTGGTCACAAGATCCTATCTGGGATCTGCCTGGAATCACAAGGTAATAGCACAGAACATATCTAGTCGAGTAGGTGATTTCAGAGGAAGGGTGAAGAGATCATCACTGTTACCAAGGGGCTCATCCAACATGAACCATGCAGTTTCATGCCCTTTCTGTGTGGTGAGGAGAGCTTCTTTGTGCAGTCATGTGATCAGAGGGCTTAGTCACCAACAGCGGCAGAGTGGCTACTTTTCTCCACACTTTTGGGTTTCAAGAGCCACCAAGAGATTAAGTTTTTCCTATTGAAAGTTATATTCATGTTACCTACAGAACTTGTGTGATAACTAGATAATTCCTGTATTAAAACTTAGTACTTTTGTTTATATCTGCTTAAATCAAATAACAGTTAAATACAAATATCTAAAAAGTAAAGGTATAGCATGGCTATCAAAGGAAAGCCAGCAGCATCATCTGTGGTAGGTACCCTGCAAAATAGACCCCCACGTCTTCTTGCCTCTTGGTGTTCACTCTCTGTTGTTCTTTTCCACGCTGAGGAAGGACAACCTGTGTAACCAGGAGGCTATTGTAGATGTGAAATGTAGCATCTAAGGGCAGTGCATCAGAAGCATTGTGACTCACTACCTAGCTCTATCTTAAACTGCTTACTCTGGGAGAAGCATACCGATGTGACCAGAGAGTGGCATACAAAGAAGTCAATGTGAAGAGTGATCGAGGCCTCCTAATAACAGCCACGTGAATGCACCATTTTGGAAGAGAATCTTCCTGTTCCAGGGAGACTCTCAGAGGACTACAGCCCTTCTCTAACTTTGTGACCACAGCTTCATGAGAGATCCTTGTGCAGAAAGATCCACCTAAGACACTTAAATTCTTGACCCACAGAAACTATGTAAGATCACATACATGCATTGTCTTAGGTCAGTAAGTTTTGGGCTATTTTGTTATACAGTTTTAAATAATACATTTGCTATAAATGGAAAGTTAAAACAAATCAGTGCTACATTCTGCTTGTGGATGGCTCCTTTGTGAATGATTTAAGCCTAAAATCTGTTGTGTGCTGGTTAAAGGGAGACATTCATAAATATTAGAGTCAAAGATTAATTCCAAACACAGATCTGTTCACCTTATCTAATCAGAGAGAAAGAGAAAATTGGAAAAGGAAATCTCTCTGTTCCAGCTACTTAATGTCATATCATGTGTCAGTTAAAATTATTTCAGGGACCAGTAGTTGTATGAGTTACATATTTGTGAGATGACAGTGGTGGAAAGGCTGCAAGATGGTGCCATGGGAACAAGTTTGGACAATCTGTAGCGAGTGACTCTGGCACGTGAATTCAGCCCTGTGGACCTCAACCCGCTTCTCTGTACAAAGACTGAATCAGGTGATGCCTGAAGTCTCTTCTAATTCCTGTAATTCAGAATTCTACCTCCAACCCAAGACATAAATAACACCATAGTCAGCAATGTACCAGAGGACAAACCCAGTAACCTGCAGAAAGACATATGCACACTTTCTCTTTGTGCACACACAACTTAAAATATCTTAATATGTGTTCTAAAGTGTCAGATTTGTTCAATCAAGATTTGAAAAATAAATTTAGTCACATATTCTAACTGGAAAAAAAAAAACGAAGAGCATTCCTCATTTACACATCCAGAGTGACTGTAATCTTTGCTAAAAATAAGCCTTTTGGCCTGAGTCATGTTCAAGTCACAATAATTAAATACCAAGGAGCGGAAGCTTGAAACAGGCCATGTCTTAGTTTCATTCCACATGTGCATTTTCCCTGAGTATCAAAGTCACAGAGTCTCTGCATGAGAGTCAAGGAGGCCCTGTGCCAATCTGAACATCTGCTTTGACCTACAGAAAGCGAACCTGCTGGACCTGAAATTCTGAGCTAATTTTCCAAAGCAGCTTAGTGTTTTAATGACCATAAATTGACTCTAATCTACCTATGAACATATGTATAATTACAGCAACAGTTCAGCTCAGTATTATTTTTATCATATATCCATTTTCTTCTGTGTCACCACCAAGACAAAGGCAATGAGGTATTTCCTACACAGGAATCCTGCCCTCCTTCAGCCTAACATTTCCTGCTTAACATCCATTTCAAAGGTTAACAGTGCTGCAAGGTTATTTCCTCGACTGGCCACTTCTAGTGCAAAAAAGAGAAACTTTTTGCTTGTGAATTCCTCTGAGAAACTCCTATTTGAAGATTATGTACCTATTTTAAAACAAGTTCAAATTTGGATTTCAATGGTCTGTATTTAGGTAGACATGTAAGTCCCCTAACCTGGCTAAATTTAAGATTAGAGTTTATCAAAATTTATTCCAGAATAAATTTAAATTTGTTTAAAATACAGAAAGAAGAAAGAAGAAAAAAACAATAAAGACAGAGCAACAATAAAGCCAAGGAGAAAAAGGAGAGAATGATACAACAGAATCATACAAATAGACATGAGGAACTGAAGTGAGTAGGGAATAGAACGGAGAAAAGAAAGAAAACAAGCCAATATCTCATTGCCTTTTCCTCCTAAGCTTCTCCCAGTAATTTTTACTGCCCTGCCTTCCACATAGCAGCATTTTTATGGCTTGCACTGGTTAAGCATACTAAGACATCGTCCAATTCCGGCCTCCCTTGCTCTGCACAGAGGAGTCTGCCCGAGGTCACATAGCTACTCAGTGACAGGTCACAGATACGCCTGCCCTTCCTCCCTCTGTCCACATACCATAATGGGCACTCAGCTCTTGCTGAATTGTGGGAGGGGTCCCACATGCTTCTTCAGACAATCACACAATTGTCCTGACCCTTGTTAAGAAGTGAAAAAAATGGCCTCTAATGCTAGTAGTAAGTTTACCAAAGGCCAGAAATCAAAGATTTCTGTATCTCCACCATTCTAGAGGAGGTACAAACTATAGACAACTGTTCTTTGTGCTTCATGTAAAGTCACAGCAACACAGGAGGCTGTAATCCGCTCATATGTCTCAAAGAAGTACATGGTCACCTGGTATCTTAGCTTCAAGAAGATTTAGATTTGGGTATAAATGGATAATGAAAACAGAAGCTAGTTACGCCCTGACCTACTACACAGCCCAGAAAGAATCTCTAGCTAGATAATGTACTGAAATATTAACTTGCATTTGCCTTTGCTGTATTTCTGTTCTTCTCTCTCTAGCAGGCAATCAACATTGTCTTTCCTTGCTGTGGGGATTTGGGGAAGATAAAAGTCTAGATCTGCAATTTTTCTTGTGTTTTATAGGACTAACCTTGCTGTCAGCATTGTGTGTAGGAACAAGGAAAAGAGAGAGATAAAAGAGAGACCCTTGACTACAGCGGGACTGGAGAAACAAATGTTTGGGTCCTCCCTTGAGAAGAACTAGTGAGGGGCTACTCTAGGGTCCTAGAGCTGGGTTAGAGGAGGTCAGAGCTGAGAGGCACCCAGGTGATACAGAGGGGTGGGAGCCATGTCAGAGATTTCTGTTCTTCAAGACAGTGGACATTTGAGTAGGACTGATCATTGGTGAGTCCAAGGGGCTCTCTCCAGTCTCCTACCATTTCATATCCAGCCAGGGAGCTACTGTGCACAGGGCAAGCAGTAGCTGAAATACAACCTGGTGAGTAGCCAACAGCAAGAGGGTACCTTTACCCAAGAAAACACACATGCCATATGAACCAGGAATGTCCTTGCAGGCTCCAGCCCATCTATCTTTCTCCCATTCCTGAATACAGAGCATCTCTAGTACCTATGAATAAATTTCCGATCACTAGAGTAGTGTGGAGGCCTTGCATCCACAGGGAGCTTAAAGAGAAAAAAGGAAATGGACTATTGAATGTATTCCAGGATCCACAGGCAAAAATTCATTCTCTACATAAAACTCTTGAAGCAGTGATCACCCCTTCCTCACCCCTTAACAAACGGTGAGTGCCACGATTCTCAGAAGCACATCTGACAGAGGCAGAATCTCTGGCTGACAGACACAGCAAAAGGGCTCATAGATGTAACATTAGTTCTCACTCTTAGAGAAAGCTGGTGAGAGAGACAGTTCAGACGTGAATCCACCTGGTTAAGCCCGAGGTCCTCAGATCCGCCACTGAGGACTTGCAGCTGAGAGGAGGGTGGAGTCACATCTCCCGTGAAAGCTGTTCTTTGTAAGGAAGGTGCCACTTGCTATTGTCCTGAGGTACACATGGGCCACTGTTCATCCCGGGATCCCGTAACGGATGTCATTCCTGGTTCAACAGCACCAAGACCTCTGGTCTTTGACCCATACAAATCTCAATTAGCCAAAATTATTCAGCTGTGTCCAGGCTCTGTCTTCCTTCAAACACCTAATTGTGTGAAAGCCACATTCCTTGGAGATGCCACCCCCACCTCCATGATCAGACCCTCCCATCCCCAGCCTGTCCCCAAGGGTTTCTCTCCAGTTTTTCTTCTTCTTTTAATGAACTGTGCCAATCATTAAGGAAATTCCACTACAGCGTTATTACTCTTGGCGACCCTTCACTCGCTGGCCAGTGAGCCAAACAAATGTTCCCATTTATAGCTGCTTTCAACTCTAGTCCAGCCAGGCACTGCAAGACCCCATCAGCCTTTTCATCTACCCTGCTAAGAACGCACAGGCAGGCAAATCCTTGCGAAACAGAAAGGGATGTTAATATGGTACCAAGTGACAGAAAGCAAACCTGCAAGCCAGTTATAATACATCCGTTTCCTCACTCTGGGTCTCTCTTAACCTCCACGGAATCAGTAATTAGGAAAAGTCACATAACCTCGAGATTCATTTGGATTCCCTGATGGTGAAGGCTTTAAAATATACACATGCTGCTTTTGTTGATGCCATTATAGATCCTTTACAGGTCAAGCCTGTTTGAATGTAGCAGAAGATTGAACATGATATAAAACCACCTGAGATCTTATTACTACTTGTCCTAGTAAGAGATTATCCTTGGAGTTGTATGTGTGACCCCATCAATAATAAGAAGGCAAAGATCCATGATGTTTCAAGCATATGTCTCCCCAGAAAACAGAAGCTAGTTATGCCCTGACCAACTACACAGCGCAGAAAGAGTCTCTAGCTAGATAATGTCAAAATTCTCACACTTCACCTCTGGCTTTTGAGAAAAAAAAAATGCATCTTAAGATCACTAATTATCTTTATAACAACACATCTTTTTATAAGGATATGGAATTTCTTTTTTTTCTTCTGCTCCTTAAGCCACTTATCTTGCTTCTTATAAAACCACATCAGACACATGAAATCCCCACCGAACAAGCAGAAGTGAAATTGCATTAGGTGAGTGAAAGCAGCAAATGCTAATTCTGAAAATACATGTTAGGTCACGTTGGCTTGATTTTTCTGCCTCTTTAGGTAAATAAAGCAAAGTCCTTGTTTTGTTTTCTCTATTCTCTATTTAAATAGTACTAGTTTACTGCATTCAAAGAAAGCTGGAGTTAGTTCACCCGTGCTTCAGAGATTGTGACTCAGGTCTGCCAGACCATTGGAGACCCCCAACCTTCTGATTCTGCCCACTTTCCGAGTTGACTCCCTCCTGAAAATGGGGCTGGAGCAAAGCTAGGACAAGGAAGTCACAATGTGGTGGTAAGAGGGTGTTGTAAGTGCTGCAAAGTGCCCTAGAAGCTGTGTATGTTCCTGGTGTGCTCAGAATTCAGGGAATTGTAAACTCCAGGGCAACACGTTACTGAGGCTGGACTTCACAGAGGCCCTGTCTTGTGCTTAGCATGAAGCATTCCAGGAAATGATGTACCCACTAAGAGGCCAAACCCAAGTCAGCAGAAGCTTGCAGAAGAGCAGAAGAGTAAGAGGGAAACAGGGAGAAGAGCCAGGGCTGGAAGGCACCCCAGGATAAAATTCCTTTCATGCTTAGGTCTTTCCATGTTTTCAAACCTTTTTCTAGAACCTGGTAGACCAGCTGCACTCATGTGGGAGAGGTTGGAAATGCAGAACTTCAGGCCCCAACTGAGACCTACAAATCAGAAACTTATGCACATGAAAGTTTCAGAAACACTGGTCTAGGACACAGATAAATAAAAACAAATACTAGCCCCAGACATCTAGCAAAATACAAGCTGTGAAAAGAAAGAAATGATGGGCAACATAGGTCCATATAGTGTATGTTAAAGACTGGGAGTTGGGGACAGAAGAGAGCTACACATAGCATTCATCTACCCAGTGAGGTATCAGCTGCTTTTTCAAATCAGATGCATCCTTCTGTTTTTCACTTGGCAGGCACATGGTGTACACACCTAAATTTATATATCTTTCTCCTGTCATCAAATGTCCACAGGACCTTCCAGCCAGCCCTCTGCCTCTGCCACCTCATGAATACCTCTACCATGCCACTGGTGGGTCAGTCTTCCTAACCCATTTCTCACTTCTGTCATTCCAGTCTGTACCTAGGTCCACAGTGGCTGCCCGCTGCATGTGGCAAGCTGACCTCACATTTATCCCACTTTTTCTGGAAACTCCATTCAATGGAAGACAAGATTTTTAACAAAGGTGCATATATATATATATATATATATATATATATATATATATATAACATATATATGCATATATATAACATATATATGCATATATATATAACATATATATGCATATATATAACATATATATGCATATATATATAACATATATATGCATATATATATAACATATATATGCATATATATAACATATATATGCATATATATATAACATATATATGCATATATATAACATATATATGCATATATATATAACATATATATGCATATATATATAACATATATATGCATATATATATAACATATATATGCATATATATATAAACAAAATAAGCTAGAAAGGAAACATCAGCATAAAAATACCTTTAAATTTTGGAGGACAGAAGATAGAAACCAGAGAGAAAGTAATTATGTTAAGGGGCCAGAGAAAACATCATTCTATGGCACTCAGAGATTCAGGGGACATCAGGTGCCAGGCTAGAAATTCTGACCATGACTCCGTCTGTATATGGGGTCACCAAACTTCGGGTCCCAGTACGCAGCCCAGTAAACACATGCACTCCAAACTCTAGGGAGCTCAAGGACCTGTCCTTGGAGAAATTGTAGCATAGCCATTCCTGATGCAAGTTCTCCAGGAGTGACAGAGGCCAAAGGTGAGGTGCATGTCTACAACAGTGAGGTTGAGTTCAATTTACAGTAGAGCCTTCAACTTCCTATTTCTGGAAAGTATACAGCTAAACTTTGAATCATCAGGAAGGAGGTTATAGGATTCTTGTCCGGAGAAGCTGGTCAGCCTCAAACAAATCACAGCAAAGCTCCAGAGATATAAGCGCATAACATCTCATGAATCCCACCAGCAAAACCCACAAAGAGCATCTAGTGGGGTTTCTGCTACCTTGTTCTCAAGTTGAAGTTTGCAAGTTAGCATCATTTTAGGTTTAGGAAAATATCACATCAAAGATAAAGGTCTATGCAAGAAATACTTTTTAAAAATCAAAGATATATATATATCTTTAAATACAGGAAGCAAAAGACAGTGTTGGAAGCAAAAGAAAACCTTATCACAAAAAATAACAAAACTCTCACAGAAATAATATTGCCTCCATTAAAAAATAATAATAAGAGGATATAGGAAAGAAATAGATCTAGAGAATAAGAAAATATAAATATTAAAAACATGACAAAAATTTTAAATGAAACATAAGAAACAAATATTTAAAATATAAATTAGAGATTCAGTACAGGGAGTCAACATCTTAAAATAAGGAACTCTAGAAAAAATGAACTCAGGAAGCAGTCAGAATACAAGACTCAAAACATATAGAAAATTTTCTGAAACTATAAAACACAAGTTCTTAGACCAAGAAAGTTTCACCCAGCAGCCAGCACCATGAAGGAAGAAAGCCACAAACCCAGAGGAAAAAAACATTGAGAAGATTTTAAAAGCTCACCAGGAATGGGAGAGAGTGGGGGGCGGGGGAAACCACATCTTAAAATGGCTTCCTGGGAACAGGCACTGGAATGTTGGCCAGGCCCATGTGTAATACGCAGGAAATTTCCACTGAAATACAAGGAAAATAGGGTAGAAGGTCTGCCACCTTCTTTAGCTGCTGTGTGGGTCCATATCACTTGAAAAGATTTTAAAAAAAGAAGAGAAGAGCACCATCAAAGAGCCTCCCCCTGCTCCGTAGCCCCTGCTGCCATGTTGGATTTCTGTCAGCCATGCTGACTTAATTCCCAGCTGGCTGCAACCTTTGGGGAATTAATGAGGATGTGGTGAAGCTTTCTTCTGCGTTCTCAGAGGTTTTCCAAACTCGTCACATCCTTTGAAGGAGAAATTCTTCAGTGTTTAAGCATGATGATGACTAGTTCTCTAGCTTTCTGCACATATGTAGTTTTTTAAAACCCCATTTGTAGTATTCCTTTGGTCATTTCTTTTACAATTTAGAAGCCATGAGTAAAGTTAGGAGCATGTGTTGGAATCACTACCAAGGCCTGGAAGCTCCATGGCTAATCTTCCCTTTCTCTTTAGTTAATTACATGTACTGTGGAGTTAGACACAAACATGATGGTGTCTAATCTCCCCCACCAGGTGACTTGGGATGTTCCTTCCACCCCCTGCAACTCAGTTTCTCCACCTGTAAAATTTCAAATGTGATACTACCAGTCTCATAAGTTATAACCAGAAGCAAGAGCTAATGTGCGTAAAGTGTGTAATATAGAAAGCATAACTTCTAAAATGTCATTTTATAACAAGACAAGCATGTATAAGAATTGAAGAACCCCTAGAGTCAAGAAAGGTACAATGTTCCTAATTTTCTCCAACACACATTCATCCCCACTTCTGCTGAAACAGGTGTCCTGAAGCCCTTATTTCCAGGCTCCACTAAGAATCTCCTCAGAAAATGAGCTCCACCCTTCTCATGGGGTGAACATTCAGGGATGCAGGATCTATCTTGGCAATCTAAACTTTGTTGCTCCACGGTGCCTAAGACACAACTGCAAATTTCCATGCTCAATAGTGAAATACACATTGGTGTATTACTCCAGCCCAAAGTTGAAGAACCTACAGGAGGTCAATAAGCACCCAAAAAGAAAGAAACAAGAGATGTCACATGCCCAAGAACTGGCATCAAAGCAAGCATGGAAATGAAGGGCCCCAGGCTCTCAACACTTCAGGCTCCTGCAGAAAGAGGATCCAACACTCTCCCCCACCAAAAGATGATGATAACAGTAGTCACAATGCTTTTCCATCACTCATTACCATTTTCAAAGAGTGCCTTTCCATCTCCGTAATCCTTTACAAGCAACTGAAAAGTCATTTGGGTAGGTGCTATGTATTCATTTTATAGATAAGAAACTAAGGCTGGGGAGGTGCAGGTAACTTGCTTACCATCTTCTGTCCAGAGCAAACACTGAAAGCAAGAGGTCTTAACACACCCTCTAGAGTTCTTCAGCACTGCTCCCTAAAAGGCAGATGGATACACCCCCCCATTGTACAGCACTGCAGAAGCAGAGATGAAAATGCAGCTCTTGGATGCGCTCCCATTTTGAAGTCAAGTGACAGGAGAATACTGTTTCATTCCTGGCTAGGCCACCTTTCCTGGTGACCACAGATATTGGGATATTGGAAAAAGAATGCTGCACAGAGGGTACCAAGGCAATTGTCCCTGGAGGACACTTAGGCCTGAAGGTTACCTGCCTTGCTAGAGTCTCCTGAGTTTGGATGCCTCTAAAAATATCAAGGTGGACTCGATCACCTCATTCCATATGGAACTCATCATCCCAGGAGCCCCTTTGAATGATTATATGAGCAAATTGATCAACACTGGATTATTAAGAAGGAAAATTGGCCATCAAGAGTTTTCCCCTTTGTGTTTGGGGGTGAGGCTGAGAGAAAGCACTTTGAAGACTAATCCCCACAGGGCTTGATAGGAGCTGACTCAGGGCATGGGTTTGTGTGCGCTTGTGCAGACAGTTTTTGTAGTTTGGATAAAAAGTCCCCTAGAGAACAATTGAAAACTCTGGCATTTTGACAGGGTTAATGTCAACAAGATAATCTAAGTAATATGCCTTCTTTTTTTCAGTCTTAATTTTCAGTCTTACAGCCTTTGGAATTGATTCATTTCTATCTGATCTTTTTTGAAAAGCGACAAATACAAAAATATTGGTTCCGTGTGTCCTGCCTTCCAGTGTATTGTGCGGATCCCTTGCAACCTTATGGTTTGGAACCTATTAAAGATTTTCACCTTTGGCAAGGACAGTTTTGTTTTTTGGAAACAATCTAGTGTTAATTCCCTTGCCCTAGAGAAGTCCTTCTGCACTGATTTTTTCTTTCTTCTTTTCTTTCTTTCTTTCTTTTTTGTTTGATCAAAGAAAAATGGCAAAGAGAAAATTTAAAAGGCATTATAAAATTTTCAACAATCAATAGAAACAATAAGAAAATGGAATAAATAATGAGAGGTAGACAGGAATGGTGGAGAGCCCACGAGAAGAGTCTGCTCAGCAAATAGAGGTGTAAAGAAGATAAAAACTCCAAGAAAAAAAAGAAGCTGAAAAAAGAACTGGGAGAAGAGAGAAAGGCAAGAAATTATAAGTTACCATGGAGAAGAAAGGGATCATGACTTGAAGTTTAAAATGAGTAATTCAAGAAAACAACACCGAGACCCCAAGAGAAGGGATCTAAATATAACTAATGAAGAAATTGTAAGAGGATTATGGAAAGGGGAGCCCTTGAAGCTGAGAAGTCTCCAGAAGCTCTTTCTTAGATAACAAAGTATGTAGCAATCAAACATGGAAATGATTCAACTCCCTCTCACCCACTGCCCACTCCATAGCTATCTTGCATGCTCTTATTCTTAAATTATCTGTCTATTGAGTCTGTCTGACACACACCACACAGGCTCCCTGGATGGCCACAGTCTAATATAAACAATGGTGTGGAAGGCACTCACGATAAGGTGGGGTTCTAATCACCAAAGGCTTTCATAGTCCATGATACTTGTTATCAGTGGCCACTGAGGCTAGAGTCATGCCTGGCACAGTTAATCCTTCCCTTGACATGGGGTGAGTTTCCCAAGTCAAAGCTGTAAATCTCTGCCATTCCTCCTCCAGACTGCTAGCTCATTAGAGCAGACAGAGACACACTGAACATATAACAACAGATCATTAGACATGCCGAGCCACAAGGTCCAGGTGCTGCCTAACCACACCACTGGGGTAGAGGAGTTGTGCTTTTAAGGATCTCAGTACCTCAGGCGTTCAATGGGATACTGGGTGAAGTGAAGCTCTGAGGATGAAGGATGGATGGAATTCAGCATGACCCAAAGATGCTCTAAGGGCTTCATGGTAAATCCACCCTCTTTCTTGCTGGAAAGGGGCTGGGAAACAAGACATGTTTCCCCAATGATGAAGATGAAAAAAGCTTTGGGAAACTGATTCTGAATCCCCAGAGTGAAAGAAGACAAAATCTCCTGTACTCTGTTGATACAAGTGCTGTGTAGCTGCCTGTTCCACACTCTAACTCCCAGACACCCAGGATAGGAAGCTTAGAGTCCTCTCTTACTGTCTCCCAAGATGCCTCTGTTTTACCAATGCCTGCCAACTCTTATCCAGGAAGATATTTCACTCTCCATTTCCAATCTCAGTTCAAGTTCTTTACCTTTGCCTAGAACTGCTACCCTTTCTTCTAGCTGGTCTCCCTACCTGTGAAGCATTTTATGTCACCCCAGCCAGTGTTCTTCAGGTTCTTAGTTGCCCAGGTAACAGTTCCTGTTCCAGTTCCTATTGCTTCTAGTCTCATAAAAACAGCTGACCACTATGATGCATAACTAGTCACCATGATGCATATTGTATAAACCAATCTTCAATTGACAAGCCATTCTGCTTCTATATATCCCACTTGCTTATCCAGTAGAAGCCCTACACCACCAGAGATCAGAGCCTGATATTTTGGGAATGATCCTAATCAGCACCCATTGACATAAAGTAAATCTGCCTCCAAATCTTGGGTGATATTTTGGTGTTTCTGCTTGCTGTTGTATAACCATTAAGCTGCAGACTTTCTGAGGCAAAGCTTTCTTCCCTCCCCAAGTGAACAGTGGTGGCGCCTCAGTAACTGCTACTAAAATATAAACACGTTGTCTACACAATGCAGCCCCACTCACCTTTCCACCATGTGGCTCATGGCTGTCCTTTGGACACAGCCCACTCCAGGCTGACCATTCCTCTCAGTTCTCAGCACACAACCAGGACTTCCTCTCTCT
>PVLA01003382.1:0-106352 GCA_004027455.1 Hydrochoerus hydrochaeris
AGTCATTCTTTAAATATTATCAGAAGTCCAAACCAGAATCCAGGGAGAAAAATGACAGGAAAATTGTTTTGTATATATAACTTATATGTATTTATAATGAATACAAACAAGATGTACAAAGAGAATCATGTTTCATATTAATAAAGTATGATTAAATCACAGTAAATGGAAAGATTATATAAATTGAGAATGAAAAAAAATCGCTTCTCTACTGTCCTTGTTCTCCCCAAATTTGGTATATAAAGTCAGTGCCTTGTCAAGTTACATTGAGAAGTTTTTGTTATTGCATATGACCAACGAATTCTAGTAGCTTGAAGGTCACATGGGAGAGATATTCTGAACAAACCATTAAGAATATTGCAAAAGGTAAAAGTGAGACCGGCTACATAATTACACTAATATCATCATATTATAGGCAAAATATATTGTGAGAAGAGGAAAGCAATGAGAGGCATCAGGGGATTTGGGAATATGTATCTATACATAAAAGTTAGTGTATTAAAATCAATAAAAAATGACAACAGAGAAGGCAAAATAAATTGAATAACATAACAAAATTGAAGATAAAAAGTTAATTTTGTTGCAGGAGAAGTAAAGGAAGAAAAAAAAGAATAAAATTCAAATAGAAAAGGCAATTACTACAAGTGGTAAAAACTGTAAATGCTCTTATGCCAAGAAGTAACTGTTCCTTGATTATTCAAGTAAATTCAGTAATCTAACCTAAAGTCTGACTAGGAAAATAATGGAGAGTTGAATCAGAATATTTATGCATTTAGGAAAACATAGTTTTAATTTAAGAAGGCTGTTTTCTATAAGAATGTGTTTTATCTCCAAATCCATGCAAATAATTTCTCTCTGACCTTAACAAAATAATGTAGCACTTAGGCACAAAGATGCATCCGAGAAGTGCTGCACTGGAAGCCAAGATGGGGAAGACTTCCATGGTCACCATCACCTTCCCCTTGCTGCTGTGGTACACAGGGAGGAAGGTGACCCACACACTGCAGAACACCAGCATGCTGAATGTCAGGAACTTGGCTTCATTGAAGGTGTCAGGCAGGTTCCTGGCCAGGAAAGTTACCATGAAGTTGAGCAGGTTTGGGAAGCCCAGGTATCCCAGGGCACAGTAGAAGGCAGTGAGGGAGCCCTTGTTACACATGATGATGATGTGACCATGTTCAGAGTATGTGTCCCTGTCAATGTAGGGTGGCTTTGTCCCCATCCAGATGCCACAGAGAGTGAGTTGGATTAGGGAGCAGATGGGAATGATGTAGTTTGGTGTCCCTGATACCAGAAACTGCCTCATCTTTCTGCTTGGGCCAGTGAGCTTAAAGGCCAGAACCACAGTAATGGTTTTGGCCAAGACAGTGGAAACAGCCACAGTGAAGACAACTGCAAATGTGGTCTGCTGGAGGATGCAGGTGGCTATGTTGGGACGACCAATGAAGAGCAAGACACAAAGGTAACAGAAGGTGAGGGAGATGAGCAGGGTGTAGCTGAGAGCCTGGTTGTTGGCCTTAATGATGGGAGTGTCTCCGTGCTTCACAAAGAGTCCAAGGACAGCAGTTGAGACTTAGGGTGAGACTTAGGGTGATGCCAGCCAGAGCCTTCCCCAAGGGGTCTGCAGAGTACAGAAAAGTCACAGACTTTTGAAAGCAGTGAGTTCTCTCAGTGTTGGCATACTGATGGTCTGGACACAGCACACACTGTTCCATGTCTAGTGTGAAATTAAATTTATCATCACTGCAATTTCAGTTTTACCTTCGTGTTCACAACCCTTACCCCAAAATGCTCATGGTTAGTTGAGGCAACTCTCTCTCTATTCTTCAAAGATACATTAATATATTCTAAAACAAATCATTACTTCTTGGTACAGGTTATGTTATTTATGATGTCATAGATGACACTCTATTGTGTTTATTAATCTGACATACTCATAAATGCAGTTCTCCCCTTTCACAGAGTGGGATACCTTCCATGAAGTAGACCTCTGTCAGTGTTGTTCTGTTTTCTCATTCAACCAACAAACAATTATTGATGAACCATCACAATCTGATGAGTTCAATGACTCAGATAATAGCAGCAGGAAATGAAGGAATCATCACCCTGTTAAAGGTTGTAATTTTTACCAAAATTCTAATTGAATTTGACTGAAATTACCTAGAATCAGTGTATCAATTTGATAAATGCTTATTCTTCTTCACTGAATCATACATCCATGAACACGTTTTATCCAACCAGGATGTTTCAGGTTTATGTTTGTTAATTCTTTCTGTTAATTTATTACTGATATGTTCCCAAACACTTAAAGAATTCATAAGTATTTCATACTTTAAAATTTAATAAATATTATAACTTTCTTCTTTGAATGTCACATGAGAGAATTATAGGACAATTTTAACATAAATCTTTTCTTTATTTACAACTTTTTAAATTCATTAATTATTGAAATTTTGTCTGTACACACAGCTAATGCTGGAAAATAATTGTATTTGTGTCTGGGATTTATTTTACTTTTATTGATTTAAAATATTCTATTAGCTAAGTCTTTCATTGTATTGCCAGTAGAAGTAGTGATGTGGAGACATTTTTACTTATTCTTGTTTTCCACGTTGAATCACAAAATATGATGCCTGCATTGTATTCAGGAAATATTATTTATGGAACTAAGACTGTTTTCTCCAACTTTAAATCTAATAAGAGTTACTGTCATTCTTCATTTCTAACTTATCAATACATGTCCAACATATTCTATTCTTAGTTATTCATTTTAGTTCTATTTTCCAAGTAAATTAGTGCACTGAATTATGTTTAGCATGGAAAACCTGGTTATGATCTAGCTCCCCATCACAATTCTGGGTAGCCTTCAAAGGGAAGAGTACAATGTAGAACTCATGATTCTACTATCACTTTATGATAATGAGAGGCAGATTTTAGCACTTCATATAAAATAGCTTGCTCTCCACTTTTACACTTTGTAAAGATTTTTGAGTAATCTGTGATAATATGGCCTTAAATGCTTATTTTCTCCAGTGAGGCTTTAAACACTATTTAAATTTCGGAAAGCACAGAATCATGATCTGATATGCTAATACATGTGATACTATTGAATTTTTCCTATTTTCTTTCTGGTGGTTTACCCTTTTCTTTGAATTTTTCAATTCCAAGTAAATATTCATAAATCAATGTCCAACTATTCATGTCTCTTGTATATGGAAGATTGCCTGCTTCTCTGCACAAAGGATCAATTTCTCAGCAATCATTTTGTATTTTGCAGGTTTTCTCTTTATTCCTGACAAAACTTATTGAATATTATCAGATTTTAAAGGGAATTGACTTTAGTGTTATTACTTGTTTTCTCTGTATATCCATTTTCATAATTTTTCTCTTTATATTGTTTCTTTTCAACAAGTCTATTATTGTTGAATATGCTGATGTTTGCTAGTTTCTGATAAAAATCCTCAAATACAGAACTCAGCCTTTCTTTATTTAAATATATATGAAGTCCATATATGGCTATAAAGACAGTTTCACTTTCAACCCCAAGGTTTTATAAGTAATATTCTCAATAGACACTAAAAAAATATATTTTCTAATTAAGTACATATGAAAGCAGAATGTGTTTCTTAAACCAGAGGCAACTTATTTGAGGTGCATTTTTTCTATAAATTAATATGGGACACATATATCAAATAGCTGCACATCTGATTTGATTAGACATGACCAAAGTAACTCTCTTCTACATAATATCATCATTTACTATATTTCAAAACTAATTCAAAATTATGCTAAGTACCTTCAAAAACTAAAACATAAGATAGAAAAATAAATAATGTACATCACAGAGGTAATTTTACCATGTCATCATTTTTATCATTAATTCATTCATTTCCAAAGTGGTATGTATGGTATTCAAAAATCTTGAATATTATTTTTCTGTGCCATTTCTGCCCCTTGCACAAAATGCTTTCCCATATGCTTTCTACTTTAATAGTGTTGAGCCTCATTTTATGTACTTCACCTACCATGCAATTTGTAAATATTACATGCTCTGTATTTCTGTTAATCTGATCAAGAAATTGTCATATCCCTTGCCCATTTGATATAATATAGATGCTATGGGGGTTCATGAAAAAATTTATTATACATTGATCAAAAATGTAGGTATGATCATTTATTACATCCTATATTCTGTGTAAATATGACCCGTAGAGATGAATGGCACTAATTATTGTTCATGTCACTGTGCAATGGGAGACTGATGTGTATGGCTCATAGTAAAACTTTTAAAATATCATTACAGAGGCACTAAAGATGGCCAATCAGTGAGCAACAAAATACAAAGCCTCCCAGGAGGAACAATTCATATGCCAGAATAAAACATCCTGGAGAGATCCAGACAGAGGGAGATGGATCCTCTTGACACAGGAAAAATTAAAACATAAAAAGCTTGTCAAACACATTGGGACTACAACTGAAACAGCTAAAAATTATGGGACACAGCATTTTCACTGTGACCCACCAAGTTTGTGCCAGCCTGAATTTGCACCAGCTTGAATCTGCGCTGGCCAGCAGAGCTGCCCAAACTTGACCCCGCCACCACTCACAGGAGCCAAAGCAGTGCTGAAGTCAGGGGTTGGTGAGCCCAAAGGACAGTGGAGCTGGCAAAGGGACCTTTATTAATCCATGGTCACTGCTGGGAATGAGACCCCCTCCATGGGAATGGTGTGACCAAATGGGTAACATGTTAGAATTGGACAGGAGGAGCCTGAACTGGGAGCAACAGTGACTTCAGTTGGTTGCTCCCTCTCCAGACCAGATTTGTGGGATTTGCTTGGACTGGGCTGTGCCCCTGGCTGGGACCCAATGAGCCATCCCAAATCGATTCCCTGCACTAGCACACACTACCCTGTGAAGGCACCTGAAGTTTGGCTGGCCCAGTGGGGAGGGGCAGGTGTATGCAGCCGCTGCTTACACCTCAGTGACAAGAGCAGACAGGAGAGGGTGGAGGTCCCTCATCAGCTTGCTTCAGAGGAAAGGTGACCAATAGGGAAAGGGGCTGGGACCTGCACTGTAACCTGTGTGGAGGAAGCCAGGACCATGACAGGAAAGAGAGGCAGGAGGAGGCCCCCAGCCCAGAACCCTGAGAGCTCTGATCCAGGAGAGGGAAAAACAAGGGAGTCTAAGGGCAGCAAACACATAACATCAAACATGGCTTTAATGGACTTTAAGAGATATCTTCAGGATCTTGTAGATGAGCTCAAAACTGAAATATTAAATCAGGTAAAGCAAGACATGAGTAGAATAATAAAAGAAATGCTTCAGGAAGCATCTCTCAGGAAGATATAGACAGAAGGGGGGAACACAAAAAAAGGAGGGAAACATTCAGTAAAGAATATAAAGAAAATATAGAATACATGAAGCAGATTCAAAGAGACTACCAGGAAATTAAAAACTCTATTGAAAGCTGGCAAAACTCCTTAAAAGAAACTAAGGATAGACTATCAAAACTTGAAGACAAGTTTGCAATGTGTGATCATGAAAGGAAAAGTCTCTTAAAAGTAACAAGGAAACAGGCAGTAACAATACATAGGCAAGAAGATGACAAGAGAATCTACAATTTAAGAATAAGAAATGTGAACAAAGAAGCAGGAATACAAACAGGTGAATTACAAAGGCTATTCATGGAAATAATTAAGGAAAACTTCCCAAACATGGAAAAAGAAAATGACATTCAGTTATGTGATGCATACAGAACTCCAGCCACCTACAACCAAAACAGAGGTACACCCAGACATATAATAATCAAGATACCAGAAATTCAATATAAAAACAATATTAAAAGCTGTCAAAGAAAAGAAACAGATTACCCATAAAGGTAAGCCCATCAGAATCACAGCTGATTTCTCAACACAGACCATCAGATCAAGAAGAGCTTGGAACAAAGTATTCCAACCTCTGAAAGAAAATAACCTCCACCCCAGATTGATGTACCCTGAAAAACTGTCACTAGAAATTAATGGAGAAACAAGATGTTTCCATGACAAAGAGGAACTGGGGGAGTTTGTGACCACTAATTCAACCCTACAGAGAATACTGAAGGACATTCTAGAGAGAGAAAAAAAAATACCAGGATTTTAGGAACAGTGGCAGAAAGGCAGAGCAGGTAGTAGAATGAAGGAGAAAAGTAGACAAACAAAGGCAGAAAAATAGCATAGCAGAAATGAGGCAGAGAAGGATAACTAGAAACTCTAACATAGATGGCCTTGATACGCTATATTGTTATTAGTGCACCAGGATTTAAAACCCACATTACTCACACCACTCTGCTTAGATGTATTATATTCTGTTCCAGTCATTCTATCTGTACTAGATATGAGAGCACAGACAGTTATCCCAAAAATAACAGGATATAGTACGGTAATCATCCTTAATTTTCTATTAACTTAATCTAAAGTTCTGTAAAACCTACACTGTTTTACCATGACTGATCGTAATTGAATCTGGCTTGTTAGATCACTGTTTTGTATTTATACATTTTATTCAAAGCTGTTATGATTGATAGGATCAAGTACTGCTACATTCAATTATACTGCCATATTCAATTATGCCTGATGATATAAACATTCTATTGAAGATAATAAACAATACAGTAATCATTGTAGATTGCCTTGTACTGTGGTTTTATACGACTTTTTGATTTTATGTTTTTATAGGAATTTGTTTTTTTTGTCTTGCTAAGTTTTGTTTATCCCTCTAATACAGAAAGCATAGAAATACATGAAGAGACTCATGCATGTGTAGCTGTTTACACTCTCACTGTTTGAATATCTACTTTGTATGCTTTAATTTTGTAACTTGAACAACTATTTCTAAGAGGACAATATGTAATTTATCATCTAGTGATTTCTTATTGTTTACCTTTTTTGAAATTCTGTATTATCTCTACCCTTTAAATGCTTTTGTTTCTCTTTAAATAAAAATAAGCAAATAAAAAAATTAAATATCTTTACAGAAAAAGACACATGGCCACTAATTTCTCTCAAAATACTTCCTCTTGTTTCAAGGTCTCTTATCTCACCATTCTTTCCACTTCCTGAATCAGTACTGAAAGTGTTCCTGAATTATTGACACATATTCAGGGAACAATGCTCCCAAATACATTCCAATGGAAAAGCAGGCTTCCAAGATATTATGGTGTGTCCTTATCCAGCTACTCACTGAATCTGCCACAGTGCTACCTCTGCCTCTACCTCAAAGTCACTGTGCTTTGTTTAGCCTTCCAGGTACTGGGAAAATAGGCATGCATCATCATAAATGACTGGGGACATATGCTTAGTGTGGATTTACAAAAATAAAAAAGCAAGTGTGGTGTCAAATGTCTATATTCCCAACTATACTAGAAGCAGTGGTAGTAGGACCACAAGTTTCAGGCCAGCCTGGGCAACTTATGAAGAAAGTTTCTAAGAATAACAAAATGCTAATGGCTGAAAATTCAGCCTGGTGATAGACCATGTGTGTACAGTCCATCCCAGAGAAGCAAAAGGGTAAGAAAAAAGTACTCAAATATGGTTCGGGGAAAAGTAGGTATGGATTATCAAGAAATATTAATACAGAATGAAATTACTAAGAAATGGGTGAAAGAATTCACCTTTATTTTTCTGTTCAATATTTTACTTATTTCTTGGATTGAAGAGAGACAAAAGAAAGGCAGACAACTGGTCCAGAAGTTTTACTTTTACCTGTGTCATTAGCAATCTCATTCTTTGAGCAAGGGGTGCAATCAAAACAGCAGGCAGCCTTTCCCTCCTGAGGGCTTTTCCTAAATGCAGGACTGCAGCTCTCACTGCATACAGAGCGGGAAATCGGAGGACAATCAGATTCAGGTTTGTAGCTTCTTTATCTTTTAGTCTTTCCCAAGCAAACTGACAACCTTAATTTATGTTAACATAGACATTCACATTTAGCTTGAATGCCACATATACTTATTGACAAAACTGTGAAAATTGACAACACATGATTATGTAAATATGATTCATTCTCATTCACCAGAAAGAGGACAAATAATAAATTCTTTAAATTCAAAAAATGAGTTGTTAAATTTCCATGTGTGACCATTAATATCAAGGATGTGGGAGAAGACACACAACAAGGTTTTCTTTGTTTGTGTTAATGAAGCAAATTATGTTTAGTAGCGACCTACCTCAGTAATTCCTGTGGCCCACTCTATCAGCTCCTCAGACAAAGACAACTGTTGCTTAACAGAAGCAGGTGGGGAAAACTCTCCGACTTTTGCCCTAAATCTCAGGCCTTTGGGAAAATTCCAAAAGTTGAGAACATCATACTTTGCATCCACTTTATTTTTCTTGTCTAAAGTGACTTGTTCTCCAACAGGACTGTTAAACTGGAGGTCCTTCAGAAAGGCAAGTAGCTGAAAAGGATTTTCTTTATACTTTGTTTCATAATGCAACATTCACACTAGCATCAAACTAAATAGAGTAAATTAAAATATAATAATGTTCATAAAATTTAGTTTCAAAAGAAGATATGATAACAAAACCCACATAATTATATGCTGTGCATGGGTGTCAAAGCCATGACATCTATCTGCAAAGGGAGATTATAAATACCACCACGGCTGCAGAATGCAATATAACTCTTAAGCAAAATATCCACTGTAGCGTTTAACACATTTAGGTGCACAAAAAACATGCACTATCCCACTTTATTTTCTGATACTGCATGGAAAAAGTTGCTATTTTTATTGAAAACTTCAGGTAGGTAAAGTATTAACTTCCTTCAGAACCAATGAAATGATCTTTACTCATTTCCAGGTCAAAATTTATCTCTAGAATAAAATTATTACAGAATCCTTTGGGGTTTTCCAGAAACAGTTATTGTTTATTGGTTTTGAGCACTTGTAGAAAGCCCTATATTTTGACCTGATAACAGGGCGAACCTAACAATAAAAAATCACATTACCTTCCATGGATAAAACATCATATTATCCCTATTTCCCGTGCGTTGTGCTTGACCTTGTTGAAAAAGCATCTTCTGGAGAGCATGAGCCACCATATATACTGCATTGTATGTGTTGAAACTCTCATCGCTCATGACTGTGTCAAAATGATTGACAGGCATCCATGCCAGAGAGGCATTGGGTGAACAGTCCTTCAGTGAACAGTCAGAGACAGAGAATGAGCAGTGGGAATTCTGGTCTCAATACCGAGTAAGGAAAGTGTCTTCTCGGTAATTGAAGGGAGTAGCCATTTGGATAAACTTATCGAAAACAGGAATCTCCTCATGGTGGTGTGCAAAAATGGGTCCCATGGAATGAGTCCAGTATGAAATTTCTCCCAGCCAGGTCTGTGTGCCATTGTGAGTTTGTGACCCAGACTCTCCATGTCACCAAATGTAGCCCTATCTGATGGTTTATATCATTTAGACTGTCAGTGGAATAATAAATGATTACAACATTTACAGGTGATATTTCTCAAGTCAAGAAATCTTGCACCTTTGTAACTGAGATGTAGGACACAAGAGCATTTGAGATCATTTTTACAAATGCTGCACATATTCCATTCCTGTTCATCTCTCCTCTCACATCTGAGAGAAACTGAAAACCATTCCGGCTTTCTGCAATGACCGGTTCCACCCAGGTCCAGCTGAAATGAAGCATCAAGGAAACCACACCAAGGGCCAGAGATGCATCCTTTGGGGCCACCTGATGGAGAGAAGGAAACTGGCCATTCTCACTGAAATCAGCCTCATAGGTGTCAAAGGTAAGCTAAAAGAAAAAAATGGGAGTTATGTGGAGAGACTTGACATGAAAAACAATCTTACACGTGTTATGAAATAGCTGAAATACAGAAGAAAATACAGATACAAAGCAAATTGTACAAAGAAAAACTCATTATTCTCCTTTGTTAAATTATCTGACTTTGTAAGAATCTTGTTTTAGAAACTGAGCAGACTCTGCGTTCAAGAAATCATTAATTTCCTGTCCCACTTCTCTGATTTATATAAAGAAAAGTTGGGTGGTCCACAAATCTCAGTGCATTGCACTTGGAGGCTGGGCAATTTGTGTGACACACAAACCCAATTTGCCAGTTCACCATCTTTAGAACCTGAACCTGGAACTATCAACTAATATGACATGATTGTATCCTTCGCTATTTATCTTGCCTCACCTGTGGAAATTTGTAGAGTTCCAGAAATTGTCCAATTTGAGAATAAATTGTCCATGGTGATGCTGACAGCAGTGCTATTGATTTAGTCTCTGTCCCACAGCTATAGTTAGGTGTCCCATTTTGTCTTGTGTGCAAAATGAGGACACTATCTCATATCTTCCAGTAACTGTAAAGTAAATTATGGTACTCATATCCCAAAGATATGTTGGGTAAAAGATGAGGATTCTTGTTGATCTCTTCAATGGAAAAAAATGAAGGCTAGAACATTCTGGTAATTATTGGGCATAAGCCTGAAAAGAGAGAAAAATAGTTTTTAGATTTAAAAAACTCAATGCATGATTGTATTCCAATCCAGAAAAATATCACTTATAAGTTGGATGTGGTGTCTCTCCCTCCTTCACATCCTAAGGACCTAAACCTAAATGTGATGGCTTTAGAGTTATGTTTCAAAGTTTATCAGTATTAAAATTAGATTACATCTGTGGATTTATCATGGATGAGATAAACAGACCAAAGAGAACATGCATCTTATTTCTGTCATAGGACATATTGACATGACTTCTGTATATAAACCATGAAATAAATGCTTTCAATTTCTTAGCCTGAATGAGTTTTAAAAAGTAAATAAAACATGCTTTAGGCATATAGTTTGTTGTACAGTTTCTATTTCACTTTCACAGTATCTATTGTGCATTTTGGATCCCACTAATTCCTTTAGTTTTTTATACTAGGGAGACCACATGATGTTCACCCATGTTATTCTGAACCATTTCACTCATGAGCATGATGTCAACTTTTATCCACCTACAAGAGCCTCGAGGTTATCTTTCTTTATAGCTGACTAACTTTCCATTGTATAAAATTGCCATATCTTTCTTATCCATTTTGCAATTGATGGGCAAACTACCCCTACTTTTTCTGGTTCCCTTCCACATATAGCACTGGTTTCTCTTGGTTGACATCAGTCTATGAAATTTCTTTCAAGTTAAATGTGTTTCTTGTATAAAACATGTTGATGGTCCTGTCTCCTGATCTACTCTGCCTGTGTTTCATTTTTTTTGGTGAATTGAAACCATCTACATTAATGGTAACAGCTAACAAGCACAGGCTCCTCTTTGCTATGCTATTTTCTTGCTGTTGGCTGCCTAATTTTCCTCTCCATTCAATTGTTTGCCCTGTTAGTGATCCCCCTCTACTGTTGTTCCTGGTATTATCTATCTCTAGAATGTCCTTCAGTATTCTTCGTAGAGTTGGTTTGGTTTTTCATGATCTTTGGTTGTTCCTTGTCATGAAATTATCTTGTTTCTCATTAATTTTTAAAGATAGTTTTTCAGGATATGTCAATCTGTGTTGGAAGTTGTTTTCTTTCAGGACTTGAAATACTTCACTTCAGCCTCTTTTTGACTTAATCATTTCTGGGGAGAAATCTATCATGATTCTGATGGGGTTTTCTTCTATATGTGATCTGGTTTTTTCTTTAACAGCTTTTAATATTCTGTTTCTTTGCTGAATTTCTGGGATCTTGATTAATACATGTCTGTGTGTAGATTTACTTTAGTTGTGGCTAGTTAGGGTTTTATATGCCTCACTTATGTATTACATCATTTTCCCACTCTTGGAAATTTTCTGCTATTACTTCTGCAAACAGATTTTTTTGTCATTTTTTGACCTCTGTGTTTTTGCTGACACCTATTCTTCTTAAATTATTTTTCTTTGCATATTCTTGCAGCCATTGAATTGTTCCTTCCTGATTACCCATTATTTTTGAAATCTTTCCTTTTGTGACTGCTAGCTGCAAACCTGTCTTCAAGGTCAGAATGTTTCAGCTTTTTTTCAAGCAGTTTTGCCAGTTTTCATTGCAGTTTTTAATTTCCTGGATATCTCTTTGTATCTGATGTATTCTAAGTTTTTCTTATGCTGTTTGTTCAAGGTTTCCCTCATTTTCTTATGCTCCTCTGCTTTTTTATGTATGTCTTCTTCAGAGATGCTTAGCAATTCTTTTATTATGGTTTTCCTTTCTTCTTTTACCTGAGACAGTATTTCTGTTTTAATTTCTTTGTTAGCCTCATGTAGTTGTTTCTTTACTTCAGTTACCATCACTTCAGAAACTTCAGATGTGTGACTCCCCACCTTGTCTGTGTTTACATCTCTTGGACTTGCTCTGCATGGTATGGAGGCCAAGACTGCATTTTCCTTCTTTGACTTGACATTTTCCTGAGTTCTTCTGAACAAGTTTGTAGTACAGTCCTAGGCACTTCCCACATTGGCTCCAATATGTCAAAGCATGACTTTTTATTTCTCCTGGTCAATGCTGGCTACAGGTACCCAATGGTGACCATTGCATGTGCTGGTATGGGGCTGGCTCCTCTTTTCCCCAGCCCGTGCTGCCTACTGACAGCAGGAATCACCCCAGTTGGAAGCTGGTGCATGTGCTAGTGCAGGGCTGGCTGCTGCCTCCTGGATTTGAGTGAAAGTTCCAATTTTTTTTAAATCTTAAATTTTCATTGCAAATTTTTCCTTTTGGAGAGATTTCATTGTATACTTAAAGTTCATTGAATACTTCTATTTCTATGAACAGTTTATAAGAATTTTTAATTTTCATTTTGCTGTTTGAATATTGAGCAGTGAGTTATCTAAATCTATTATTATTTTAATATTGTGTGTGCATGTTGCTGACAATAATAAAAACTTGTGGATTTCTGAATATAGGCTACTTCTTAAGTCATTGCAATGCGATGTGAATTTAGAGCCTTTATTCATTTTTTTCTACAGAAGTCATTAGTGTGTGCTTCAGCACAATTTACAGGATACTGACTGTCTTTATTTTCCTTTCCATGACACTATGTTAATCTGAGAGTATCCAATTCTTTTCCTTCAGTAACCTGTAACCCAAATCTTATACTTCCACAAATAACTGGAGATAAAGAAAAAATGAAACAGTTTTTTTAAAAACCCCTTTGTTAATGTGACCTTCAAAGTTGTAAATACAAACTACCAGACTCCAAACTAAAGAGAGGAATTTAAAACATTATCAAAAATTTAAATTATCCCTAGGTAATATGGATTGGTAAGGGGAAAATGAAAACCTATGAAGATTTTCTGCTAGCATTCCAAACTCAATCAAGCACATTTTTCAGTGTGGTCTTAAAACAACCATTCCCTTAAACCTTAGTAATACTAACAAAATTCTACAACTGTGTTGCTTAACTATTGCTTAAGGACTCGACTCCAGAAATAACATTTAAAAAGGCAAAAACAATGTTTGAAAAGCACAAATATAATAGCATAATGTTATATATTCAACTGATATGGCAGCATTTTTGACTTCTTAGCAACTTTAGGTTTTTGCATTTTTAGACATTAGATCCATTTAGATCCAAAATTAACAACATCAATGACAATAACAATAATATGGTTATGAGATCAATGACAACACCTCTTAATCTTTAAACAAATTATAGATTATTGATAGAGATGATGATCATGATCAACATACATAGATAGATAAATTATAGATAGATAGATAGATAGATAGATAGATAGATAGATGATAGATAGATGTTCACCTTGAAAAATCATACATTTTTTATCATGCATGTGTTACTGTATGTATGAAACTCAAGCTATCCCTATTGACAATTGAGAAAGCCTATTGATATTATTTTGGCTTGTTCCTTATGGGCATGCAAGTTCTTCATTTTAAACAGTTGTGAAAATGTCCTAAACAGAGAAAATATTTTGGTCAGCCATAGAAATTCAGATTCAGTGATGCACTACATGAGCAGTGAGACCTTAATAACATGTCTATTTCCACTTACACAGACACAAATCCAAGCTAACTACAAAACTTTAGTAAATACATGAGGTAAATATAAGTCAACAGCCATTCTGATGAATTAAGTTTAGGTAGCAAAGACAAACCAGTGATTGGAATGCAGTAACTTTGAGCCACACACATAGAATGTGAGGGAAGAAAAAGGATGAGAAAATATGTTTCCTCTGAGATAAAGTTCAGAAGCATTATGTTTCTTCCAAAGAAATGCAAGGGAAGAATATTGTATAAAAAATGAAATAATTCTGCACCTACAAACAAGAGGAAAGCACAATAAACATGTTCAATATAAATCAGTGTTAGGTACAAGAGATTAGAAAGCAAGAACATAAAGTCAATGTATGGAATAGTCAATTGGCATCACTCAAAATATCTAATGAAATAAACCAAAAGCATAAGCAATTATAATGAAAATCATGTAAGAAAAATAAAATGACCAAATTTATGTAGAAACATACAATGAAATTGAATGTATTTACAAATTTTTTGTCTAAAATTAATGCACATATTGTCTACCAAAATATTCCTTTGTAACAAACAAATCTGTGTCTGTATGAAGTTCATATTAACTAGTTATATGTACATAAATGCACATAAAACTGGACCTCTCATTAAAATATTGATAGCTTTTTTAAATCTAATCTTTCCTGGAAAGAGGAAAGAAATATCTTTATCAAAAGGTACACAACATTTTATATTAATCAGCACTCATTTCATATTGCATACATTAATTACAGGAAAATATAGTTCTTTAATGCTTGTCTTTAAAGATAACTGAAAGAAAATTTCTGTTCACAATCATTCATGTGGAGATGCATCTGAAGGGATAGATATTTTCATTTGCTTTTAGTTACTGGAAAATGTAAATAACATCTGCACATCACATTTCATCCCATAAAAAAGCACACTTTTGATTTAATGATCTTTATTGAAGTCTTTATAAATTCTAATTAGAAGGTCCTTTTTCCTTAAGTAGGAAAGAAATGACATGCTCTAAGAATGTTGTGTGTCAGGGGCTGCTTTTTGTGGGCAAAAACTCACTCACCTTCTCCTATTTGTCTATTAATGACAATAGAAACCACACAGGAATGCACTGTAATGCATTATGAATGCTGTGTGGTGATGATATTTAAAGAATCTGTGGACCATGAGTACATGTGGGCCAATGAAACAGAGTCCAATAAATAATGTTTGTTTGCACCAGAGTTGGTTACTGTTGCTCTGGGATTCCTAATCCATAAAATTAATAAGATATAAAACAGCACAGAAAAAAGAACAAAAGTTCCACTATTTTTGTCTCATAATAGAAGATATTTCACTTGAGAAACACAAAAAAAATCTAAAGAGGACGTATGATTCATAAAATGCACAAAACCCAAACAAAGAGCAAAAGTATGTACAGTTGTTCAACCTTTCCAACCTAGGATCATTAATATCAAGTATTATGGGAGAAATGTACGTGATATATAAACACACTAAATAACTTTTTACTGGAAATTTGAAAAAAGCTATGCTGCTCTACAAAAGAACATGAAAACGTTGAAAATCATATTGCATATTCACCACTAAATTCCTGAAATATACACTATTGTCACTAAAATGAAACCAACTTTTCTCACAATATCAAAACATACTTTAGAGGTTTTTAAACATAAGAATTCTTTGAAGTTAATGAAAGTAATTCATATTTAGGTGATAAAATGTAGAAAAATACTACTAAATGCAATATTTTAAAATATTTAAATCTTAGATTTCAATGGAACAAGTGAGAATAAGAAAACAGAAGTGACTTGTGTGGACTCTTTTATTTACTTTTACATATATGTAGTATATCTATTCCTCAATTCAGATAGTTGCTATTTCAAAGTGGTAGATAAATGTTAAATTATTTTGTTGATGGTGAATGTCAACCACTGTGAAAGATAGAATTAGCTGATATGCTCATACTTAATACAAGATGAAAACTAAAATCTCTGAATAGTTTTTGAAGAATAGCACATATATTAAAATAGAAACAAGTTCTACTGATGCACACTTGTAGTAACAGCACTGGAGGATCTTGAGGCAGAAAGCTCACAAGTTTTAGCCACACTGTGGCAACTTAATGATTTAGAGAGCTGCTGCCCCAAAATCATAAACCTAAGCAAATCATCAGAGGGCTGAGAATGTAGTTTGGTGGGAAAAACCTGGATTCAAAACTCAGTACCACAAAAAGTACTAGAATTAGCACAGATGTGTGTGCAAACATACAAAGTTGGATAGTCATATTCTCAGGCTGATGCCCATTTTTCATATAATATATGCAAATATAATTCATTCAAGCAAAAATTCCTTAAAATATTTAAATATTCATAAACAAATATTTGTGTCCCTAAATAGATGAAATATATCTGAAGTGCCAGAAAGTCTCTAATATGACTGAAAAAGTGGT
Source organism: Hydrochoerus hydrochaeris (assembly GCA_004027455.1). NCBI lineage: Eukaryota > Metazoa > Chordata > Mammalia > Rodentia > Hydrochaeridae > Hydrochoerus > Hydrochoerus hydrochaeris. Next base: position 16,454 of record PVLA01003382.1, read on the forward strand.
AGAGAAACCATAGAATAAAATACATTTAAAATTTCATGGAATTATGTAATTGATCTCTTAATAAAGTTTAAATATATCAAAATCTATATGCACACATCAAGTTGTGTCACATTTGGTGGAAACATGAAGAAAATAATGCAAACTTTCATACTGATGGAAATGTTCCTCATGGGTTCTTTGACCAAATGAGTAAAAAGTCTTTAAAATGTACATAGTATAGAAACCAGTCACTATCCTTGTTGGAAATCTGTCTCTCTCAAAGATCTATTTATTATTATCATTATGAAACCATGAAATTAAAAACCAATTTCAAAATAAGGAACATTCAAGTTTGATGAAATTGAACCTTATTAGTTTTATAAGATATAATATTATGCAGGCATAAGAATTATCATACTTATATTGATATTTGCAAGAATATATCAACTTATGTAAAATGTGCTGAAAAATAGAGATATAAGTCATATTATTGATATACATGAGTATATATATATATGCATTTATTTCAAATCTCCAGAATACTATGAAGACTACTACTTAATGCAGCTTTCAAATACAGGTATACATGAGTTATATCATCCTTTATCATATTACAATTGTAAATTAAAAAATAATCTATTAAAGACATAAATTTGAATCTGTACATATTTTAATTTTCTAAAACTCTCTTCCTTTTTCTTTTGACTTTAGGGAATCTTGAAGCATTTTCATGAACACTTCAAGATTTTTACTTAATGTATAAAGTGCCCTGGACATTAACACTACTGGAATTGAAAGGATGTTATTTTCAACAATGTACACAGTGGACGGTCAAGGAAGCCACTCACTGCTACAGTGAGCAGGTGAACATGGACAGAAGAGAGAAAAAAAGAATCAGAGGCCTCTCTTTTCCCTGCAAGAAGAGAAACAAACTTTTCTCCAATGCCCTTCAAATATCCTTGAAATATGATCACACTTGGTGTCTGATCAGGTTTACATTCCCTTCTATCCCCAGATTATGTCAACTCACACCTGGATTATTTCATATAGAATCCATTAAGGTTGATTTAGCCTGGTCCTCATGACCCTTATGTTACATCATAGTAATTTTCCGTCTTGACCTCCATGCTCCTCTTGGGCTGCAAACTCAGATTAGCACATGCACTATGCAGAGTGTACCTTAACAATTCTGTGCCTCACTGCAGTGGTCAAATTACTGATGGTTCTTCCCCAATCTTAGTTTTTTTCAGTAAGTGTCATTAATAATCTTTAATTTTATAGATTGTGCAAAAGTCAGGTCAGAATTACCTAATTTACTTCCCCAATAAATTTCTGGACTTGTTACTAGCTACTAGAACCCAAAAAATCCACATCAGAATCCACATATTTACCTTAAAGAAACTGACCAACCATATCAAACATATTTTCAAAAATTATTTGGGAAAATGCCAGAGAATAATGACACGATGGTATTTACAGTTAATGTGGTTGAAATCAGATTTCTGGAATAAAAATTTTAGCCAACATTGGTAACGTAATAAAAGATTGTCTCACAAGCATAATGTCTTAAAATGATATAGGAACAAAAATATGAATAAACATCATATATGATAATTAATATGAGATATGTGCAAACACCTACGGTGGCCACAAGATGCCCTAATTCTTAACCCTGCCTTTCCTACTTCTACTTCCAGGCACAGACAACTAGCACAGACAACACTTGTGGCTCTAGTATCTGACAAAAGAGAGAATCATTATTTTGGTGACATCTCCTTTTTCACAGAAGCACAAATCATCTCATGCAATCTTCTAAACCCACACAAAATGTATGTGTTAATGAAAATGGTAGCTACAGAACTGATGTGGGAACTGAGTAAAAGCATGTGAAGAAGAATCCAATTTGATGGTGGTATTTCACAGACTGTTGCACCATTTTTCCTGACCTGAGTTGCAGATCTAGGCATAAAAAGTCACTGATATAAAAGCATGACATGCTCAGTATTTAACATGTAACTGAATATGCTAAGCTGCCCAAGCAGGTTAGTATAAAGTATATATAAAGTAGAAGATGCTGTCTCTCTTCTGATCTAATCATGAAAAAATAGCAGTTAAAATATGAAAATATTATCATGTCCTATCTTCAAAAGATGAAAAAAGGAGCAGAATTAAAAGAAATTACCAATGGTTCAGACTGAGTATATACAGAAAGGATAAAGATACAGAGATATTATCAGTCCATTCACAAATCTCAGACATTACTGATCCTCATTTTCAAGCAGAAAGTAAAAGAATGAAAAAGACACTTACTCTATGATAAGGAAGGCCTTGCTGGGTTTTAAATGACATATACCCATGAAGTACAAACAGGTGTACAAGAAGAACCCCCGATCACCACATCTCCATCCTTGTACACACAGGTGCTCCTGCTTTGAAGATGGTCATCATTAGACAAGTGGCACACTAAGAGAGGAAGCTGGAAAAAGAATAAGATAATACTCAAACAAGGCATCTTTTGAAGTATATACAGATGCTTAAATCTAAAAAAAGATGAAATCTGCAATGTCAGTTGGTGAACAATATATCCTCTGTATGTACTTTGGTAGGTAGGTAACTGTATAAATGTGAATGGATGTGTGTTTGGTTTCTTATTAAAATAAAGTTGATGCTTTAATGGTCTTGCCTTCTTTCAACCAAGCCTCCTCCATGTCCTTTGGGGAATTGGCCACTGTTTTTCCCTGAAGCTCTGCATCTGATGTCCAGTGTCCTGTGAAAGCATACACTGGAGAATGTTTGAAGATCTGCTTCTGCCCCTCCAGGCTCCATTACTTCATGCTAATCATTTATGCCAGGTTCCCAGGAGCCTCCTCCTCCTCCTGTGTGGATTTTATCCCTAGCCTCTACCAACAGGTATTCACATGGATGCCACTTGGGATGATGCAAATGCATTGCATCAAAGGATTCACTGTTAGTTTTTTGAAATGACCTGGACAATCTCAGACTTTCTTATGAAGATTTAGGCACTTTGCCCCCCCCCCAAACTTAAGAAGAGAAGTGACAGCCTCACACTCAGGAATCAATACAGACACAGAACTCTCCCAGCTTTGCACATTCACTTCTCAGTTATGTAAGAAAAATCTCCCATCTACATATTTGCTCCATTCTCTAAAGAACCAGCAGTTACTCTTTATTCAGAAATTCCAAATTATTCAAGATTAATAAAGTAGTATGTTGCATTTATGAAGTCTAAACTTTGACCTCCCTTCTGATATTTAGTACTTTCCAACGTGCTAATCCCATGTTTTACTGTATTGTCATAATATGTTCCTACAACAAATAGGCGCCCTACATTACCACCTTTTATGATGTCATGTGAGTTTTTTTCTCTATGAAGCAAAGAAACCCAGTTTGAAAGTACTTCTGCATCTTTAATCACCAAAACCATTGAGTATGATTCACACATATAGATCTTTACACCATCAGAGTTTCACAGAGATTACAAAGCGATGAAGTTATTATCTGTGGTTCTGTAATGGCTGAGTAGAAAACACTGTGCAGTTGTTAAACTTCAAAAGATATCCAACACAATTTGTGAATCCTAATGTAAATTTGGACTTTATTGTTGGAATAATATTGACATGAATTATGATAAACAATAATATAATGGGGAAGGAAAAATTTAATATATTTTCACATTATTTACTATAAACTCAAAATATGAAAAAGTGAAGTCATTACATTTTAAGGAAAGCATATTTCCCAAATTGATACCTACTATCCTGTATCACAATTGAGAATTTAAAAACTACTTAGTTTAATTAAAGATGAGCTATAAGTGCAAATTATACAATTCTCAAATCTTTTGTTTAAAAAGGAATGCATAACTTCACAATAATAATTTTAATATTAAATTCATATTAATGTTTGTAATGATTGATATATTGTGTCAACTTGAGAAGTTTAGAAACTTAACTAAGTAACTCAGGAGTTCTTTACATGAGGGTATAAAGAACATATCCCCAGGCAGCTGTTTAAGCTCCAGGAGGTTGTAATGGTTGATTCATTGCATCAACTTGGAAAGTTTAGATGTTTAGCTAAGTGACTCAGCAGGTGACCAGGGTCCTGGATTTCTGAACATCTTTAGCCTGTGCAAGAGGAGGGCACTGAGATGGTGTGATACACCCACCCTAGAGCACATAACCTGCATATACTACAAAGGAAGAAAAGAGGTTTCTTCTGTCTCTGTCCTTTTACTGCTTTTGTTGCTTTTGCTGTCTTCTGCCACCATCAACTCTTGCTCCTCACAATGCCATTCTGCCTTGGAGTCAGCTGATCAGATTGAAATTTCTAGAAACTGTGAGGTAAATAAACCTCTCCCTCTTTAAGTTTCAGTGTGAGATATTTTGTCCCAGCAATAACCAGAAAGTAATAAAGGTAAATTGAATCTTTTAGCTGAAGTATAGCATAAAATTAATATTTTCAAATAAAGGGCTTAGGTAATGTATTTTTTGGACACTGCAAGATATACAAGCTGCGTGCATGCACGCACGTGCACACACACACATACACACACACATACACAATAATGAAGTATCTGATATCAGTTAAAAAATCAGTGACCTACTATGTTGTAATAATCTTATCTAGTTTTGGGTCAGATTGTTGCTGTAAATTCACTTGTAGCTCTTTAAAAGTCATAGTAAACCTAGCAGTTGTAAATGTGAGCTTATTTGAATAGAATAACTTCACAGATGCAATAAGGTTAAGATAACACCAGCCCCCTTACAACACAAATGGTGTTTTTATAAGCAGAGAAAAATACCACGTCATGATAGTGCTAAAGACTGAAGCAATCTCACAGCACAATAAATATTGAAAATTGAGCTTTTTTTTGGTATGGGGGCTTGAACTCACAAATTTGTGCTTGCCAGGCAGGTGCTTCTGCCACTAAGCTAAATCCCGAGCCCCAGAAATCATGCATGCTTACAATTTATTTTTGATTAATGTATGTTCAAATTGCATGCAGTTTATACTCATCCTGAGGAGTGGATATGTGTAAAAAATACAGCTTGATTATTTTTTATCTTCTTTTCACTCCCATCTCCATCTCTCATTTCTAAAATGTCTTCTCCCATTGTCATTCTTATTGATATTATTGATCCTATCCCAAGTTATGACATATATGGTTTATATTCAATTATGTTATAAGGTTTTGGAACATGGCATGAATTTATTCTTCTTATGTCACCTTCCTCTCCTCCTTTCCTCTCCATGTTCTTTTGGACTCCTTCCTATTTTCAAGAGATCTATCCCTTATCTCCTCCTATCTATCCCATTGTATTCTCTTTGTACGTTGTCTTACTCACATGTGTTATACTACATACTACTTAGGATCATGTGTCTGGCTTATTTCACTCAATATTATATTTTCCAGGTGCATTCATTTTCCTACAAATGTCTCAAATTTATCTTTCTTTAGAGCCAAGCAATAGTCTATTACACATAGATAACACATTTCCTTCATCCAGTTCTCTGTCAATGAATATACAGGCTGATCCCTTAGCTATTATGAATTGTGCTCTTATAAACATTGGTATGTGTGCATGACTGTAGTATGATGTACTTAACTGTTGGAAAAGACACATAAAAGATGGAATCCTGGGTCATAGGAAATTTATACTGTCAGTTCTTTAAGGAATCTCTACACTACTTTCCATAATGATTTTATTAGTTTACAATGCCACCAGCAATGTAGAGGGACTGATTTTCACTCCCACCTTGGATTCATTTGTTATTTTTCTATTTCTTTATGATCAACATGCTTTCTGCCATAAGATGGAATCTTAGTGTTGATTTAATTTGTATTACTTTAGTGGACAGGAATGCTGAATATTTTTTCATATATTTGTTGGCCATTTTCACTTCTTCCTATGAGGAATGTCTGTTGATGTTAAGTGCCAGTTTCTTCATAGGGTCTCTTATACTAGATAGTCTAATTTTTTCAAGTTCATTGTATATTTTAGGAATTTCTCTGATTTAAACCTTAAAAAAAACTTGGCAAGATTATATTCAGAGTCACAAAGCAGGTGTCTGGTGAAAACTTCATTTCAATTACATTCCAATAATATCATAAAATAAAAGTTTCCCATTGAAGTACCTAGTTGGTGATATTTGTTGAAGCACTATAAGAAAACAGTTCAGAGTTTTCATGACAGGGCATTTGGCAGCAGAATAGAAAGTAAAAATTTCATCTCCCTTTTCAAGTTAAAAACTGTATTGAAAAACTAAGTTTCTGTAGTCCAATATCCTTGGTGTAGAAATGAGATTTTCTTGCAACCCGGTATGGTATGTTTTGTTAGTTCCTGAACAGCCTTCTGAAGTGTTTGAGGCATTTATAAAAAATAAATACCTAAAAGATCCAAACGATGTCATTATTCATTGGTTAAGGAAAAAAATTCAACAGAAAAGGATAATAATTATAAACTAATATGCCCCAAACACCACCTCATACAACCTCCTAAAACAAAAACTATGGGTATAAAACATGAGATCAACACTAATACCATCATAGTGGGGACTCAATACCACAATGCCAAACATAAACAAATCAACTAGAAAAACATATCAGGAATAAAATGGCCGAGTTGTACAATAATTTTGCATAAATGGACCTAATAAACATTTATAGAGTGTTCCACCCAAACACAAGAGAATACATATTCTTCTCAGTGATAGCTGGGACATTCTCCAAAATATACCACATTGTATCCCAGAAAGCTTTCTAAAGTAAATGTGAAATAATTGAAATTATCCAATGCATATTATCAGATTATAGTTTCTTTTATCATGTTACCTATTAGTTACAAAATTTCAGATTTGCATTAATACTTTTCATTCATTTTGATTTGATTTTTCTTCCAGGTAACGGATAGTATTCTAATTTTATTGTCTTCTTATAGAAATCCAGTTTCCACAAACACATTTATTTTTAAACAGTCTTTCATTGCTTGTATGTTTAAGTTGTCTAAAAATGCATGTGTTTATTTCAAAGATTGCTAGTTTATTCCACTGTTTTATTGTTATTTATATGTCAATAAAACACTGTTTAGTTACAATGGCTCAGTAATGTGGAAGTCAAATATTTTGAATCCTTCAAGTTTGCTCCTTTTACTCAGCATTGCTTTTTCTCCTCAGGTTCCTGTGCTCCTCAAATACATTAGAGTTTTTTTTTTTCTAAACTTGTGAAATGTCATGAGAATTGCATTGAATCATTGTCTCATTTGGGCAAATTACTGTCATTTTAAAAGCATTGATTTTCCTAATCTATGTACATTGAAATTCTTTATGCTTTCTATTTTATTTTGTAATTTTCTTCCTCTGTATTTTAAGCTTTTATTATATGCACTTGACATATTTTTGGTTAGGCCTTTCTTTTTATCTTTATATTTTGAGTCTACTATATTAATTCTTTCCTGGTTTGGTTTTCAGTCATCTAATTATTGGTATGAAGAAAAGGCACTTGTATTTGTATAGCAGTTTTGTATAATGCTACTTTGCAGAATTTTTTGTTATAAAGTGGTGTTTCTACTTCAAAATATTTATGGATTGAATCATACTATCAGCAAAAATAATTTTTCCTTTCCTACTTGAATACTTGTTAATTTTTTGTTGCTTACTTGCTTCAATTAAAATTTCAGTACCATACTGATTGAGTCCTATATGAAATCAACTTGATCATGATACATAAACTTTGTAATATGTTGCTAAATTTGAGATACAGGAATGTGATTGAATTTTGGTAATTTTTCATAAAATATATTCATTCACACGTGAAATATCTTTTTAAATTTGTTTTATTAGTGTAGTATTTTGGTGATATATTTCATGAGTATAAACAAAAGAAAAATTGTGGGATTTTTTTTCCTTACAATGTATTATGAGTCTGGGGTAGAAAAGAATCCTTCTATTACAATGTTTGAGAGTGTATATTAGTATACTTGCCACCCATTACTGAAGGTTTAGGTTTAAACTCTCTGTCTCTCTGTCTCTGTCTCTCTCTCTCTCTCTCTCTCTCTGTCTCTCTTTGTCTCTCTCTCTCTCTCTGTCTCCCTTTCTCTCTCACCCTGTCCCTCTCCTCTATCTGTATGCAATAGCATAATTTAGTTTGTAATTGCTGAAAAATAATTTATTAATTTAATTTGTTCTTAGTTTTAACATAGAACCACACAACTAAATATCAAGAAGGATTATTTTGTTTCATTCTTTAATTTTTAAGTATACTGAAAAGAATAGATGTATCATTTTTTATGTGACATTGTGATTGACACATTATTCAGTAAAATTTGAAATGCATATGCTTTTCTTAGCAGCATATCAGTTTTTTTAACTTCACTGGATTATTTCAGTGTATGTGGGGAAGAAAAATCTGGTTTCAAAATTATATTGTTCAATTGTATTATTTCATGCTTATGTAGATTTTAAAAATTCAATGATTTGCTTAAAAATTTATCTTCCTGGTACATAAGTAGGTGATAAGTTATCTTCATGAGTTTTGTTAGAATGTATAGTGGTTGTATAATATAAAGTTTTAAAGCCAAGGTAGAAAGACTATATGTTCCATCACATTTAAAAATGTTGTGTTCTTCCAAGTCTAAATTGATTTTTTAAAGTTGCAATTTTCTTTTTCTTTACTCTGCTAGATCAATGTGCCATGTTCTAGATTATAAAGAAATAGTGATTGTGATGGTGTCATGGAAGATGACAAGCACTGAAATTTCTTCCTTAAGTATTCCTCAGTCAAATAACTCCCTTGTTTATTAGAAACTGTTAGTATTTTAATATAGGGAGGGTTCAACCACATAAAAGGAAATTATACTAACACTATTTTTAAATTTTATTTTAAAGAGGGTAAAATTAAACAGAACAAAACAGATCATAAGAAATCACTGGAAGAGACAACAGATTTCAAAACAAGACAACCAGATATCTTCATTGTCTGTCACATTGTCTCTTGTTTTCTGCCAAATAGTTGTCCATATATTTGCATACAATGAATTCATATGAAACAAAATAGTATATAATTGATCAGAACAGGATGATGAAGGCATTTTAGCTGGGCTCTTTGCTATTGTTGCTTATGTCTTTTTCATTTCGTGTTTTTCTAGAAATTTGTTTTGTATTGTATTGTTTTGTTTTTCCCTCTAATACACTAACACTTTTAATAATATGCTTTGTGAAGCAGTATACCCTGTCATCTCTGATATAGCCTCTACTAGAGAGGCCAAAGAAGGAAGAGCTCTTCAATGAAGGAGTTAAATGGTAACCTTGGCATAATGACTGTTTCCCTCTTCATAATAAAAATATCTATGTAGGAGGACACTGATTTGCATTGAAATATTATATAATGTGGGAAGAACCCTTGGATGATTACAGAATATTTCTTTAATTCTGTATCACATCCAATATCCAGATTAACAAACATAAATGCTTTTTAATTAAATCTATTATTGCATATTGTACTTAAACCAATAAATTCAATAAATTATTCTGCCATATAATTATGGAAATACTTTACACTCCTTATGTCTTACAATTTTTGAAACTGAATATTTCATACTTCTATTCCACATTATTTTATTTTATTTTACTTTATTTTATTTTATTTTATTTTTGTGTAAGGGTACTGGGATCAAACTCATGACCTCCTGCTTGCCAGGCTAGCACTTGTGCCACTGAGCCAAATCCCTGGCCCTCCCAACTTTATTTTGAGTAACTTTTTTTCAAAGATGAATAAAGACAGCTGGGCATGATGGCACATATCTAAAACTCCAGCACTTGGGAGTCTGAGGCAAGAGATTCATTGCATTGATAATTAAGACCAGTGTGCACTGAAAAGTGAGCTCAGGACCAGCTTCCTGAAACCTCAGAAGTGGCACTGGAGGTTCTGCTGGCCTGACTGGTCCATGCCTAGTGACCTTCTTTCAATCTAGGGAGCTTCTTTCAATCTGAGGCCACATGAGGAGAGTTTCCAGTGCACCTGCATTGGCTAGGGGAGAGTTTAGATCATTGCTCTCAGTGCTTATTAACCTGCCCAGCTTTCAGAAATGCTGGGGCTAGCACTGAAAGCTCCACTGATTTGACTGGACCACACCTAGCGATCTTTTCGCAATCTGGGGAGCTGAGGCTGCACAAGATGAGTTCCAGCACACCTGCACTGGCTCAGGGAGAGCTTTAGATCATCACTTTCAGCCAATAGGTTCCTTCCCAGCTTCCTGAAACACTGGAGGTGGCACAGAAGGTTCTGAGAGCCTGACTGAAAATGCCTAGCAACCTTCTTTCAATCCAGGGAGCTGAGGCTGTGTGAATTCCAGGAGTCAAGAGTGCCCAAGGTGATTTCCAATATGCCTGGGGGAAGCTTTGGAACATTGCACAAAACCTGGAAATATAGAAAAATGACAACCAGAAAGATAAAAATGCAATCTCAAACTTCCAGCCCATCCCAACAGAACCTAGGAGCCACATAAATAAAGAAAATATAAGCCATACAACTAAAATGCCTGAAATGATATCAACTGAAATAAAGAAACAATTCTGGGAAGCTATAAAAGAAGTCAAATCTGAAATAATCACCCATGTAAAAGAATAAATGAAAATGATAAAGGTTATTAAAGAACTGCTGAACACATCTGAAAACATAGTTAAAAAATTAGAGGCACAATGCAAAAAGCTGGGAACCCTGAATGAACAAAAATAAGAAACAAATAGAATGCATGAAGCAGATTCAAAGAGATATACAGGAAATCAAAAATTCCACTGAAAATTGACAAAACTGCCTCAACAAATGTAAAGGTAGAATTTCAGACCTCGAGGACAAGATTGCAACTAGTGAACAGGAAAGTAAAGCTCTTTTAAAAATAAGAAGGAATCCAGAAATAACAATTCAAGAGTTGCAAGATGATGTGAAGAAAAACCACATAAGATTGATAGGAATAAATGAAAGAGAAGGGAACAACACAAATGATATCAAGAGGCTATTTACAGAAGTAATAGCTGAAAATTTCCCAAACATGAAAATGGAAATTGACATATGGGTCAGTGAATCATATAGAACTTCAAATGACCATAAACAAAATAAAACTACACCCAGACATATAATAATCACCATCCCAGAAATCCAACATAAAAACAGAATATTAAAAGCTGTTGGAGACAAGACAAATCACCCATAAAAAAACCCTATCAGAATCACAGCAGACTTCTCAATACAAACAATGAAGTCAAGAAGAGCATGGAGTGAAGTCTTTCAGATCCTAAAGGAAAATGACTTGCAACCCAGACTAATGTACCCTGAAAAACTGTACATCAAAATGGATGAAGAAATAAGTTACTTCCATGACAAAGAACAGCTGAAAAACTTCATGATCACCAAACCAACCCTGCAAAGAATACTGAAAGACATTCTAGAAAGACATAAGAAAAAACCACTAAGCTAAGGCAGGCAGTTAAACAGAGTGGAAAGGTAAGGATGCAACAGCAGAAAGATAACATGTCAAAAATAAACCAATATATAACAATTATAACCATTAATGTAAATAGTCTCAATTCACCAATAAACAGAAACAGACTGGCAGAATGGATCAAGAAACATCCAACCATATGCTATTTACAAGAAACCCAACCAACTCAAACAAAACTCATAGACTGAAAGTCAAAGGATGCAAAGCAATACTTCATGCAACAGGAACTCAACCAAACAAAAACAGAGGTAGCTATACTTTTAGAAGACAATGTGAATTTCAAACCAAGATTGATCTGAAGAGATAAAGAAGGTCACTACATACTAGTTAGGGGAAAACTTCAAGAGGAAGAGATAACAATCTTAAATATATATGCACCAAATTCTAGAGCACCCAGCTATACAAAACAAGGATTAACAGAAATGAAAAACAAATAACCAATAACATGATTATAACAGGAGAGCTTAACATGCCATTGGCACAAAGGGACAGATCAACTACACAGAAAATCAGCAAAGAAATGAGAGACCTGAATCACACCTGTGAACAAATGGACTTGAGAGACATATACAGAGTGTTCCATCCAACAACATCAGAATATACATTCTTCTCAGCAGTACATGGGACATTCTCTAAAATAGACCATATACTAGCCCACCAAACATATTTAAGTAAATGCAAAAGAATTGAAATTATCCAATGCATTTAATCAGATAATAGTGCCATGAAACTAGAAATTACTGATAAAAGAAACTGCAAAAACACCACAAACACATGGAAATTGAATAATACTGTCTTGAGCAATCAGTGGGACACAGAGTAAGTTAAAGAAGAAATTAATCAATATCTACAAGCAAATGAAAATACTAATACAACTACTTGAATCTGTGGGATGAAATGGAAGCAGTCCTCAAAGGAAAATTTCTTGCAGTGAATTCCCACATCAGAAAAACAGAACAAACACGAATAAACAACCTGATGCTATACCTCAAACATCTAGAAAAAGAAGAGCAATCAAGCCCAAAGGCAAAAGAAGGTAGGAAATTATAAAGATTAGAGCAGAAATTAATGCAATAGACACTAAGAAAACAATACAAAGAATCAATGAATCAAAGAATTGGTTCTTTGAAAAAATAAATAAAATTGATAAGTCCATTGCCTACCTTATTATAAAAAGGAAAGAAAAACTCAAATTCATGCAATAAGGAATGAAAAGGGTGAAAGCACTACAGACTTGTGGAAATACAGATCACCAATACCTATTTCAAAAACTCTACTTTCAAAAGTTCTATAACACTAAAGAAATGGACAGATTCCTAGAAACATATAAACTACCAAAGCTGGGTCAAGAAGATGTAAAACTGCTGAATAACCCAATTTTTATTACTGAAATTGAAAATGTAATTAATCCTTGCCAACAAATAAGAGCCCAGGCCCAAAGGGATTCTCTGTGGAATTCTATAAGAAATTCCAAGAAGGCTTAATGCTGGCACTCCTGAAACTCTTCAATGAAACCACAAGGGAAGCAATTCTCCATAAGTCATTTCTGGAAACAAATATTACTCTAATACCAAAACCTGAGAAAGACCCTGCTAAAAAAAAAAGAACTATAGGCCAATCTCCCTAATGAACATAGATGCAAAAATTCTCAATAAAATTTTGGCAAACAGGATGAAGAAAATCATCAAGAAGATTATACACCACGACCAAGTGGGATTCATCCCAGGCATGCAAGGATGGTTCAACATACATAAATCAATAAATGTAACCAACCATATCAATAGAGCCAAAAGTAAGAATCACATGATCATTTCTATAGATGCATAAAAAGTTTTTTATAAGGTCCAACACTCATTCTTGATAAGAAACTTACAGAGAATTGGATAGATGGACTTTACCTCAATATGATAAAGGCCATCTATGACAAACCAACAGCCAGCATCATATTAAATGGCCAAAAACTGAAAGCCTTGACCTTGAAATCAGGCACAAGACAAGGATGTTCCTTATCATCACTCCTATTCAACATAGTACTGGAAATACTAGCCAGAACAATTAGACAAGAGAGATAAATCAAAGGAGTAAAGATAGGAAAAGAGGAAGATAAATTATCGTTACTTGCAGATGACATGATACTTTACATAGAAGACCCCCAAAACTCCACTGAAAGACTCTTATCTATAATAAATAAATTCAGTAATATAGCTAGATACAAAGTCAATACTCAAAAATCAATAGCATTCCTATATACTAACAACAAAATCACTGAGAAAAATAAGAGAAGCCACACCATTCATGATAGCTTCCAAAAAAAAAAAAAAGAAATAGTAAGGAATTAATGCAACAAAAGAAGTAAAAGATCTATTCAGGAACATTATAATACCCTGAAAAAGAAATCAAAGAGGAGCTCAGAAAATGGAAAGACATCCTTATTCATGGATAAGAAGAAAAAGTATTGTGAAAACAGCCTTTCTCCCAAAATATTTATACAGGTTTAATCCAATGCCAATCAAAATACCAATAGCATACCTCACAGATCTATAGAGATCACTATTAAAATTCATCTGGAACCAGAAGAGACATAGAATAGCAAAGGCAATTCTAAGCAACAAAGGCAAGGCAGGAGGCATCACAATCCCTGACTTGAAGTTATACTACAAAGCTACTATAATAAAATCATAATGGTAATGGAATAAAAACAGACCTGAAGATCAATGGAATAGATTAGAAGATACAACTACAGCTACAAACACACTCAGCCACCTTATCTTTCTTTGATAAAGGGGCCAAACAATTCCACTGGAAGAAAGATAGTCTCTTTAATAAATGGTGCTGGAAAAATTGGTTCTTCATATGCCAAAAACTAAAACTAGACCCATGTCTATCACCATGTACTAAGTTAAAGTCAAAATGGATCAGAGATCTAAATATTAAAACAGAAACACTAAATCTGTTGGAAGACAAAATAGGTAGAAATCTTGAAGACATGAGGGTAAGAGAATTCATGAGCAAGATTCCAACCACATGTGAAATACTTCACAGAATCAATCACTGGGATCATGTCTTATTAAAGAGTTTCTGCACATCCAAAGAAATCTCCAGCAGAATGAAATGAAAACCCAAAAATTGGTAAAAATATTAGTCAACTGTCCCTCAGAGAAAGGACTTCTGTTTAGAACATTTAAAGAATTTAAAAAAACTCAGACCCCAAAATTCAAAGACCCATTCCAAAATGGGCATATGAGATGTGTACACAGTTCTCAGATAAAGAAATACAAATGGTAAATAAATACATGAAAAAATGTTCAGCATCATTAGTCATTAGGGAAATGCAAATTTAAACCACATTGAGATTCCATCTCACTTCAGAAAGAATGGGCAGGATGACGAAAACTACCAACAACAAATGCTGGAGAGGCTGCAGGGAAAAAGAAACACTTCTGCTCTGTTGGTGGTAGTGTAGACTGGTGCAACCACTGCGGAGGTCAGTCAGGGGATTCCTCAAAAAGTTGGGGTTGGAAGTCCCATTTGACCCAGCTGTTCTACTCCTAGACATATTCCCACAAGAACTGACATCATGCAACAGTGATATATGTGCACCCATGTTTATAGTGGCACAATTCCTAATAGCCAGATCTTGGAAACAACCTAAATGCCCATCAACTGAGGAATGGATAAAAAAGTTGTAGTATTTTTATGCAATGGAGTACTACTCAGCTATAAAGAAGGATCACATTAAGATTTTTACAAATAAATGGATGCAACTTGAAACCATACTCATAAGTGAAATAAACCAAACTCACATGTATAAATACTGTATAGTGTTCCTAGTATAAGAAATGATAAAAGTACACCAGGTTTTATGATAATCATGGTTCCCTATGATATTGCTTTGAAACCTTATAATGTTTTCCTTCATTGGTTGAAATTTTTTTCTGTTTTTTTTTATTTTATTATGTGTGATATTATAAACAGCTACTTTGAAGAAAAGAAGACACATAGCAATCATTGCTGATTTAATATCATCTTGCTTTGAAGTCCTACCATGCTTTTTGTCTTCTATTTCCATTGGTTTTATCATGTTGTGTTCTATTGGATTTTAATATGTGTGATAGTATAAAAAAAATTTTATGGAAAATCAGACATTATAGAATCCATTGTCCATTTTCTGTTATTTGGTCTTGAATGTTCATTCCCCTTAAAGGTTTTATACTATTCTCTTATGTTTGATACTATTGTGTGTGAAGGTATGCTCAACTACTTCAAAGAAAGAAACATTATGGTGGCTGTCATTAATACCTGGTTGTCTTGTTGTGAAGTGCTGTGTTGTTTCAATTGTTCTGTTCTGATTTGCTTGGTTCTATCCTCTTTTGTTTTATTCTCTTTAAAAGAAAGAAAGAGAGAGAGAGAGAGAGAGAAAGAAAGAAAGAAAGAAAGAAAGAAAGAAAGAAAGAAAGAAAGAAGAGTGAGCTCAAGGTGAGCCTGAACTGCATAGAGAGATCCTGTTCAAAAAAAATAGAAAAACAAAGAATAATGAAGACATGTGGTCAATGTCTTTTATTTGGGAAAATATATTTTCCTTAAAGCTCATACACTTTAGTTTTTGCAGTTTTAGCTTTACAAAAACTAGTAGTTTCTTAAAAATAAAAAAGAATAGGTTCTCTCACACTTTTAAGATACCACCCGTTTATTTACATGTCACAATGTATAAGTCAACACTGATTACCTTGTGATACAAAAAGTTGACGTCCACACTGAGATATATATATATATATATATATTTGATATTATTTATATGTTTATGAATGCAAAATGAAATATATTGAACAAATATGTTATTCAGAATAATATTTCTGTCCTGAAAAATTAATTGAGCTACAGACTGAAGTTGTTTCTTGTGTGTGCTTGTGTTTGGTCCTCCATCTGACAACAAAGTGACAATGGAAGGCAAACAGAAAAAGAAATAATAGAGACCTTCATTGGGGACATGGGATGGCTGACAAAGAAGCACTCTTTAAAGGGAACACACTAAACCACAGGCTTTATTTGGAATTGGCTGGGTTGGAGTGAAAGGGGCAAGTGGAATGACGTTTTCACAGCTGATTGGGAGAGCATTGGCACTTGCAAAAAGTGGGTGGTTCAACTTGCCAGTTTTGCCAGAGTACAGAAGTCAGTGCTGAAGGGAGGTGCTGTCCAGAGCCATGTTAACTACCACATGGGAAAAACCCTTCACTTGTTCTGCAAAATTCTGTATCATGGAAAACAGTCAAGCCATTTCCATTGATGATCTTCTACTTTAAAGTGTGGTAAGTAAATACACCACACAGACTCCTGTTCTCACAAAAACCTAAATAATGAAAATACTCAGATTTTTAGGGTTAGAAATGGTTTATGACAATATATTAAACCATGCAATGTGGAAACTTGCAAAACTGAGGATGTCAGAACATAGGCTAACTTGTATAACTCAAAAATGCATTGTCTTTTTGCACTGATCTTGACTTGCTAATTTGGGTTTCCTGGCTATAGTGTAATTATTTGTACCTCAAGAAATAGAGAGCACAGAAGGTTGTGAATTTTAGCTCATGTGACAGGTACACAGATAACATTGATACACAGTGAGTGTCCTGTGGTTGTAACTCTTGGTCATGGGCCTGTCAGGTAATAACTTCCAATCTTCCACTTTGGAAAGCACAAAGCCTGATGTTTCTTCCATGAGCTTTGTGTTTTTTCAAACCATTTCAAAAGAAACTTAACATTAACCCTCTAGTGTTATTGATTACCAGCATCTCTGAAGGCATCAATGCAGACAGCTTGTTGACAAAGGATGAGGAGCAAATCTGCCCAGGAGAACGTGGCCCCTGGGAGGTCACTATCAGGGGAACAGGATGCAATCTTGTTGGCTGAGTGAAGATTTAATGATATTTAATTATCATTTCTGTCTTGTTTTTTTCTCTTAAAAATCAGACCTCAGATGTAGAGCCCAGAGGGCAATGGTAGCAAACTACTTCAGGGACATGGAGCAGGCACTAGTGACAAGAGCCAGGGGCATGAGAGTGTCCACCTGGATAAGAAATAGTGTCAGATTGAACCCAAACATATATATCCAGCTGATAGTGCAAGTTTCCTCTTTATTAAGCCTGAAGTTTTGCATAGATGTCTATCATATTCCCTTTGCTTATCTTACTTCTGCTGCAGATTTCTGTCTCAGTGTGTACTTTAGATAACAAAGCCTGCCTTCAGCGCAGGAGCACCAGTGTGTGAAAGGGTGGAGACATGATGATTGGAGGCTTTTTCTCACTTTATTTCAACATGTACTACACTGGTATCTTTGCTGTGATGCCCATGAAGGAATTTTATACCACGCCGTAAGTGCTTCTTCATTTATTTTTTTCTGGGTATCAAGATGGATACTGGCTAGGCATCTATGGATAGATCATCTGTTTTCTCTGTAATGCTATCCTGTCCTGCTCATCCACATGTACACAACCAGGCTCTAATCCTTTTCCTGTGACCTTTATCTCCTTGAGTGTGGGAAGTATTCTGTTTTTTTGTTTACAGAGCTTCTTGTTTCAATACTGGAACCTGAGAAAGATAGCACACTCCACCTCATCCATGGTCAGTACATTTCCTCCTACATAGAAGGCACTGCATGGTATTAAGTGATGATCAGTAGCAAAACAATCTCAGCCCAAGGAATGGACTGACATGTGTACTACGTGACTATGGCAAAACATCCCCTTATACAATTGAGGGTCTGTTAATGTTTCTTTATTATGTATACACTTTCCATTATTAGTTCTGATTATCTTGTGATATTTCTACCCCTCCTGCTTGAAGACACTTCCTTGCATAGATATTCAGTTAGTCCTTCAATTACACTCTACACAACTACACAATATCTCATGGCAGGGATGGATCCTAATTCCTGGAGTTGCAGGCAGGGCCAGGAATAAGGGATGAGTCAGCAAGGAGGTTTTTCCACCTCCTTTCTGATTCTTTTTCACTTAGGTACAGGTATATAATTATGTTTTCATCTACTACCATATCAGTTTTGTTTTCATCACCATTATCTAAGTAATGAACATTTCAAAGTGTCAGAGAATTCTAGAAAATGACTTGTGCTTTCATAACAAAAATAGATACCACAGAAAGAATGATTGACTGGGTCCTTTGTATGATGCTGGACCTAGAGTGGCAGCTGCTGTATTTGGGAGCAGGCCTGGTAGTATAAGGGATTAGAGTTTTATTCTGCTGTAGGTGGTGTGCTACCTGTCCCTTACTCCTTGTGATATCTCAGTGCTTCTTATATCTGTATTCCTAGCCACTTTCCCCATGATTATATAGCTACTGAGATGAAGGTCTGTTTTTTGACTGTGCTAGAAGCAAATAAATTCCTAGGCTCCAGGATTCCCTCTGCTTCAGCTTCTTGAGCAGCTGGCATTACAAGCATTTGTCATTATACCCTTCATGTGTTTTCTTCCTTCTGTAATTTTGTAACAGGTATTAAATATCATTATCAGTGTGATTTACAAATTAGTTTTCATTACCTTAGCTCATGCTATGTTTTTCTTCTATAATAGTGATAGACCAGAAGGATTTTTGAGTGGTTGAAAAAGAGGCATGCTCTGAATGTCCTGAAACCTATGAAAGAGCTAAATATTTGTAGCACTTATTGAAAATCAGAAGGATTTTATTTGATCAGCATCCAACTTTCAGTGTAGAAACTACTACATTTTGGTTTGGTTTGGAGAAGCAGAATCTGAATTTTGGATGGTATAGTAAGTAACATGTGAGAGACAAATAAAAGGATGGAGTTCACTGGCTTGAATACTATTGATGGACCACAGGGGAAAAGGCAGGAGTCTGGCTATTGCCACCTGATAAGATTCTAACCAAAGCCTGCCTAGCATGATCACACATCATCTGAGTAGACTGGGGAATTAGAAACTGATCAGAAATGGAGAGTTATAGGACTTTAAGAATGTATTCAAGGATGATAGATGCAGGTTTTGTTTCTCTTCCTAGAAGCAGATGGGAGGCCACCTACTCTTCCTTTTGCCTCTGCTTTCCCCCAGCAAATCTGCCTGCTTTTTCAGTTGACCCTGTACTAGACCCAGGCACTGTGATCCCTCTGCATGGTGAGAAGAACACACTTGCACTTCCAAAAGCTTTCCATGCTCAGGCAGGCTCATGTATCCACTAGGAACAAGATTTTAGTACCTCATTAGAGAGTTTTCATTAATTTTAGAATCAGAAATATAAAGAAATTTTTGATATATGTACAGATAAATTATATACAATATATAATCATATATATTATATATTTTCAATCTTACATCGCAGAAAAAGCTTTTATTATTTTAAAATTTTAAAGTGCTTTTGTTTGGATCTGGTGCCAGGTTTTTCTTTTGTTTCTTATATGAACAATCTTTTTCTTCATGTGATATCAATGCCTGACCACTGTTCAATTCCTTTTGCTCTGCCAGTTTTCTGAATATTTCTTCCTAGTCTTAGCATCTCCATACAGTGTTGTCACTCCATTGCCAATGCAGAAGTACTGTACTGGTCACCTTTTCACTGAAAATGTTCTTAGGATACAGTTTCTTTAAAATGCTTCATCACAATATATCAAAAAATTTCAAACTATATCAACAGTATGTTTACAGTGTTCTGCACATACAGTTTTTCAGGAGGGGATGGATAGAGTGATTATCTGCTATGAATCCCCTGGAAGGAGGGTGAACTATTCCTGACCTTCACCCATCTTTATTGTCACTCTTACGTATATCCTTGAAGAAAAATCCAAGTTTTGCATTGAAACAGTTTCAGTTCTATCTTGGATTTTATTTTAAATAGTTAATAAAGTGCTAATTGTGCATGTTTATGGACGCAAAGTTACATGCTGATACACACAATATCAAATAGTTAAATCAAGCAAATTGATGAATCAATCACACATGGTACAACTCCACATGGGTTTATTTGAGTTTCACTGATTTAATAATGTTAAAGAAATGCCTTTCTCCTAAACCAGTGCATTCAACAAGAGATAAATGCTTGTTAGCATTAAAAGTCATATGTACATCAACAAACATTTTGTTTTGCTCTTTGCAAAAAAGTTAAGATATTTTTTAAAATACCAAATTTTAATGACCTACTTAGAGCAATTCCATACCCAATTATTTTTTATTCATAAGAAGCTCATGTGAATTTTATAAAACTCTCTCTTTGTCTTAGTGTATTGTATTCAGGTTTTATAAATAAATTTCATGTATAGTAAATTTTCTTTTGTGCAATACTGTGGGTTGAAACCTTGGTCTTCACACTGAGCTCAGTCTGTGGTTCATTTTTAGTGTTTTGAGGTCACTAAACACTAGTGTTTTGAGGTCAGTCAGGAAGCTGCACATGTTGGACCTCAACCTGAGTCCCCAGTGTCCCTATGAGGTGAGATTACAGGTGCATGACAGGTTTCTGGCTTCTAGTTCTGTTTCACAAGCAAATAATTTTTCCAAAATTAAGGCTCAGTATAGAGTAGAAATTTTGCTCAATCTATATTGAAACTCCACAGAAAAGGGTCAACAATTTCTTCTTTTCTTTTATTGTGGTCTCTTCAGGTTATTATGTTTTAAGTTTAAATATTAAAATATATCATTTATGAAAATCCATGTGATAAAACTTAAATTCTATCCAAGAATTTGTGTATGATTTCACTATATTTCATGTTCTTATTGTTTTTCCTAAAATTGTTGTATTTTATCACTTTTTTCTGAATAATACCTATCTTACTGAACTTAAAGTAGAAACAGATCCACACAATTCTTCGTACTGATTTTCTTAGCTCCTAATTCCAATTTGCTTTATATTATACTTCAAAATTATCTCTTCTGCTTCTTTTGATGTGAAAATTTACTTGATGTGCTCATATTCTTCCTTTTTAATAATTTGTCAAGAAACAATGCTTACACACTTCCCTCAGAGCAGGCTTTTTTTTTTCTTATTCTCCCTTGCTATCCAGATCTCTGCAGATCCTTGCTACTATTTACTACTCAATATTCCTACTTGCAGACAGAAAAGCAGCAAAGAAATAACAGAACTGAATCACACCTGTGAACAAATGCATTTCATAGATGTATACAGAGTGTTCCATCCAACAAAATCAGAATATACATTCTTCTCAGCAGTATATGGGACATTCTCTAAAATACACCATGTACTAGCCCACGGAACATATTTAAGTAAATGAAAAAGAAGTGAAATTATCCCATGCATGTTATCAGATGATAGCACCATGAAACTAGAAATTAATGATAAAAGTAAATGCAAAAAACCCACAAACACAGGGAAATTGAGTAATACAATCAGAGGGTCACAGAGGAAATTAAACAAGGAATTAAACAATATCTACAATCAAACAAAAATACAAATACAACTTACCAGAACCTGTGGGATGCAATGCAAGTGGTCTCCAGAGGAAAATTTATTGCACTGAGTTTCCACATTAGGAAAACAGAATGAACACAAATAAGCAACCTGATATTACACTTCAAACATCTAGAAAAAGAAGAGTAAGTCAAGCCCAAAGCCAAAAGAATGGAGGAAATTATAAAGATCAGAGCAGAAATTAATGCAATAGGGATTAAGAAAACAATACAAAAAATCAATGAATCAAAGAGTTGCTTCTTTGAAAGAATAAAGAAAATTAATAAGCCCCTAGGCAACCTAATTTTAAAAAGGAAAGAAAAAACTCAAATTCATTCAATAAAGAATGAAAAAGTTGAAATCACTACTGACCCTGTAGAAATAGAGAAGATCAAAAACAACTATTCCAAAAACCTCTACTCTCATAGTTTTGATAATACAGAAGAAATGGACAGATTCCTAGAAACATATGAACCACTAAAGGAGGATCAAGAATATGTAGCTTCCAGCGGGAAACTAGAGGAAGCCTGCATCAGGTGTAGGCTACCCAGAACCTCCACCATAGGCCCGCCCTGCCACCGGGAACTTAGCAGAAGCCTTCATCAGGGGTAAGGTGCCCGGAACCTCCACTGTGGGCCTGCCCTGACACCGGGAACTTAGCAGAAGCCTGCGTCAGAGGTAAGCTGCCCAGAACCTCCACTGTGGGCCCACGCTGCCAGCGAGAACTTAGTGGAAGCCTGCATCAGGGGTAAGCTGCCCAGAACCTCCACTGGGGGCCTGCCCTGCCACCTGGAACTCAGCACAAGCCCATCTCATGGGTAGGCTACCCGGAACCTCCCATGAGGGCCTGCCCTGCAACCGGGAACATTGAGGAGGCCTGCCCAAGACTGAAAACTGCCCTGGACTGCTACAGATGGGCCCGCCCTCCCACCTGGAACATCAGAAGATCTCAGTGGGATCCAGTTAGTGTGAGAAAATTTGGAATTTGCTCTCAGGTAGCAAACTTTGGACTACACCGGATTGACTGTATCAGTGTGGGGAGTATACCCCTAAAATAGAGGTATACAGGGGATTAATAGGGCTAGTAGAAAACCCACTCCAACTAACTATATGATTTTGGTGTGACTGAAAAGAGTGTGTGATCCCCTCCTACACATAGAAAACACCAGGCAGAGTGAAAATGACAAAACAAAAAAGCAAAATGCAGTCTCAAACATATAGTTCACCAGAAGTAAGCATAGGAGACATTGAAATAGAGACCTCAAAAGCAACACACCAGGAATCACTGAAAAGATAGCCAGTGAAATAAAACACAACTGAATCAGGCTATAGAGGAAATCAAGTTAGAAGTAGTCTCCCATGTAAAGATAGAAATAACAACTTTAGTAAAGGAGTTGTTGATTGCAGCTAAAGAAGAACTAGAGAAAAAAGTACATGAGCATGGGAAACTGATTGAAACTTTGAATGAACAATATAGAAAACAAGCAGAATTCATGAAACAAACTCAAAGAGACATCCAAGGAACAAAAACTTCTGTTAAAAGAGTGCAAAACTGCCTAAAGGAAGCTGAGGATAGGATTTCAGATCTTGAGGACAGGATCACAGTTAGTGATCAGGAAAGGACAGAACATTTAAAAATAACAAAGCAGCATGAAATGACAATCCAGAAGCTTCATGATGATGCCAAGAGCAACAACATAAGAAAAATGGGCATTAGCAAAGATACAGAAGTGCAGGCAAATGATATCCATAAAGTATTTACAGAAATAATAGCAGAAAATTTCCCAAAAATGGGGAAAGAATCTGATATGCTGATAAGTGAGGCATATAGAACACTAAACAGTCACAATCAACACAAATCCACACCCAGACACATAATAATTAAGATCTCAGACATACAGCATAAAAACAGAATATTAAAAGCTATAAGAGAAAAGACACAACTCACCTATCAGGGAAAGCCCATTAGAACCATGGCAGACTTTTCAGCACAAACCCTCAAGTCAAGAAAAGTTTGGAGTGAGATATTTCAAGCCCTGAAGGAGAACAACCTTCAACCCCGACTGATGTACCCAGCAAAACTTTCATTCAAATTTAATGGAGAAACAAGATATTTCCATGAAAAGAACAACTGAAGAAATTCATGTCCACCAAACCAACCCTAGAAAGAGTACTGAAGGACATGCTAGACAGAGATAAAAATGACCACAATCCCCAAAACAACAACAGCAAGAAATGTCCAGGTAGGATAATCAATTAAATAAGAGGAAAAGCAGAAAGAAACAACTGGAACATAACATGGCAAAGTCGAGCCAGTATATATCAGTGCTATCCATAAATATAAATGGCCTCAATTATAACATAAAAAGAAATAGATTGACAGAATGGATCAGGAAACAGGATCCCACAATATGCTGTATAGAAGAAACATATCTGACCCAAAAGGAAACTCATAGATTAAAAGTCAAAGGATGGAAAATAATATTCCATGCAATAGGAACCCAGAAAAAAGCAGGGGTAGCTATTCTATTTGCAGACAATGTGAACTTCAAGCCTGAAATGATTAAAAGAGATAGAGAAGGTCATGACATACTTGTTAATGGAAAAATTGAAGAGGAAGAACTAACAATTATAAATACATATGCACCAAATACAGGAGCACCCAACTATATAAGACAGATACTAATGGACATGAAAAACCAAATACACAAGAACACAATTATAACAGGAGATCTTAACAGCCCATTGTCACAAAGAGATAGATCAACTAGACAAAAAGTCAGCAAAGAAATAACAAAACTGAATCATACCTGTGAGCAATTGGACTTAGTAGATGTTTACAGAGTGTTCCACCCAACCACATCAGAATACACATTCTTCTCAGCTGCACATGGGACATTCTCCAAAATAGACCATATATTAACCCATAAAACATTATTAAGTAAATGCAAAGGTATTGAAATCATGCCATGCATAATATCTGACCATAGTGCACTGAAATTGGAAATTAATAGCAAAAGAAATTGTAAAACTTACATAAATACATGGAAATTAACTAACATCCCTTTGAACAACCACTGGGCTACAGATGAAATTAAAGAAGAAGTAAAGCAATACCTACAATTCAATGAAAATATAAAAAAAAACATACTGTAATCTGTGGGATTCAATGAAAGCAGACTTAAGAGGAAAATATATAGCAATAAAGTGTCATATCAAGACAACAGAATGAGCACAAATAAACAACCTAATGCTCCATCTCAAGCTTCTAGAAAAAGAAGAGCAAGCTAAACCCAAAGCTCATAGAAGAGAGGAAATTGTAAAGATTAGAGAAGAAATCAATGCAATTGAAACTAAAAAAACAATACAAAGAATTAATGAATCAAAAAGCTGGTTTTTTGAGAGAATAAACAAAATTGATGAAACACTAGCTAAACTTATCAAGAGAAAGAAAGAAAAAAAACCAAAATTCAGGCAATATGAACTGAAAATGGAGAAATTACTACAGATCCCATGGAAATTCAAAAGATCATGAATACCTACTCTGAAAATCTCTACTCACATAGAGTGAAAAACACAGAGGAAATGGACAGATTTCTAGAAACATACAAACTCCCAAAGCTCAACCAAGAAGATATAGCAATTTTGAACAACCTAATAACAGCTACTGAAATTGAAAATGTGATTAAAAACTTACCAACAAGGAAAAATTCAGGTTCTGATGGATTCACAGCTGAATTCTACAAGAAATTCAGACAAGATTTGATGCCAGTACTCCTTAAACTCTTCATTGAAATTGAGAAAAAAGCAATCCTCCCTAAATCATTCCTTGAGGCAATTATTACTCTGATACCAAAACCAGAGAAAGATGCAACCAAAAAAGAGAACTATAGGCCAATCTCACTAATGAACATTGATGCAAAGATTCTTAACAAAATACTGGCAAATAGAATGCAGCAAATCATCAAGAAGATTATACATCATGACCAAGTGGGGTTCATTCCAGGAATGCAGGGATGGTTTAACATAGGCAAATCAATAAATGTAATACACCACATCAACAGAGCCAAAAACAAAAACCACATAGTCATCTCAATAGATGGAGTAAAAGCTTTCGACAAAGTCCAACACATGTTCATGATAAAAACCCTTCAGAAACTCGGAATACACGGCATCTACCTCAACCTTATAAAGGCCATCTATGACAAACCAACAGCCAACATTATACTAAATGGACGAAAACTGAAAGCTTTCAATTTACAATTAGGAACAAGACAAGGATGTCCACTCTCACCACTCCTTTTCAACATAGTTCTGGACACACTAGCCAGGGCAATCAGACAAGAGAGAGAAAGAAAAGGAGTAAAGATAGGAAAGGAAGAAGTTAAATTATCACTATTTGCAGATGACATGATACTCTATATAAAAGACCAAAAAACTCCATTAAAAGACTGCTTGAGGTAATAAACAAGATCAACAGTGTAGCTGGATACAAAGTCAATGCTCAAAAAGCAATAGCATTCCTGTATACAAACAAAAAACTCACTGAGAGAGAAATTATGGAAATGTTGCCCTTTACAATAACATGTAAAAAAATTAAATACTTAGGAATCAACCTAACTAAAAATGTAAAAGACCTATATGCTGAAAATTATACTACACTGAAAAAGGAGATTGAAGAGGATATTAGAAAATGGAAGGACATTCCTTGCTCTTGGTTAGGAAGAACCAACATTGTGAAAATGGCTATACTCCCAAAACTGTTATACAGATTTAACCCAATCCCAATCAAAATACCATTGACACACCTCATGGATCTAGAGAACACACTACTAAAATTCATTTGAAAACAGAAGAAACCTAGAATAGCAAAGGCAATTCTGGGCAACAGAAGCAAAGCAGGAGGCATCTCAATTCCTGACTTGAAATAGTACTATAAAGCCAGAGTGATAAAATCAGCTTGATACTGGCAAAGAAATAAACCTAAGGATCAATGGAACAGATTAGAAGATGCACGCACAACTACAAAGACACTCAGCTACCTGATATTTGACAATGGGGCTAAATATGTCCACTGGAAGAAGGATAGTCTCTTTAATAAATGATGTAGGAAAAACTGGCTCTCTACGTGCCGAAGACTGAAACTAGATCCATGCCTATCACCATGCACAAAACGAAAGTCTAAATGGATCAAAGACCTCAATATTAAAACAGAAACACTAAATCTACTGGAAGACAAGGTAGGTAGAAGTCTTGGAGACATAGGGGTAGGCAGAAAATTCATGAAAAAAACGCAAACTGCACGAAAAACACTTCAAAGAATCACCAAATATGATCTCACATTATTGAAAAGTTTCTGCACTTCAAAAGAAATCACCAACATAGTGAAAAGAAAACCAACAGAGTGGGAAAAAATTTTAACCAGCAACCCCTCAGACAAAGGACTTGTGTCCAGAATATATAAAGAATTGAAAAACATCAAGCCCCCCAAATTCAAAGACCTTCTCCAAAAATGGGCATCTGAGATGAACACACAGTTCTCAGAAAAAGATATACAAATGGCAAATAAATACATGAAGAAATGCTCACTACCACTGGTCATTCGAGAAATGCAAATTAAAACAGCATTAAGATTCCACCTTACTCAAGAAAGAATAGCTGCCATCAAGAAATCAACTTATAACAGATGTTGGCGAGGCTGTGAGGAAAAAGGAACAGTGCTCCACTGTTAGTGGGAATGTAGACTGATGCAACCATTATGGAAATCCATATGGAGAATTCTCATAAGACTAAGATTGGAAGCCCCATTCAATCCAGCTATCCCCCTCCTGGATATTTTCCCCAAAGAACTGAACAGTTCATATCACAGTGATATATGTGTGCCCATGTTCATAGCCTCACAATTTATGATAGCTAAATCCTGGAAACAACCAAGATGCCCATCAACTGCAGAGTAGATGAAAAAGATGTGGCATTTTCATACAATGGAATATTATTCAGCTATAAAAATGGATGACCTTGAGGCCTTCATAGGCAAATGGAGACAACTTGAGACTATCCTCATTAGTGAAATAAATAAGAATCATATTTATAAATATCATATTGTGTCTCTAGTGTAAAAAATAAACAAGAACTACAAAAGTAATAAAACCAAAATGTGTAATTACTACTGTAAATAAGAGAGAAAAAGAAAGTGCTCTAAGAGATATAACTGCATGTAAGTTTGAGTGTGTAAAATAGATGACCATATTGCTGAATCTTTGTTGGATCTTTGAGCAGAACTGTTTGTAGTCTGACTGTTTGATATTTACTATGTACCCTTTAACTTTTTAACTTGAACAACTATATCCAGGATGACAGTACATAATTTATAAATTACTGATTTCTTAGTGTGGCTTTTTCTCATTCTCCTTTTTCTTTCTTTCTTTTAGAATTCTGTATTGCTGCTACCCTTTTTTCTGTTTTGTTTTTTTTTCTTCTCTTTAGACAAAATTTTAAAAATGTATAATTGCTATTATAAAAAAAAGAGGAAATAGGAAGCACTATAAAAGATATAGCTGCATATATGTTTAGATGTGTGGGATATTTCTAGGTTCTTGTTGGACTGTTGAACAGATCTGTTTGCACTTTCACTGCTTTAATTGCACTCTCACTTGTGTGCTTTAATTCTGTAACCTGAATAACTATTTCTAAAAAAACAATATGTAATATATCAACTAGTGATTTCTTACTGTTTATCTTCTTTTCTTGAAGTTCTGTAATATTTCTACTTTTTGCTGTTTTCTTTATATAAAAAAGTTTTAAAAATCCTGGTTTTTTGAGAGAATAAAAAATTGATAATCCTCTGACTAACTTTATCTAGAAACAGAAAGAAAAAACCCAAATTCACACAATAAGGACTGAAAAAAAGGAAATTACTGTAGATCCCAAGGAAATTCAGCAGATCATGAATACTTACTTTGAAATGCTCTACTCACATAGGGTGAAAAACACAGAGGAAATGGACAGATTTCTAGAAACATATCAATTACCAAACCTCAATCAAGAAGATATAGCAATTTTGAACAACCCAATATCAGCTACTAAAATTGAAAATGTGTTTAACAATGCACCAACAAAGAAAATCCCAGGTTCTAATGGATTCACTGGTAAACACTACAAGAAATTTATAGAAGATTTTTTAATTTTTTTATTTTTTATTGGTACTGGGGATCGAACTCACAACTGTGTGCTTGCAAGGCAGACACTTATGCCACTGAGCTAAATCCCCAGCCAAGAAATTTACAGAAGATTTGATGCCAGTACTCATTAAACTTTTCAATAAACTTGAAAAGGAAGCAATCCTTCCTAACTCATTCCTAGAGGCAAGTATTATTCTGATACAAAAACCAGAGAAAGACCCACCCAAAAAAGAGAACTATAGGCCAATCTCACTAATGAACATTGATGCAAAGATGCTCAGTAAAACACTGGTAAATAGAATGCAACAAATCATCAAGAAGATTATACATCATGACCAGGTGGGATTCATTCCAGGAATGCAGGGATAGCTTAACATGCACAAATCAATAAATGTAATACACCACATCGATAGAGCCAAAAACAAAAACCATATGGGCATATCAATAGATGAAGAAAAACCTTTCCATGAAGTCCAACACTTTTCATGACAAAAAAAAATTTCTAAAACTCAGGATACAGGGCATCTACCTCAATCTCATAACGGCCATCTACAACAAATCAACAACAACATTATACTAAATAGACAAAAACTGAAAGCTTTCAGTCTACAATCAGGCACAATACAATGATGACCACTATCAGCAATACTATTCAATATACTTCTGGAAATATTAGCCAGAGCAATCAGATAAGAGAGAGAAATAAAAGGAATAAAGATAGGAATGGAAGAAGTTAAATTATCACTATTTGCAGAAGACATGATATTCTACATAGAAGACCCATGAAACTCCATTAAAAGACTACTAGAGATAATAAACAAATTCAGATATAAATTGAGTGCTCAAAAATCAATAGCATTCCTGTACACAAACAAAAAACTCACTGAGAGGGAAATTATGGAAATATTACCTTTCATAATAGCATCTAAAAAATGAGATACTTAGGAATCAACCTAACCCAGAATGTAAAAGACTTATATGCTAAAAAACACTACTATGCTATCATACTATGCCTAAAAAAGAAGATTGAAGAAGGAAGATATTAGAAAATTGAAGGATACTCCTTGCTCTTGGCTAGGAAGAACCAGCATTGTAAAAATGGCCTTACTCCTAAAATGGTTATACAGATTCAATGCAATCCCAATAAAAATACCAGTAATATATCTCACAGATGTAGAGAAAACACTCCCACAATTCATTTGGAAACAAACCTAGAATAGAAAAGCAATTTTGGGCAAAAAAGGCAAGACAGGAGGCATCTCAATTCCTGACTTGAAACTATACTACAAAGCCACAGTAGTAAAATCTGCATGGCATTGGCAAAGAAATAAATCTGAAGATAAATGGAACAGATTAGAAGATACAAAAGGGGGGAACAAGCCAGCTATGAGAGGGGACTTAGGTCTGCACAGCTGTAAGGGAGTTCCAACTCCCTGGTCTTGGCCCCAGGGAGTTTATGACATCACTCCTGGTGCTGTGGTGCCCGCCCAGCCCCCTAGGACACTGGAATATGCTGCAGAGGTTTTGTGGGCTTGAATGGACTATGCCCAGTGACCTTTATTCAACCAGGGGAACAAGCCAGCTATGAGAGGGGACGTAGGCCCACATGGCCGCAAGGGAGTTCCAACTCCCTGGCCTAGGCTCTGGGGAGTTTGAGACATCACTCCCAGTGCTGGGGTGCCTGACCAGCCCCCTAGGACACTGGACTAGCCTGCAGAGGTTTCATGGGCTTGAGTGGAGCACACCCAGTGACCTTTATTCAACCAGAGGAACAAGCCGGCTCTGAGGGAAGGTAAGCCAGCTCAGCTGCAAGTGGAGCTCACAAGGAGGCAAGGGCAGGGGAAGTCTCAGCTCACTGACGTTAGCTTGGGGGAGTTTGGGACATCACTCCCAGTACTGGGGAGCCCAGCCAGCTCCCTAGGTCACTGGATTAGCCTGGAGATGTTTTGCAGGCTTTAGTGGAAAATGCCCAGTAACCTTTATTCAAACAGGGGAACAAGCTGGCTCTGAGAGGGAAGGTGATCCAACACAGTGATGAGCAGAGAGTAGAAAGAGTGAGTTGAGCTGCACAAACTTTGGTGAGTGATGGGAACTGGATACCCCAGAACAAGATGACTGGCTAGATGACATTTTGGAGTTGGGCAGGGCCAGCTTGAATCAAAACCTGAGGAGGCAGTGGTCAATGGCTCCTGGTCCAAAGCAGATTGGTGGATCTGCTTGGGCTGGGCCAGGCCTCTGGGTGAAACCCAATAGCCAGGGATGAGGCTGTGCTGAGCCAGTGGAATCCCCAGGGAACACACAAACTTGCTGAAGCATCCACTGGTTCACTGATGTAGGGGGAGGGGCTGGCTCACAGTATGCACCTCACAGATCAGCAGCAGACTGGTGGGGGGGCAGCACTGCCCTAGCCAGAAAAACTGTAAGCAATACAAAGGCCTGGAGACCTCCACCACCCACCCATCTGAAGGGGGCTGTAAACATGACAAGACACAGAAACAGCAAAAGGCCTCCAAACACCAAACCAGGGAAAGTGAGTCCAGTAGAGGTAAATGCAGAGGAGGTTGAGAGCAGCAAACCTATAATATCAGAGACAGCCTCATCAGAAATGAAGAAATACTTCCGTGACCTCATCGATGAATTTAAATCGGAAATTCTAACTCAGGTGAAGCAAGATATAAGAAGATTAATAAAAGAAATCCTGGGTAATCCTCAAGTAGAAACAAATGAAAGAATGGAGGAACCCAGAGAAAGGAGAGAAGCCTTTGATGAAGAATATAAACAAAACCTAGAATACATGAAACAGATCCAAAGAGAATATCAGGAAATGAAAAACTCCATTGAAAGCTGGCAAAACCTTTTAACAGAAACTAAAGACAAACTTTCAAAACTTGAAGATAGATTTGCAAAGTATGATCATGAAAGTAAGGATCTTTTAAAAATAACAAGGAACCAGGAAGCAATGATACAAAGGCTAGAGGATGACAAGAGGATTTATAACCTAAGAATAAAATATGTTAATGAAAATTCAGTTACAAATACAAATGAAATAAAATGTCTATTCACAGAAATAATTAAGGAAAACTTCCCAAACATAGGTAATGGAAGTGAAGTTCAGATAAATGAGGCATACAGAACTCCAGCCAGCTACAACCAAAACAGATCTACACCCAGATATATAATAATCAGGATCCCAGAAATCCATCACAAGAACAGAATATTACAATTGGTCAGAGAAAAGAAACAGATTACCTATAAAGGAAAACTCACTAAATCACCACAGATTTCTCCATGCAAACTATCAAATCAAGAAGAGCTTGGAGCAAAATATTCCAAGCCCTGAAAGAAAATAACCTCCAACCCAGAATGATGTACCCTGCAAAACTGTCTCTCAAAATTAATGGAGAGACAAGATTTTCCATACAAAGAGGAACTGGGGGAGTTTGTGACCACCAATCCAACCCTGCAAAGAAAACTGAAGGACATTCTAGAGAAAGAGAAGAAACTCACCAGGGTTCCAGGAACAATGGCAGAAAGACCTCAAAGAAAGGGGCAGACAATGGAATGAAGGAGAAAAGTAAACAAACAACAATGAAAAAAGTAGCGTGGCAGAGATAAGACAGAGAAGATTGGTTATATTGCTGTTTTATTTTGACTGGTTTTATTTGAATCTGGTATGGTTGAGAGTATAAAATCTGAGAGTATAGGCAACTACTCTGATGATGACAAGATTCAATAGGATACCCATTCTGGTTTGATTATTAACTGGCTTTGAAGTCCTATAATGTCTCCAATATTTATATTTTATTAGTAGTGTAATGCAATGCTGTTTAATTACACTATGTTTGATGATACAGACAATTTTATTGAAAACAAGAGACATCATAGTAACTACTGTAGATCACCTAGTATTGTGGTTTTATCTGTCCTTTACATTTTGTGTTTCTCTAGGAATTTGTATTGTTGACTTATTTTGATTTGTTTCTCC
This sequence comes from Hydrochoerus hydrochaeris, assembly GCA_004027455.1. NCBI lineage: Eukaryota > Metazoa > Chordata > Mammalia > Rodentia > Hydrochaeridae > Hydrochoerus > Hydrochoerus hydrochaeris. The sequence goes on from PVLA01003382.1 coordinate 49,537, forward strand.
CTCTAATACAGAAAGGCTAGGTATACATGTAGAGACTTATACATGTATAGAACTTCTAAGTAATTAATAAGAATGGATTATAGCTATTGTAAAGAAAAAACAGAGAGGAAAAGAAAGTATTGTAAGGGATATAACTGCATCTATGTTTGAGTGTGTGGGATTGATAACCATGTTGCAAAGTTTTTGGTGGATGGATGAACAGAACTTATTGCAGTCTCACTGTTTGGATGTCCACTTTGTAGGTTTTATTTTTGTAATTTGAACAACTACTCATAGGAGGAAAATATGTGATTATCAACTAGTGATTTATTTATGGTCACTATTTTTGTTTTTTTGTTTTTGAAATTTTGTATTATTTCTACCCTCTTTCAACTTCAATTTTTTTCTTTAAATAAAAAAGATTAATAGGCATAAATGAAAAAGAAGGGGACAACACAACAACACAAATAATATTAAGAGGCTATTTACAGAAGTAATAGCTGAAAACTTCCCAAATATGAGAATGGAAACAGATATTCAGATTAGTGAAGCATATAGAACTTTGAACAGCCATAACCAAAATAAAAGTACAACCAGATATATAATAATCACCATCCCAGAAATCCAACATAAGAAGAGAATACTAGAAGTTGTTAGAGAGAAAAGACAGATCACCTATAAAGGGAAAACTATCAGAATCACAGCAGATTTCTCAACACAAATAATGAAGTCAAAAAGAGCATGGAATGAAGATCCTAAAGGAAAACGACTTCCAAGCCAGACTGCTGTACCCTGCTAAACTGTCCTTCAAAATGGATGGAGAAATAAGATACTTCCATGACAAAGAACACCTGAAAAACTTCATGATCACCAAACCAAATGTACAAAAATACTGAAAGACATTCTAGGTACACATAAGAAAAAACCACTATTGAAGACAGACAGTTAAACAGAATGGAAAGTTATGATACAACATCAGAAAGATAATATGTCAACAACAAACCAATATATGACAGTTATAGCCATTAATTAAATGGCCTCAATTCACCATTAAAAGAAATGGACTGGCAGAATGTATCAAGAAACAATGTCCAGCAATATGCTGTTTACAAGAAACCCATCTTACCCAAAAGGAAACTCATAGACTGAAAGTCAAAGGATGGAAAACAATACTTCATGCAATAGTAACACAAAAAAGCAGGGGTAGCAATTCTGTTTGCAAACCATGTGAACTTCAAACCAAGAATGTTCTGAAGAGACAACCAAAGTCACTACATACTAGTTACGGAAAAACTACAAGAGGAAGAGATAACAACCTTAAATATATATGCACCAAATTCCAGAGCATCCAGGTATACAAAGCAAGTATTAACAGAAATAAAAAATCAAATAGGCAATAACACAATTATAACAAGACACCTTAACTTGTGACTGACACAAATGGACAGATCAACTAGACATAAAATCAGCAAAGATATAACAGAACTTAATCACACCTGTGAACACATGGATTTGATAGATGTATACAGAGTATTCCATACAACAAAATCAGAATATACACTATTCTCAGATGTACATGGGACATTATCTAAGTTAGACCATATACTAGCCCACAGAATAAATTTAAGTAAATGCAAAAGAATTGAAATTATCCCATGCATGATATCAGATCATAGCACCATGAAACTGGAAATTAATGATAAAGGTAAGTGCAAAAACACCACAAACAAATGGAAATTGAATAATACACACTTAAGAAATCAATGGGTCACAGAGGAAATTAAAGAAGAAATTAAACAATATCTACAAGCAAATGAAAATACAAATACAACTTACTGCAATCTGTGGGATGCAATGAAAGCAGTATTTGGAGGAAAAATTATTGCACAAGGTTCCCACATTAGGAAACCAGAACAAACACAAATAAACAACCTGACACTACACCTCAAACATCTAGAAAAAGAAGAGCAAGCCAAGCCCATAGCCAAAGGAAGGGAGAAAATTACAAGGATCAGAGCAGAAATTAATGCAATAAAGATTAAGAAAACAATATAATGAATCAATGAATCAAAGAGTTGGTTCTTTGAAATAATAAAATAGATAAGCCCGTAGCCAACCTAATTTAAAAAAGGAAAGAAAAGACTCAAATTCATGCAATACAGAATGAAAAAGGTGAAATTAATATCGACTCTGGGGAAATACAGAAGATCATCAACATCTATTTTGAAAACCTCTACTCTCATAGGCTCAATAACACAGAAGAAATGGACAGATTCCTAGAAACATATGAACCACCAAAGCTGGGTAAAGAAGATGTAAAACTGCTGAAAAACCCAACTTCTATTAATGAAATTGAAAATGTAATTAAGTCCTACCAACAAAGAAGAGCACAGACCTAGGAGGATTCACTGCAGAATTCTACAAGAAATACAAAGAAGACTTAATGCTGACACTCTTCAAACTCATCAATGAAATTGAAAAGGAAGCAATTTTCCCTACGTGATCCCTAGAAGCAAATATTACTCTACTACCAAAACCTGAGAAAGACCCAACTAAAATAGAACTACAGGCCAATCTCCCTAATGAACATAGATGCAAAAAATCTCAATAAAATACTGGCAAACGGGATTCAGCAAATCATCAAGAAGATTATACACCATGATCAAGTGGGATTCATCCCAGGCATGCAGGGCTCAATAAAGTCAATCCACCATATCAATAGAGCTAAAAGTAAGAATCACATGATCATTTCTATAGATGCAGGAAAAGCTTTTGATAAAATCAACACCCATTCATGATAAGAACTTTATACAGAATTGGAATAGATGGGCTTTACCTCAATATGATAAGGGCCATCTATGACAAACCAACAGCCAGCATGTTAAATGGCCAAAAACTAAAAGTCTTTACATTGAAATCAAGCACAATACAAGGATATCCCTTATCACCTCTCCTATTCAACATAGTACTGGAAATACTAGCCAGAGCAATTACAAGAGACAGAAATAAAAGGAGTAGATAGAAAAAGAGGAAGTTAAACTATCATTATTTGTAGATGACATGATACTCTACATAGAAGACCCCCCAAACCTCCATTGAAAGTCTCCTAGATATAATAAATAAATTCTGCATACATGTAGCTGCTTACAAAGTCAATACTCAAAAATTGATAGCATTCTTATACACTAACAACAAAATTACCAAAAGAGAAATAAGAGAAGCCACACCCTTCACACTAGCATCTAAAAAATGAAATACTTAGGAATTAATCTAATGAAAGAAGTAAAAGAGTTGTGCAGGAAAAATTATAATACCCTGGAAAAAGAAATTGAAGAGGACCTCAGAAAATGGAAAGACATCCCTTGTTCATGAATAAGAAGAATAAATATTGTGAAAATGGCCATTGTTCCAAAATTTCTATATGGATTCAATGTAATCCCAATGAAAATACCACTAACATACCTCATAGATCTAGAGAAATCACTCCTAAAATTCATCTGGAACCAGAAGAGACCTAAAATAGTAAAGGCAATTCTGAGCAGCAAAGCCAAGGCAAGAGGTGTCACAATCCCTGACTTGAAGTTATACTACAAAGCTACTGTAATAAAATCAACATGGTACTAGAATAAAAATAGATTTGAAGATCAATGGAATAGATTAGAAGATACAAACAAAACTACAAACACACTAAACCACCTTATCTTTGATAAAGGGGCCAAACATGTACACTGAAGAACAATAGTCTCTTTAATAAATGGTGCTGGAAAACTGGCTATCCATATGCCAAAAACTAAAACTAGACCCATGCCTTCACCATGTGCTAAACTAAAATCCAAATGGATCAAAGATCTAAATATTAAAACAGAAATACTAAATCTGTTGCAAGACAAAGTAGGTAAAAATCTTGAAGACATAGGGGTAGGTAGAGAATTCATGAACAAGAACCAAACTGCATGGGAAATACTTCCTAGTATCAATAACTGGGATCATGCCTTATTAAAGAGTTTCTGCATGTCAAAGGAAATTTGCAGCAGAGTGAAAAGAAAACCCAGAAACTGGGAAAAAAATCTTAGTGAACTGTCCCTCAGACAAAGGACTTCTGTCTAAAACTTATAAAGAATTAAAAAAAAATCAGACCTCTGAAATTCAAAGACCCAATCCAAAAATGGGCATCTGAGATTAACACACAGTTCTCAGATGAAGGAATACGAATGTCAAATAAATACAAGAAAAAATATTCATCATCACTGGTCATTAGAGAAATGCAAATTAAAACCACACTGAGATACCATCTCACTCCAGAAAGAAAGGCCAGGATCAAGAAAACTACCAACAACAAATGCTGGAGAGGCTGCAGGGAAAAAGGAACTCTTATGCACTGTTGGTGGGAGTGTAGACTGGTGCAATCACTGTGGAGGTCAGTCTGGAGATTCTTCAAAATCCTGGGATTGGAAGTCCCTTTTGACCCAGCTATCCCACTCCTAGCCATATTCCCAGAAGAAATGAAAACATCATACCACAGTGATATATGTGCACCCATGTTAATAGCAGCACAATTTGTAATAGCCAGATCTTGGAAACAACCTAAGTGCCCATAAACTGAGAAATGGATTTAAAAAATGTGGTGCTTTTATACAATGGAGTACTACTCAGCTATAAAGAATGATCACATTGAGATATTTATAAATAAATGGATGCAACTTGAGTCCATACTCATAAGTGAAATAGATCAAGCTCAAATGTATAAATACCATATAGTCTCCCTAGTATAAGAAATGTAAGAGTACATAAGATTTTATGGTAATCATGGTTCATCATTGTATTGCTTTGAACTCTTATGTTTTCATTCATTGGTTGGAATGGTTTTATTCTGTTTTGTTTGATCTTATTATGTGTGATGGTATGAACAGTTACTTTGAAGAAGAGACAATATGGCAGCCATTGTTGATTTAATATCATCTTGCTCTGCAGTCCTACCATGCTTTTGTTTTTCTATTACTATTTGTTCTATCATGTTGTGTCTTATTGGATTTTAATATGTATGATAGTATAAACAAATTTTTTATGGAAAATGAGATATTGTTCATCTTCTGTTATTTGGTTCAGAATGCCTTATAATATTTTCATTCCCTTGAGTGGTTTTATTCTATTTTGCTATGTTTGATATTTTTGTGTATGAAGCTAAACTCAACTATTTCAAAAAAAACAAACATCATGATTGCTACTGTTAATATCCAACTGTCTTGTTGTGAAGTGCTGTGTTCCTTACATTGTTCTGTTCTGATCTACTTTTATCTGTCTCTTTTGTTTTATTCTCTTTAAAATAAAAATAAATAAATAAAATCTTGGAAACAACCAAGATGCCCATCAACTGCAGAGTGGATGAAAAAGGTGTGGCATTTTTATACAATGGGATATTACCCAGCTATTAAAAAGGATGATTTTGAGGCCTTAAAAGGTAAATGGAGGCAACTTGAGACTATCCACATAAGTGAAATAAATAAGAATCATGTTTATAAATATCACATTGTGTCTTTAGTGTAAAATGTAATAAGAACTGTAGGAATAGTAATACTCAATATGTGTAATTTTTATTGTAAAAAAGAGAGGAAAGGAAAGTGCTCTAAAGGATGTAATTGCATGTACGTTTAAGGGTGTAGGATTGATAACCATGTTGCTAAGTTTTTGTTGCATCATTGAGCAGAAATGTTTGCAGTCTCACTGTTTGAATGTCCACTTTGCATGCTTTAATTCTGTTACTTGAACAACTATTTCTAAGAGTACACTATTTAATTTATCAGCTAGTGATTTCTTACTGTTTGTTTTTTTAAAGTTCTGTATTATTTCTACCCTTTTTCTGTTTTGCTTTTTTTCCTTTAAATAAAATTTTTTAAAAAGAGAATGTTAAGTCCATTGCTTTTCATGGACTCTAAAATTTCCCTAAACCATTAATTCCTGGTTTTTGTTGTTCTCATTAGATCAGCTAGCTTTTTGCTGGTGTCTTCTGTAAACTCTTTGATGATTTTTTAAATTACATCATTATTTTTATGAGAGTCTTCTACATTACAAATTTAATAACCATATTCTTTTCCACTTGGCTTTAGACTGGACTTTTTTTGTATACCAGGGATCAAACTCACAAGCTTGTACTTGCCAGGCAGATGCTTAGTCCACTGAGCTAAATCCCCAGCCCTTTCCTCTTGATTTTAGTGAGGATATTGCTTTTTGTTTAGCTCTGTGATTTTTCATACCTGGTTTACATTGTTTCAAAGACATCTGAATAGAATTACTTTGCTCAGGTACCATGGAATTAGAACCTGAAGCAGAGGTTGTACTTTTGGTCACTCTTTAAATGTGATAAGCTGGAAAATATATATAGAGCTTAGCATTTTTAAGCAAAGATTTAATTGTATCTAATATTATCTTGATAATATTTTCCAGCAAGATAATTGCATATTAGTGTTAATCGTACTGTAAGAAAAGCAGTAGAAATTTATTTTTGTGAACCAACTAATATGAAAAGTCATGTGAGACAATAACATTGTGCATCATATTCTGGGACACCATCAATAAAATTGGCTTAGTTAGGTGGTATAGAGATTTCAGATGATTGTATGATATTTGAACTTGATGAATAAAAAATTTTCATTGAATAAGCAAAAGCACAGTTTAATATGAAAATGTTAATATCCTGAAATAAGAAAATCACCTGATGACTGAAAGAAAAGCAATGTTAAGAAGAGGCCGTAATAACCAGGGTTCAGTGAAGCTCTAGTCCTGGACATCCTTTGACTGCAAAGTCATAGTAATGATCAACAATGTTCATTCTTCCCTTAGCTTATTAGTGTAAAGATTTCTTTTTATGAGAACTGGAGGTATCTTCTTTGATGAGGTTCAAACTCACAAATATCTTAAAAATATTTCCTATTATTCATACAATTGAATTGAGTGATTAGATAAGTAATGAATCTGAGTAAGGGAGATGTGAATATGACCTGTGAAGAATACAGTTGTCTGGGAGAGGTCACAATAATTAAACATTTATAGAAGTTCAGTTTACTGGCTCCATGAAGGACAAATCACACATGGCTTTAACTATGGAATCATATCAAAGCTCCTCACCAGATTTTAACACATTCTCTGTTATACCTCTCAGTTAATGGAAATATTTTGGCATTGTTTTTCCTGAAAAAAATGATGAATAATTACTAAAATTGTGCCCCCAATTCATGTTTTCCTCTAGAGAGTTAGAGAAACACAATGGAATTTAGAGATCAAAATCATTTTTAACCATCACTGAATTGGATGAATCAAAAAGAAGCTTAAAGTACAAGTTCAAATGTACTTATGCATCATACCACATAGTTATCTTGGAAGAACTTGATGATATAACACTCAGACTTGCAGTCTCAGTGTCATGATTTATGCCAGTGGCCCCCAAGCCTCTTGAATGATGGACTGGACCAAAGCTAGCATTTGTGATTGGTTCATTGTCTAGCACTTGGATTGGTGGTATGAGTGTTTCACCCACCCAGGGGTGGAGCCAGGATATGATGTATTGGCAGGAAGAGTCTCTCTCTCTCTTTCTCTCTCTCTTTCTCTTACTGTTTTCCACCTTGCTGTTTGCAGCTGCCATGAACTGCAGTCCTGCCATGCCACCCTGCCTTCAAGCCAACTGAGTATGGACTGAAACCTCAAAGAACTGTAAGAAATAAACCTTTCCTTCCTTCATTTTTAGTGTCATGTAGTTTGTCCCAACAATGATTAAAAAGTTTCTCAGACACTCAGCTATATTCTTGTCACTTCAACACAGTCTACAAACTCATGCTCAAAAACAAAGACAAGAACGTGAAGGCTTCCCTGTAATAAGATGCCTCAGAGCTTTCTTCATTTCTGTGTTCCTCAAACTATAGATGAAGGGGTTCATCATCTGAGGGATCACAATATACATGACTGAAGCCACTGCATTCCTAATGGAAGATTCAATGACTGCAGCACTCGAGTACACACCAAAACCTGTCGCATAGTATAAGAAAACAACAGAGAGGTGAGACCCACAGGTGGAAAAAGCCTTATATCTTCCTCCCACTGATGGTATTTTCAAAATAGAGGAGACAATTTTAGTGTAAGAGAAAATAATTCCAGCAATTGGAACAGCAAAAAATGTGTCTCCTGCTAAATATATCAGAAGGGTATTGATGAAGGTCTCAGAACAGGCGAGCTTAATGACCTGAGCAACTTCACAGAAGAAATGAGGGATTTCCAGGTCTGTGCAGAATGACAGCTGCAGTACCATCAAAGTGTGCAGCAAGGCATGCATGATGCTAATGAGCAGCGGGAGGAGAACCATCAGGACACAGAGGGAGTGGGTCAGGATGACTCTGTATCTCAGAGGGTGACAAATAGCCACATACCGGTCATAGGCCATGACACCAAGAAGACAATTTTCTAAACCACTAAAACTCAATGCAAAACAGGCCTGGGAGAGGCATCCTGTGTAAGTTATGATACAGTCTTGTGTTTGTATGTTCACCAGCATCTTTGGGATCGTGGTTGTGCTTATACAGATATCAGTGAAAGACAGGTTGGACAGGAAGAAGTACATGGGAGTGTGGAGGTGGGAGTCAGAACTCACAGCCAGGATGATGAGCAAGTTTCCCAGGAGGGTAACCAAGTACATGGACAAGAACAGAATGAAGATGAGGGGCTCATGTTTTGGGTCATCTGTCAGTCCTAGTAGAAGGAATTCTGAATCTGTTGTCTGGTTTTTACACTTCATGCTGTTGCTGAGTCTGTGGAAAAAAATAGAGTGTAAATAAAATAAGTACTTTCTAGGTTAATAGCATTATTTCTTATAGGTGAAAGAAATGGAAATTCTTGGTACCACAAGGGATCTGTGTTAATATAATATTGAAATGAGAACAAGCATCCTATGCTTGCCATTTATTCTTCATGAATTTAATATTTCTAAAACATTTTTAACAGTGCCATAAAGTAAAGAAAAATTTCTGATCCACATGGCAAAGACATATGGATATTCTGATGTTTTCTCTGATCCCTTTGTTCCACAATTTGTCTTCTTCTCTAACTCATATATTCCTCATTGTTCACCCACAATTTTTCCCACATTTGAACAATTTTTCCCACATTTCTTGGATGGTGAAGAAATACATGACATGGGTTTTTTGTGTTTGTTTTTGTTTTTTAGGAAGATTTTTTACTACTAGAAATTGAACTCAGGATGTTGTGCTTGCACTGTGGCACTGTATCACTGAGCTATATCTCCAGCCCCAAACAAGAATTTTCGGGCAAATAATTCATGTCTGGCAACATGAAGGAATATGAGAGGGAATATATCAAATCTAACTTCCTTTTTCTTTTTTGAATGTGCTTGGGAATGTGAATATCTAGAAGATAAATGAAGTGGCTGTGTGAGTGCAGCTCCTTCCCGCCTTGAAGTGAAGTCAGAACTGCGTGAATTGTCCTAGACATTTCTTGACAGAAATCAAGATGGAAACTAAAGGTATATCTTTCACAGGATCAGCTCCTGTGGACAAATGGCACCAGGCTGTACAAACAATGGCTTCACAACTTCAAACCACCAGAATAGTTCTGTCATGAACACCAACTAATTACTCTTCACAGATGAAGCAGCACAGAGCATTTCTTCCAGAGTGAAATGGCAATACTGGCTCAAGTATTCTTGGGAAAATTCTTGAATCAGCTGGAGATTACACAGGTTATCAGCCAATAATATAGTTTTTCTCAAACAAATATCCTCTAGTCTGACAACACTAGGGAAGTAAAAATGAATGAGGGCAGCTAGCACACAGCCATCCATACCACCCTTCAACAAATTTTCTACCAGTGGAATGCATGACAGCTGCTTAATCAATGTTTGCTCCTTCTTATAAGGAGCCTTTTGACCACATGAAGCTTCAACTGTGTGATATTCCTTCAATTTTTGCTCTTGTTCCATTATGTCTTTCAAGTGTTCACTTACCTTATTTATCCAGTACATGACAGCTTCTTCATATCATAGGGTAGATCTGTGGCTTGAAAAACAGCTGAATAGTGCTGAGTATATGCAATTATTTTTTATACACTGAACTTCTCTATAGTATAAGCCATCATTAGGGTTTCTACCATGGCCAAAGGTGCACTCATCTGTATGGGTTTCCTGTGGAGATCTCATTCAGTTACCAATTTCTCCTGGTCAGTAATATAAAGACCTTTCTGTGCTAAAGTCTGGATGACAGCATCATGGCCCAAAAGAGTTTTGATGGCATCACTTTTGAGAATGAGACTCTCAGCTTAACATGACAGTTCTGCCCCTAGAAGCAAATTAAGGACAGGTTTGATATGCTATTCCTGATCATACTGATCATACTGTAAAATGGTTCTCAAGGATCCTCTGGCACATTTTCTGTCCCAAATATTTTGGCCATGAGCCAAGCCAGACTGCAGGCAATTTGGAGAAATCATAGTGGTCAAAGAAGGCATTGATGGCTGGCACAATGAACGTCTTCCCTGGGATGTACATGCTCTACCCATAAGCTATGGCCTTTCTATGGTGCTGGCCACTGAGATAGAACTCCCAATACAAGGGAAGGGCAAGGCCTGCTGCCTCCCTAGGGATCTGCTGCCCTTGGGTACAGGAAGAAGCTCTTCCTCCCAGTGAATGGCAAAGACAGTAGCCTTGGAGAGACTATATCTGTAACTCTCAGTCTTTAACTTCCAAACCTGCCATTCCTAGTCTTCTTTGACGCTGAGGACTTGTTTCATGGAGGACAATTTGTCCTCAAACTGCAGGGGTGTGGGGGTCAGTTTGGGGATAATTGAAGCACATTGCTTCCATTATACATTATTACTTTGCAATGTATACTGAAATAAATACAAAATGCAACATAATTCAGAATCAGGAAATTAAAACAAGGGCCAGGCTTTATGGAGATTAAGGTAAAGTGTAGGAGTAAGATTTAAAGCCTGCCACCAAATGCAGCTTATTTTTCATATGCCACTTACTGTTAGGGTTCTGATAGGAATCTGCAGCCAATTGATTTATTTTGACCTCTGTACAGTCAAAACCCTCTGCTAACCTTAATCCCTATTTGCATCCATTTCCCAGAACTAGCATCACTGCCTGAATTCCATCTAAGATTACCAAGCATTAGATTTGTTTAAGGAGTATGCAAGCTTGACCTCTTGTATATGCAGTTCATTTGAATGTGCAGTTCACTTGTATGTGCAGTTTGAGCTCCTATGAGAGTTGAAAGGCACTGCTGATCTGACAGGAGGCAGAGCTCAGGTGGTAATGTAAGCCTAGGTGACTGGATCATTTGCCTGCTACTTACTTCCTGATTCCTCACGGTGTGATCCTGTTCCTTACAGTCCATAGAACAGTCTTTGGCCAAGGATTAAAGAACCCTGTTCTGTAGCAATGGGCTGTAATTTGGGCAAGCCTCACAATCATCTAAATGTTTGCCAATTTATACATGAGATAATTTATTCTTTAGCTTCACAGAAAAATTAAGACATGTCTTAGACAAAATACACACACACACACACACACACACACACACACTGTTTTGCAGAAACTAGGTCAAAGCTGTGGTTTTCAGATTACTGAGTTTTCCCTCTTGAGTAATCTTTGCTAACACTCTTGGATAGTACAGAATTAGTGTACTTAAGTGTTTATGCTGTTCTCATTATTTTTATTTACAGCTGTAATTGTTTCATGTTGAAATAAATCCCCACATTTTCCATTCCTTTCAAAGTATGTCATCTGTATGCAATAAATGAATTGTAGCACGTAAAAGACATACTTTCAGTAGACATGAGCAATGATTAGAAAGCATTGCCTTACAGCTGAAGTTCAGAGAAGCCTCCCTTGGAAACAGAAGCAAGCTGGGTTTGATATTAATTCTAGGAGAAACAAGGTAAGAATGTAGAACAAGGTAAAGCAATCTGTCCCATCCATTGTCCTGTTACTCTCTATGAGAGAAGTCCTAAAGGAACTTCTCTGTTTAATGAGTTAGGAAGCATATAATTACATACAACTAAAAAGAAAGCAACCTAATAGCTAAATGTGAGGAAAAATAAAATACAGAGTCTACTATGAAAAAAGAAATAAAAATGATTTATTGTTTTCTAAGGTAGACACTTAAACATAGCACACATTCTGATATTCAGGTATCCTAATAGGAGTGCCCTTTTTAAGCACTGATTTTTCTCTCCTGAGGAAGAGAGAAACAGCTACATCAGCAATGATCATTTGGTGTAATAAGAGAGTTCCAAACCCCAAAATTAGTCCATACATCAGCAGTTACTTTTAGGATGGGTTAAAATCTTCAACTTGATAGTTTACATTTGTATAATGGAAACTACTAAATGGGTACTTTAATTAGCTGAAGGATGGCAAACTTTTAACAGTGTAAAATTCTCTACCATACACTGAATATTATTGAATGTATGGTTTTTATTCTGTAATTGTATCTAAGAAACCTGAGAAAAAAAATCCTCATAGAGATGTTTCAAGGTTAAGAAACAAATAATGTAAAATTATTAAGCACAGTTACAGGTAGGAGGGAACTTTCAAATGACTTTTCCAGTCTTTTGTGTATGTGCATGGTTGTGCACAAATGTGTTTATATCCATGAGAAAAGCACAAGTCACATTTATCACATAGAAAATAAGTGATGGTTGGGGAAATTGAAGAAACACAAAAGGGAAACACAAATCTTTAGCACAGACAATGCTAATATCAGTTAACAATATATATGCTCAAAACAACTTTGGGAAATTTGTTTACCTAGAATGGTGAAGGAAAAATTATCAGTGATACCATTATTCACTTGGCATCAACATATGACAAAGCACATAGCAATAAAAATGAATTAAATTTTAAAGTAACGAGATGCGTGATTTCCAAAGGTTATGAATAATGAGGGAAAATATTATAGGAAAAATTCTACACAACAGATAGGTAGTTGTGTGAATTTTCTTTATGGTTTACCTGGGCATGATAGAAACTGCCAAAAATCTTGAAAGGCTTCTACTACCACCAAGTCAGCAACAAAGATGTCACACTCCTCACCACATATTCTTTAGATAGTAGTTATTGTGAAAAATAATAAAAGCATTCAGGAAACCCTTTTCTATAGGTTCTTTAGCAAGTTTAATTTTTTACTTCAACAAGGGAAATATCACACTAAACTGACACACAGTATTCCTCTTAATTTTCATTTTATTTAACATTATTCTTCCAAACAACAATTTCATGGTGGTGTATTTTTAAGTCATCACATAACATCAATTTACTGTATATGTGTATCATTCATAATTGGTGTCTTTTGTAATTTTATTTTCTGATAAATGTTGTTTCATGAAATCTTCCTACCTGATATTAATTACCAGATTGTTCCACTACATTTTACAGCAAAATATAATGTGGCATTCTGCAACTGATAGGTGCTATAATTACTGCTCCCAACAAAGGATTACATGTAAAACTAGGACTTATGCATGGAGAACATCACTGTGTTCAAGATGACAATTCTTCAGAAGAGAAGTAGAATAAAGGGGCTCACCAAGGTGGTGAATTGTGTATGCTTTTCACTTCATTACTTTATTCAAGAAAGCATGAAACAATACATTATAGTAACACTGGTTAGCTGTAAGAGGGAAATGAATGGTTGTATTGCTTGTGTTTTTATTTAGATTATTTTTGCTATTCTCAATAGTATGAAACATGAGGACTAAGAAACTATTAATTAAACTGTATCCTACCTCATTACTTAGAGCCTTCACAACCTATCTACAGGAGAAGTACAAATGAGCTCCATGTGATGATGAAGTTGCACTAAAATATTTGCACCTAAGTTCAAATAATAAATGAAGAGACTTTGGTTTACCTGGAGGGTTTCAGTGAACTGGAATGGTGCTCAGTAAATCACCTCCATGTGAAAGACAAAGATCTGTCCTAGGGAAGGGAAGACACACACTGCGACCCAGTGTGCTCTGCACCAAGCAAGACCCTTTCTGGGAGAAAGATCAGCTGTTGATGCCAGAATGGGCATGACCTCTGAGGTTTTCACAGGCTAACTCCTACAGTTGCCTTGTCCCTCAGGGGATAAATATCCAGAGCTCCCCATTAACCAGATAGTAACTAGAAATGTTACTAGTGTTCTGATCCCAGGAGCATATATCCTTAGACACCAACTCTCCAGGGGAGAATAATTAAAGACAACAGATTTTCTGACTCCTGAGATCAGTTGTACATCGTTTCTGCCCCTCTATCATTTGTGCTCCCCTCCATTTCACCAAACTTGCACACACAATTCATTATACTTCCCTAATGAATTGTTATCTTCCATTGTAGCTAATTCTATTTCAACTATCAGAAAGTCTAATAGAATTTTAGACGTAAAAATACTGTTGATATGTATGTATATACATAAATTATATATATGTTTATTCATGACTGTGTTAACATTCCCTCTATGGTAGGGTCTCTCTATGAGGTAGGGTCTCTCTATGTAGCCAAGGCTGGCTTTGAACTCACAGTAATCTTCCTGTCTCAGCCTCCTGAGGACCAGGATTTCAAGAATGAACCACCTTGGTCATGTGCAGTAATATTTCTAGATTTTCATTTTTTCTTTCACATACTTTGATGAGAAGTACTTGATACACTGCCATTGATAAGTCTTTTACTTTAGTGTTTTTTCAGTACAGGAGTGTTGTGCACAATTCCATTCTTTGTGAGAGTTGGAATATGTATAAGACATATCTCAATTCTTTTTACATCCTCTTTTCTTGGTCCCTTGCCCATTTGAAAAAGATCTATCTCCTTACATCTTACTGTCTGTATTTTATTTTGCTCTTCATTTACATTTTGGCTCTTATATAAGAGAAAATGTGAAAGTTAAGTTATGCTTCTGATTTATTTCCTTTAATATTGTGCTCTAAAGATATGTCTATTTTCCCACAACTAATGAAAATAGATCCTGATTTATGGCAGAGTAGCACTCCATTTTGTACAAAGGTCACATTTCTTTATCCATTTGTTGCTGAATAGATAAGGTTTTCCCAAGATTTAGCTTTTTTGAATTGTGCTGTTACAAATATGGGAATTCATGTCTTTCTGTAATTCCATGTTTTTACCACATTCTGGAAGACATCTAGAAAGGAAGTAGGTCACATATAATTTCTAGCACTAGTTATTGAGAAATCCTCATACTGATTTTCATAATAATTATATTAATTTACATTTGCACCAATAAGGTAGAAGAGTTTCCTTTTCCTTGATTTTTTTTTATGAGATAGAGTCTTGCAATGCAATTCAGGCTGGCCTTGGTCTCACTTCATAGTCCAGGCTGGTTTTGAACTTGTAATGATTCTCCTGCCTCACCTCAGCCTCCTGAGTATTGGGATTATAGGAATGTGTCACCATGCCCAGCTTTGTTATTTGATTTCCTCGAGGAGGCCATTCTTTCTGGAGTAAGATGAAATCTCATTTTTGCTTTAATTTATATTTCTTGAAATAACCAGAAATATTCAACATTTGTATGTGTTCTTCTTGGCCAGATATTTTCATTTCAGTGGCCCATTTTTTCATTAGGTCTTTTATTTTAAGAGTCTAATTTGTTTATCTTTTATATATTCTAGATGACAGTCCTCTGAATAACATCTGGCTAAAAATTTTCCCATTCTGCTGGTTTTTTCTTCATGTTATCATTTGTTTTCTTCACTCTGAAGAAGCTTTTTTAATATGATAGATAAAGAGTTTTTCTATGTTGCTTATTATTTCAAAAAAAAGTTCTTCAATGCATTGTCTCTTCGGCTTTTTTTTTCTTCTAGTCTAGATTTCACTGGTTTATTCTCTGATCAAATGGGCATGTTTGTTCATGTAGAAGGATGACTAAATCCTGTATGGCAGGGGTTCAAGCATCCTGTTTAATTCACTGCCAACTCTTCCAGATCCAACTGCCTTGGAAAACTACCCTCACTGCACCTGTTTTCTCACTGTAAAAAGTGAGATCTTTCTTTCTTTTTTTCTTTCTTTCTTTCTTTCTTTCTTTCTTTCTTTCTTTTGCTCATTTCTTTATTTCTTTCTTCTCTGTTTTCATGTCCTGAATTACTACTTTCTCAAGGGCATATATCTAGCACACATTGTCTCTGTGGAGCCCTCCAATGGTTTTCTTTCTCACTCCCCATGAAGCTCTGAAGTGGAGTTATTCTGTAGTTTTTCTGTGGCTCAATTTTAAATAATCACCCCCTTCCCAAAATGGTCCCTGACTAAACACTCTCTGGAAATATGGAAGGCACTGCACTGGTTTTGTTCTCTAATTCTAGCCTGCTATGAAGGAGTCACTTTCAGGTTAAGACCTTATGTTGTTTTGTAGTTTCTAATAGTGGTGAGTTTTTCTTAGGGCTAGAACTTCTGGCCAGCTCAATACTTTTTATGGGCTTACCTTCTGAGTCTGGGCATTGTCATTATCTATGCTTAGGTTGGTTGATTGGTACTTTTGCTTCTCCACTTCAAATAGAAACAAAATGTAGAGTTAACTTAGAGTTGGAAAATAATCTTGCCCATGGCATGAAACCCATTGGCATGGAGTTATTCAAGGGCATCTGCTGAACCATCTGAGCCATATGGGGCACAATGGCTGCTGTGTTCATCATTGACCATTTCCAGGGACATTTTCAAAAGGACAATCATATCATAATTACAGTTTCTGAATAGTTCTCAATTCTGTCAAAAAAAATTTGGTGTATGTTGCTCTTCACATTAAAAACTATGATCTAAAACTGGTGCTATCTTTTTAATTGAGCATTAATTCATTTATAACATTATGAAAAAGAAAGGTAGGCAATTGTCTCTAACTCAGGACAGTTAATCAGATTTAAACCCTCATTTCACAGTTTAAATAGAGTTCTAAAAAAAAGAAATGGTGTTCTACAAGATATTCATTCAGAAACCTTTTGGGGGATTATTATTGTTTTTTATTTAAGAGAAAAAAGACACAGAAAAGAAACAAAAAGAAAAAGAGACAAACAATAACAAACCGAGATCAATAAGAGTATAGGTTTTTAAAACAAGATGATAGGAATTTAACAATGGTTGTAATATTGCATATTGTTACCATCAAGAGTGTTTCTTAGATTACCAGATATACATGTAAAATTGATCTAATAATGAAAGGATTAACTGTTCTTTTCCAAGAACTAATACAATTAGTAGTATAGCCATCTTAGCTGTCTTTTTTTATTTAAAGAGAAAAAAAAACAGGAAAAGGGTATAAATGATACAGAATTTCAAAAAAAAAAGATAAATAGTAAGAAATTACTAGTTGATAAATTATATATTGCCCTCTTAGAAATAGTTGTTCAAGTTACAAAATTAAAGCATACAAAGTAGACATTCAAACAGTGAGACTGTAAACAGATATGCCTGCATGAGTCTCTACATGTATTTCTATCCTTTCTGTATTAGAGGGAAAAACAAAACATAGCAAGACAAAACAAAACAAATTCCTATAAAAAACATGAAACCAAGAAGTCATATAAACCACAGTATAAGGTATCTACAGCAGTTACTGTGCTTTCTCTTATTATCTTCAATAGAATTGCCTATATCATCAGGCATATTTGGATATAGCAGTATAGTTGAATATAGAAGTACATAACAATATTAGTAAAAACAAAACATTGTAGACAATGTAAAACTTCAAAGGCAGGTAATAATCAAACTAGAGTGGGTATCCTAGTGAATCTTGTCATCTTCTGTGTAGTTGCCTATACTGTTAGCTTTAACTATCAATCATAACAGATTTGAATAAATTCTGTCAATACAAAAGAGCAGTGTAACAAGCCAGATTCAATTAAGATCAGTCATGGTAAAACAGTGTAGTTGCCTACACTCTCAGACTTGATACTATCAATTATAACAGCTTTGAATAAAATCTGTCTAAACAAAACAGCAATCTAACAAACCAGATTCAATTAAGATCAGTCATGGTAAAACAGTGTAAGTTATACAGAGCTTCAGATTAAGTCAATAGGAAATTAAGGATGATTACTGTACTATATCCTGCTATTTTCGGGATAACTGACAGTGCCCTCAAATCTAGTACAAGTAGACAAACTGGAACAGAATATAATCCATCTAAGCAGAGTCGTGTGAGTAATGTGGATTTTAAATCATGATACACTATTAACAATATCCTCAGCCTTCTTTTTTTAGACTATTCCTCCCCTTTCACTCCCACAGGGTGCTGCACATTTTGGGGCCCACCAACTCCCTCAGTTTTTAGACTGGAGGGGAGCAACCTGCTATTCACCTAAGTGGTTCCAAACCTTTGCACTCCTGGACTTGATCTCAAGTTGTATTCCTTTACCCAAAAAGCCTCAAAGTTTTCCTTCATTATAGCTGAGTAGTTCTCTACTGCACATAAGTATCTTGTCTTTCCATCCTACCTGCAGGTGGTGATGGGGTTGCCCCTATTTCTCTCTGGCTCCATGTCACATAGAGCATTGTTTTCTCATATTTGATTTTTGGTCCATAAACCCTTTCTCAGGTTGATTATATTTCTATACAGAGCATCTTGATGGACCCTACCTCTTGATCTACTCAGACTGTAATTTTTTTTAGTGTATCAAGGCCATCTATATTAGAGATTGTAGCCAACCTTCTCTGCCTCATTTCTGCTGTGCTATTTTTCTGCCATTGTTTATCTAATTTTCTCCTTCATTCTACTGTCTACACCATTCATTGAGGCCTTTCTGCTCTGTTCTTGAAATCCTGGTATTTTTTTCTCTCTCTAGAATGTCCTTGAGTATTGTCTGTAGGGATGGATTGGTGGTCACAAATTCCCCCAGTTCATCTTTGTCATGGAAGCATCTTCCTTCTCCATTAATTTCTAGTGACAGTTTTGCAGGTACATCAATCTGGACTGGAGGTTATTTTCTTTCAGAGCTTGGAATACTTTGCTCCAAGCTCTTCTTGGGTCTGTGTTGAAAAGTCTGGCGTGATCTTGATGGGCTTTCCTTTATAGATAATGTTTCTTTTCTCTAATGGCTTTTAATATCCGTTTTTTATATTGAATTGCTGGTATTTGATTATTATATGTCTGGGTGTATCTCTGTTTTGGTTGAAGGTGGCTGGAATTCTATATACCTCATATATCTGAACATCACTTTCTTTTCTCATGCTTGGGAAGTTTTCTTCAATTATTTATGTGAATAGCCTTTATAATTCACCTGTTTGTATTCCTGCTTCTTCACTCACATTTCTTTTCTTAAATTATAGATTCTCTTGTTGTCTTCTAGCCTTTGTATTTTTACTGCCTGTTTCCTTGCTATTTTTAAGAGATCTTTCCTTTCATGATCACACATTGCAAAATTGTCTTCAAGTTTTGATAGTCTATCCTTAGTTTCTTTTAAGGAGTTTTGCCAGCTTTCAATGGAGTTTTTAATTTCCTGGCAATCTGTTTGAATTTGCTTCATGTATTCTAGATTTTCTTTATATTCTTTATCAAATGCTTCTCTCCTTTTTGTGTGTTCCTCCCTCCTTCTGTCTGTGTCTTCATGAGAGGTGCTTAGGATTTCTTTTATTAATCTACTTATATCTTGCTTTACCTGATTTAATATTTCAGCTTTAAGCTCATCTACAAGGTCCTGAAGATATCTCTTGATGTCTATTGAAGCCATGTCTGATGTTGCATGTGTGCTGCCCTCAGACTCTTTTGTATTTCCCTCTTGTAAATCAATGTTCTCAGGGTTTTGGGCTGAGGACTTCTTTTTGTTTCTTTCTCTTGTCATGTTTTTGGTTACTTCCATACAGGTGTATAGTGGAGGTCCCAGCCCCTTTCCTTGTTGGTTATGGTTCTTCTGAAGCACACTGGCAAGGGATTTCTGCCCTCTCCTGTTTGCTTTTGGTCACTGAGGTGTAGGCAGGGGCTGTATATTATGGCCCCTCCCCACTGGCCAGTCAACCTTTGGAGGCCTTCACTGGGATAGTGTGTGCTATGTGGTGGGAATCAGTTTGGGATGGCTTATTGTGTCCCAGCCAGGGGCATTACCCAGGCCAAGTGGATCCCACCAGTCTGCTCTGGGCAGGGAGCAACCAACTGAAGTCATTGCTGTTCTTAGTTCAGGCTCCTCCTGCCCCATTCTAACATGTCGTCCAGTTGGTCACCCTCTTCCCATGGGAACTCACTGTGGAGTTCCTTGCCAGCTCCATTCTCTGTTGGGCTCACCTACCTCTGTCTTTAGCACAACTGACCAGTCACAGTGGCATGATTTTGCATAATCCAGGTGGTTGCAGCTGCATGAGATGCAAGCTTGGGCCACTCCAGACAGTCGCAGCTCTGGCAGGCAGAAGCTCCAGCTGGTCGCAGCTTCAGTGGGTCACAGCTCCCATGGGTAGGGGCTCTGGTGGGTGGTGGCTGTGAGAGTTATGAGTTTGGGCCACTCCAGAGGGTTGCAGCTCCAGAAGGGGACAGCTCCGATGGGTCATGGCTGCAGCAGGTGGTGGCTGTGTGAGTCATGAGCTCAGGCTGCTCCGGCTGGTCATGGCTCTAGCAGGTTGTGGCCCTGGTGGATCACAGCTCTGTGAGTCACAAGTTCAGGATGCTCTGGCCAGTTGTGGCAGTGGTGTGAATTCAGGCAGCTGGAGAGTGCTGTGTCCACAAATCTCAGATTCTGCAATTATAGCCTTGGGACTGCAGGTTTGACTAGCTCTTTTGTCTTTAGTTTCTTCCTGAGTTGAGAAGATCCATCTCCCTCTGTCTAGATCTTTCCAGGATGTTTTATTCTGGCATGAGTTGTCTCTCTCAGAAAGGCTGAAGTATCTTGCTGCCTATCGATCCACCATCTTGAACCCCTCCCATCTTAGCTGTCTTATGTGTATATATACAAACTTATGGCTTTTTCCTTTTCCCTTCCTTTTTTCCCCCTTTGCCCTACCCCAGTTACTTTTCCTTTTTGAACAGTTTCTTACAAGACTTTCTTACCCTTACACAACATTTACTGTAGATTTTTGGATCATATTTGCTCTTTCAGTTTCTTACATTAAGGAGGCAATACTGTATTTACATATGCAAGTTTAACTTATTTCACTATGAGTATGGTTGCAAGTTGCATCCATTTACTTACAAAAACCTCGATACAATCTTTCTTTATAGCTGAGTAATATATTTGACCCAGGTATCCCACTTCTGGGCATTTTCCCAGGAGAATTGAAAACATCATACCACAGTGACATATGTGCACTCATGCTTATAACAGCACAATTTATAATAAATTTTGGAAACAACCCAAATGCCTATCAATCAAGGAATGGAGTGAAAAAAGTGGAATGTTTATACAATGTAGTACTGCTCAGCTAGCAACCTTTCATACTTATAGATTATACTTATAGATTCCACTTGTGCTGGGTGCACTTTTGCTGCATGCCACACACCATACCAGACCACCATGTGCCACTGGCCCACTGCCCACAGGGACCATCCCTATCTCCTGGACAAAGTACTACTGTTGATGTTTGACTCCCATGCTCCCTCCCAGAACATTGAACTGCAATGGATTAACTGTACTGGTTTGATAGGAGACTCAGTATCCCCTTACCCAAACAGAAGACCTCAGCAAGCTCGAGTCAGTAAGGGGAGTTTGCTCCTAAAACAGAAGTCATGAGAAGGTAAATATGAGCAAAACTCCCTCAATCTATAAGAACTTGGAGAGCTGGGCAAGGATGTAAGTGACTCCTTCCTCCAAACAGAGAAGAACAGGCATGTTGATGAGGGTGCCAATAAGGGCTCCCCCAAACTGGAGAAAATTAAAAGGGCTTATGAGACATCTAGTGACACAGTAAAGTCTCAGTGGAGACAAAAACTATGGACAGGGAGATCTAGTGACCTGTAAAAACCTGAAGATATAGCAATGGCAGAAAATAAGGATTGACTTACATCAATACACCTAGGCTTGACATCCCAGGAAGAATATAGAACTCACCCAAAAATACCCACAGGAGCAATTCAGGTGACTGGTCCTCCTCTTCATGGTGGTACTCAATAATCCGACAAACATCAACCACACAATAGGACCCTAAGATACACACTACCAACAGTTGTACCTATTGGGATTGAAAAACCAAATATTAGTGCAAAAGGGGAATATTCCAAAACAAAAAAGCAAAATGCAATCTCAAACATCTAGTCCATCAGGATCAAGAACAGGGGACCATCAGGAGCAAGAACAAAGAAGAGTGAAATAGAGGACTCTAAAAGTCATGTGCCAGAAATATCTAAAAATATAGCAAATGAAATAAAGAAACAAATCCATGAGGATATAGGAAAAATCAAGTCAGAAATAATTTCTTATGTAAAAATAGAAACAACAACCTTAATAAATGAGTTTCTCAGTGTAGCTAGAGAAGAAATAAATTTTTTAAAAAGTACAGGAGGGTGGGAAATTGATTGAAACCTTGAATAAAAAATATATAAAACAAGCAGAAACAATGCAACAAATTCAAAGAGATAATCAAGAAACAAAAAATTCCATTTAAGGCTGGCAAAACTGTTTAAATGAAGCTGAGGATAGAATTTCAGACCATGAGGACAGCATTGCAGTTAGCAATCAAGAAAAGGTAGAACTTTAAAAAAAAGCAACATGAAATGGAAATCCAGCAGCTTCAAGATGATGCCAAGGGAAACAATAAAAGACTAACAGGAATCAATGAAGCTACAGGAATCAATGCAAATGAGACCCATAAACTATTTACAGAAGTAATAGCAAAAAATTTCCCAAACATGGGGAAAAAATCTGATATGCAGATAAGTGAGGCATATAGAATGCCAAACAGTCACAACCAAAACAAATCTACACCCAGACATATGATAATTAAGATACCAGACACACACTACAAAAACAGAATACTAAAAGCTGTTAGAGAAAAGACACAACTCACTTATCAAGGAGAGCCCATTAGAATCACGGCAGACTTTTCATGGCAAACCTTCAAGTTAAGATGAGCTTGCATCAACCTTTATTCAACCAGGCTCTGAGGGGAAGCAGGTCTGTTCGACTGCAAGCAGAATTCCAGCTCCCAAGGTAGCAAGGTCAAGGGAAGTTCCAGCTCACTGGCATTAGCTCTGAGGAGGTGCAGACATCACTGCCAGTGCTGGGGTACCTGGTCAGACCCCTAGGACCCTGGATTGGCCTGGAGAGATTTCACAGGCTTTAGTGGACCATGCCCAGTGACCTTTATTCAACCAGGGGAACAAGCCAACTCTGAGAGGGAAGGTATGCCTGAGAAATGGTGAGCAGAGTTCCAGTTCCCTGGGTCTGGCCTGGGAGAATTTAGGACATTGCTCCCAGTGCTTGAGTGCCCACCCAGCACCGTGGGACACTGTACTAGCCTTAAAAGGCTTTGCAGGCTTGAGTGGACCATGTCCAGTGACATTTATTTGGCCAGGGGAGCCAGATCTGTGCTGCTGCCATGAGGTGAGCTGCAGCTCACAAGTGCAGGACTGGGAAAATTTGGGAACATCAATCCCAGGGGCTGGATGCCCGCCCAGCCCCCTAGGACACTGGACTACACTTCAGAGGTTCTGGGGCTTAAGTAGACCACACTAAGTGACCTTTTTTCAATAAGGGGAACTGGGCCCACCATACCAGGGGAGCCAAAGCTACATGAGTCCCAGTAGTGGAGGGTGCAGGAGGTGATTTCCAACACATCCAGGGAAAGCTTTGGAGCATCACTGGAAACATAGAAATATAAGAAAATGAAAAAAAGAAAGAGCAAAATGCAATCTCAAACCTCCAGCCAATCCCAAGAAAACCTAGGAGTCATGTATGTAGAAGGCAATACTACACATACACCTGAAATGCCTGAAATGATATCAACTGAAATAAAGAAGCAAGCATGGAAAGCTATGAGGGAACTCAAATCAGAAATAATCTCGCAGGTAAAAGAAAAAAATGATAAAAGTAGTGAAGGAAATACTGAATGCATCCAACGAAGACATAGCTAAAAAATTAGAGGAACAATGGAAAATGATAGAATCCCTGAAATGAAAGTTTAAGAAACAAACAGAATGCAGGAAGCAGATTCAAAGAAATATACAGGAAATCAAAAACTTTAATGAAAGTTGCAAAAACCACCACAACAAAAGTGAAGATAGACTCTCAGATCTCAAAGATAAGATTGCAGCTAGTGAACAGGAAAGGAAAGATCTAAAAATAACAAGAAAACAGGAAATAACAATTCAACCTCTGCAAGATGATGCATTAAAAAAAATAAGATTAATAGGGATAAATGAAAAAGAAGTGGACAACACAAATGATATCAAGAGGCTATTTACAGAACTAATGGCTGAAAACTTCCCAAACATTAGTATGGAAACTGACATACAGATTAGTGAAGCATATAGAACTCCAAATAGCCATAACTGAAACAAAACTACACCCAGACATATAATAATCACCATCCCAGAAATCCAACATAATAACAGAATATTAAAAGCTGTTAGAGCACACAGACCACCTATAAAGGAAAACCTATCAGAATCACAGCAGACTTCTCAACACAAACAATGAAGTCAAGAAGAGCATGGAGTGAAGTTTTTCAGATCCTAAAGGAAAATGACTTTGAAGCCAGACTGCTGCACCCTGCAAAACTGTCCTTCAAAATTGATGGAGAAATAACATACTTCCAAGACAAGGAACAGCTGAAGAACTTCATGATCACTAAACAAACCCTACAAAGAATACTGAAAGACATTCTAGATACACATAGGAAAAAACCACTAAGCAAGACAGACAATTAAACAGAAAGGAAAGATAAAGATACAACAGCAGAAAGACAATGTGTCAACAATAAACCAATATATGACAGTTATTACCATTAATGTAAATGGCCCCAATTCACCAATTAAAAGAAACAGACTGGCAGAATGGATCAAGAAACAACATCCAACCATATTCTGTTGACAAGAATCCCATCCAACCCAAAATGAAACTCATAGGCTGAAAGTCAAAGGATGAAAAGCAATACTCCATGCAACAGGAAGTAAAAAAAGCAGGTATAGCTATTCTGTTTGCAGACCATGTGAACTTCAAACCAAGAAAGGTCCAAAGAGATAAAGAAAGTCACTACATACTAGTTAGAGGAAAACTGCAAGAGGAAGAGATAATAATCTTAAATATATATGCACCAAATTTCAGAGAACTCAGCTACACAAAGCAAATATTAAAAGAAATGAAAAATCAACTAGGCAATAGCACAATTATAACAGGAGACCATAACACACCATTAATGCAAAGGGACAGATCAAATAGACAGAAAATCAGCAAAGAAATTGCAGATTGAAACACACCTGTGAACAAATGGATTTGATAGATGTATACAGAGTGTTCCATCAACAACATCAGAATATACATACTTCTCAGCAGTACATGGGACATTATCCAAGTTAAACCATATACTAACCCACAGAACATATTTAAGTAAATGCAAAAGAATTCAAATTATGCCATGCATGTTATCAGATCATAGCACCATGAAACTAGAAATTAATGATAAAGGTAACTGCAAAAACCCCACAACTACATGGAAATTGAATAATACACTCTTGAGCAATCAGTGGATCACAGAGGAAATTAAAGAAGAAATTTAAAAATTTCTACAAGCAAATGAAAATACAAATGCAACTTACCGCATTCTGTGGGATGCAATGAAAGTGGTCCTCAGAGGAAAATTTATTGCACTGAGTTCCCACATTAGGAAAACAGAATGAACACAAATAAGCAACCTGATATTACACCTCAAACAACTATAAAAAGTAGAGGAAGCCAAGCCCAAAGCCAAAAGAAGGGAGCAGATTATAAAGATCACAGGAGAAATTAATACAATAGAGGCTAAGAAAACAATACAAAGAATCAATGAATCAAAGAATGGTTCTTTGAAAGAATAAATAAAATTGATAAGCCCTTAGTCTACCTAATTTAAAAAAAGGAAAGAAAAAACTCAAATTCACACAATATAGAGTGAAAAAGGTGAAATCACTACCAACCCTGTGGAAATACAGAAGATCATCAACAACTATTTCAAAAACTTCTACTCTCATAGGTTCAATAACACTTCACAGGTTCGCTAACACAGAAGAAATGGACAGATTCCTAGAAATATGTGAACCACCAAAGCTGCATCAATAATATGTAAAACTTCTGAATAACCCAATTTCTATTAATGAAATTGAAAATGTAATCAAGTCCCTTTTAACAAAGAAGAGCCCAGGCCCAGTCAGATGCACTAAGTCATTCCTGGAAGTAAATATCACTCTAGTACCAAAACCTGAGAAAGACCCAACTAAAAAAATAACTACAGGCCAATCTCTCTAAAGAACATAGATGCAAAAGTTCTCAATAAAATATTGGCAAACAGGATGCAACAAATCATCAAGATTATAGACCATGACCAAGTGGGATTCATTCCAGGCATGCAAAGATGGTTCAACATATGTAAATCAATAAATGTAATCCACCACATCAATAGAGCCAAAATTAAGAATCACATGATCATTTCTAGAGATGCAGGAAAAGCTTTTGACAAGATCCAATACCAATTCATGATAAGAAACTTACAGAGAATTGAAATAGATGGTCTTTACCTCAATATGATAAAGGCCATCTATGACAGCCTTTACCTTGAAATCAGGCACAAGAAACAGTTGTCCCTTATCACCACTCCTATTCAACATAGTACTGAAAATACTAGCCAGGGCAATTAGACAAGAGAGAGAAATAAAAGGAAATAAAAGGAGTAAAGATAGGAAAAGAAGTTAAATTATCATTAGTTGCAGATGACATGATACTCTACATAGAAGACCCTCAAACCTCCATTGAAAGACTCCTAGATATAATAAATTCAGCAATATAGCTGGATACAAAGTCAATACTCAAAAACCAATAGCATTCTTATACACTAACAACAAAATAACTGAGAGAAAAATAATAGAAACCACACCCTTCACTCTAGCATCCAAAGAAGTGAAGTACTTAGGAATTAATCTAACAAAAAATGTAAAAGAGTTGTATAGGGAAAATTATAATACCCTGAAAAAAGAAATCAAAGAGGACCTCAGTAAATGGAAAGACATCCCTTGCTCATGGATAGGAAGAGTAAATATTTTGAAAATGGCCATTCTCCCAAAACTGTTATACAGATTCAATGCAATCCCAATGAAAATGCCACTAACATACCTCATACATCTAGAGAAATCACTCCTAAAATTCATCTGGAACTAGAATAGACCTAGAATAGCAAAGGCAATTTTAAGCAGCAAAGCCAAGGCAGGAGGCATCACAATCCCTGACTTGAAGTTATACTACAAAGCTACTTTGATAAAATCAACATGGTATTGGAATAAAAACAGACCTGAAGATTAATGGAATAGATTAGAAGATACAACTACGAACAAACTCAACCAAATTATCTTTTATAAAGGGGCCAACCATGTTCACTGGAAGGATGACAGTCTCTTTAATAAATGGTGCTAGAAAAACTAGCTATCCATATGCCAAAAATTAAAATTAGACCCATGCCTATCACCATGTACTAAACTAAAATCTAGATGGATCAAAGATCTAAATATTAAAACAGAAACACTAAATTTGTTGCAAGACAAAGTAAGTAAAAATCTTGAAGACATTGAGGTTGGTAGAGAATTCATGAACAAGAACCAAACTGCATGAGAAATACTTCCCAGAATCAATAACTGGGATCACATCTTATTAAAGAGTTGCTGCATTTCCAAAGAAATCTCCAGCAGAGTGAAAAGAAAACCCAAAAACTTGGAAAAAATCTTAGTGAACTGCCCCTCAGGCAAAGGACTTCTGTCTAAAACTTATAAAGAATTAAAAAAATCAGACTCCCGAAATTCAAAGACCCAATCCAAAAATGGACATCCGAGATGAACACACAGTTCTCAAATGAAGAAATACAAATGGCAAATAAATACATAAAAAAAAGTTCATCATCATTGGTTATTAGAGAAATGCAAATTAAAACCACACTGAGATACCATCTCACTCCAGAAAGAATGGCCAGGATCAAGAAAACTACCAATAACAAATGCTGGAGAGGCTGTGGGGAAAAATAAATTCTTCTGCACTGTTGGTGGGAGTGTAGACTGGTGCAACCACTGTGGAGGTCATTCTGGAGATTCCTCAAAAAGCTGGGGTTGGAGGTCCCATTTGACCCAGCTATTCCACTCTTAGGCATATTCCCAGAAGATCTGAAAACATCTTACCACAGTGATATACGTGCACCCATATTTATAGTGGCACAATTTGTAGTAGCCAGATATTGGAAACAATGTAAGTGCCCATCAACCAAGGAATGGATAAAAAAATGTGGTACTTTTGTACAATGGAGTAATACTCAGTTATAAAGAATAATCATACTGAGATATTTATAAATAAATGAATGCAACTTGAATCCATACTCATAATTGAAGTAAATCAAACTCACATTTGTAAATACCATAT
Source organism: Hydrochoerus hydrochaeris (assembly GCA_004027455.1). Lineage (NCBI taxonomy): Eukaryota > Metazoa > Chordata > Mammalia > Rodentia > Hydrochaeridae > Hydrochoerus > Hydrochoerus hydrochaeris. The sequence goes on from PVLA01003382.1 coordinate 78,064, forward strand.
AGTCTATCTAGTGTAAGAAATGGTAAGAGTACATAAGATTTTATGGTAATCATGGTTCACCATCATACTGCTTTGAAGTCTTATGTTTTCATCCATTGGTTGGAATGGTTTTATTCTCTTTTGTTTGATCTTAATATATGTGATCGTATGAATACTTACTTTGAAAGCAAGACAGTATGGCAGCCATTGTTGATTTAATATCATCTTGCTCTGAAGTCCTATCATGCTCTTGTTTTTCTATCACCATTGGCTCTATCACATTGTGTCTTATTGGATTTTAATATGTATGATAATATAAACAAATTTTTATGGAAAATGAGATAATATAGCAGCCATTGTTCTTCTTTGGTTATTTGGTTCAGAATGCCTTGTAATTCTTTCATTCTTTTGAGGGGTTTTATTCTATCTTGTTATGTTTGACATTATTGTGTGTAAACCTAAGCTCAACTGTTTCAAATTAAAAGACATTATGATAGCTACTGTTAATATCCAATTGTCTTGTTGTTAAGTGCTGTGTTGCTTATGTTGTTCTGTTCTGATCTGCTTAGATCTGTCCTCTTTTGTTTTATTCTCTTTAAAATAAAAAAAATTTAAAAAGAAATTGAAGAGCTTCTGCACAACAAGGAAAGCAATCAACAGAGGAAAGACAAAATCTATAGAATGGAGAGAAACTTCTATCTTCTCTTTTGATAGAGTACCAGTACTTAGGATAATAAAGAATTCAGAAAATTGGGCTGCATGGACAAAAAATCAAATCAAAAAGATGAAATTAAAATGAATAGATACTTCCAAAAGAAGAAATACAAATCATGGATAATTATATAAAAATAAAGTTCAGCCTCTTTGGCCATGAGGAAAATTCAAATCTTTTGTACATTTTTTACCTTATGTACTCTTTCAGTTTCTTACATTATTGAGACAATACAATGTTTACCCATATTAGTCTAATTTTGTTTCACTTATAAGGATGGTCTTGAGTAGCATCCAATTACTTACAAAAGTCTTAAGTTTATCCTTTATGGCAGACTAGTTCTCCACTGTATAAAAAACATATCTTTTTATCCATTCCTCATTTAATGGGCATTTGAGTTATTTCCAGGATTTACATATCACAAATTTTGTTGCTATAAACATGGGTGCACATATATCTCTGTGGTATGATGTTTTTAATTCTTCCTGGAAGATACCCAGAAGGGGAAAAATTGGGTTGAATGGGACATCTAATCCTAGTTTTTTGAGGAATCTCTCTACTGATTTTCACAGTGGTCGTATCAGTCTATACTCCCACTAACAATGGAGAATGGTTTCTTTTTCCCCACAACCTCTACAGCATTTGGTATTGATTGATTTCTTAATGATAGCCATTCTTTCTAGAGTGAGATGGAATTTTATTCAATGTTGCTTTAGTTTGCATATCTTGAATGATCAATGATGTTGAACATTTCTTTCATATGTTTACTTGCCATTTGTATTTCTTCATCTGAGAAATGCATCTCTGTCTCAAATGCCCATTTTTTCATTAGGTCTTCAAATTTTGGGTGTCTAATTTTTTTTAATTCTTTATATGTTCTAGATAGAAGTACTTTGTCTGTAGAAAAACTAGCTATAATTTTTCCTACTCTGTAAATTGCCTTTTCACTCTGTTGGTGATATATTGTGAAATGGGAAGAAACTGTTAAAAAAAACTGTGATGAAGGAAAGTGGGAAGGAAGAAAGAGAAAAAATACATGTATACACAAGATAAAATAGTTATACAATTAGTTTCTCTAAGTTTACTACAAAGAAAAGTTTTTGGTAATATTGTTTGGACAAGATATCATGCCTGTATCTTGTACTCTGAATAAGTGTTATGAAGATAATCATAAGCAATGTATTAATTATTGTAACTGTCCTACTAACTTGTTTTGAAACTGTTTCATTATTATTTTTATAATTTTTGTCTTCAAAATAAAAAAGAAAAATGCAAATCAAAAAACACTGTAATCTTATGTTACTGTAGTAAAAAAAGCTGTTTTGAAGGACTCAAAAAATAACAAATGCTTTCATGAATGTGGGAGAAAAGCTTTCTTGGATATCCCTCAAAAAACTTAAATAGAAATTCCATTTTCCCTAGCTATACCTCTCTTGAGTATCTTGATGAAACAGTTAAAGTCATCATATTACCATGATACATGCTTGTTCATATATACATATAGCAGTGCAATTCACAAAGGCTGCAATATGGAAATGGACCATATGTGCATCGACAGATGAACAAATAAGAAAAATGTGCTACATATACACATTAGAGCACTACTTAGCCATTTAAGGAAAATAGATACATTTTAAGACCATAATGCTAAGTAAAGTAAATCAGACTCAGGAAGTTGAATATCATATGATTCCCCTTAAATAGGAAATGCTCAATTGAAATAATTTAAAGAGGAAAATAAATGAAAGATGGTAGGCAATTGGGAGGTAAATACTTGAAAGATGAGGAAAGGGATAGGGGAAGGAGGAAGAGAGTAAGATGATGTAATGTAGATTTCCCAAAATAAGCATACTTGTTGTGCATTGCAAACATATACTAAAGTCATAAATAAAATATTATATTATCATAAAAACAAAAGACAAACATAAGGTATATCATAAGAGAAATATAACTAATTTAGTCTCGTAGAAATAGGTAGAATTGTTGTTACCAGAATCAGGGAAAAGTAAGAAGGAAGGGTGAAAAGGCACTGTAAATCAACAGTTAGGATATTATGGATTGAGAATTGTATTTTTTTACTTTTTTATTTTAAGGAGAATAAAACAAAGCGAAACAAAACAAAACAGAACAAAGCAGAGCAGAGTAAAATAATGCAAATAACACACAATTTCAGAAAAAACAACAGGAAATCAATAGTGATTTCCATAATGTCTCTTGTTTTCTTTGAAATTGTTGTCCATACCTTTACACAAAATAAGTTAATACAAATAAAAATAGTAAAAAAGCAATCAAAACAAAATAATGAGTGCCTTAAGGGCTTTCAAGACTAGACACTAGCAAATCAATAATGGCTACCATAATGTCTCTTGTTTTTTCAAAATAGCTGTCCATACCTTCATACATATTAAAATCAAATAATTCAAACCAGACTAAAGTCAATCAAAATCAAGAATAAAAGTATTATTGGATTTCAAAACAAAATGATAGAAAAACATCAATGGCTACCATGATGTCTCATTTTCTTCAGTGTAGTTGTTCATACTATCACACATAATAAAATCAGTTCTTGTAAACCCTGTAGGTGAAGTTCTAAGCATATGTAAGCCCATACATGTACATCTATACCTTCTGTATTATAGGGAAAGTCAAAACAACAAATGAATAACTATAACTAAGAGCCTAAAACAATAACAATGTAAGCTTTCAAAACAAGGTAGTAGGAACATAACAAATTTTGTCATTTTGCATAATTATCTTCAAAAGACTTACTCAAATTACCAGATATAGGCACACAAAACTGTTCTAATCCTCCGGATGTTAACTGTTTTGTTCCAACTAATAGAATTAATAGTACAATCATCTTAATAATCTTAAGTGTATACATAAAAAATTATATCTCATTTCTTTTATCTTCTTTCTTTTCTCCTTTTCCTGTCAGTTATTTTTTCCTCTTTGAGTGTTTTCTTACACTTTCACAATATATGGATTGAGAATTGTAATGACCTCTGGTATTTCAGGGCACAGCAATATGACCATACTTAGCAGAAATGCATAGCATATCTCAATAAAGGTAGAAGAGAAAAATTTCAATATACTCACCACAAATAAAAGACAACTAAGAAAATGCATAGGCTAATACTCAGAGTTGCTCACTATCTAACAAGAATCAAAGCATCACATGGTATGTCAGAAGTATAAAAAAATATTGTCAGTCAAAAAGGAGTAACATTATACATTTATGTATATATTTCTATCTGCCACATTATATGTATGTTTATACCTGTACCTATATCATATGCATGCTTATATCTGTATCTATATTTATCTATGCTTATATGTATGCTTATATCTGTATCTATATTTATCTATACCTATTCTTCTGTCTTTTTGTATGTCTGTCTAACCACTCATCTGTCTATCTATCTAAAGAAGCTGTGTGCCTTCTCTTGAAAACTAGGTCCTTTGGTTGCTCATGAAGATGAATCCATAGGACCTTCAGCCTCTTCTCATTCTTGTTTGCATTTTTAAATTTTTAATTTTCACACAGGGATATTTTTATCTTTTTTATGTTACTCTTCTTACTGTGGTTTCTGAAAAATCTGAAATTAAAATTTCATTGATGATTTTCTGTATTTTGTCTGCATTCTTTTTTAGTGAATGGAGTTAAGATAGTGAACAAAGATATCACACAAAATTTCAACTCACAATCTCTTTTTGTAATACATATATATATATATATATATAGCTACTATTATAACAATATTGTAAAAACTTGATAAAATTCTCAGGTATTATTAGTCCTGCATGTATTTCTAGCAATCTGCATTGACCAAATGAGTCGATTACATTTTCTGTGCAAAATATAAAATACAATCTTATGATTGAGACAATCCAATATAGAAAGAGATTCCAGGGTGCTTGCATTTTATAATAATCAGATAATATTAAGAACTATGTTTTTGTACTGAAATACAGATGATATAGATTTATGCCTAAAGTAGGAATCAGGCTTTGTGATTTATGCATATTAATTATATAGAGAAACTTTTATTTGTAACTTAAAAGGAACATGGGAATATGTTAGAAAAATGCTCTGTATTTTATATTCAAAGTACACTAAATGGAAATGAATAGAGAAAATGTAACCTCATGGAATCAGGTTATTATGAAATCCTCACTTCCACAGATTTGGTCTTTGGGAATATGCACCTTTGGGAATATCTACCCTTGGTAGAGTGATCCTAAATGTTACTGGTCTGATGAGGAGCTTTGGATATAAATACTCCCAGAACTGCACACACTTCAGGAGTCAGCATGTGGTCACCTCTTTCAGCATGGCCACCTGCACATGTCATGAAGCAACATTTGAGCATCTTGCAAGAGTTGGTGTTTCCTGAACAAGACCCCCTGACTGTTTTAATCTACCTTCACTTCCTGATGATGAAGCTTCCATCCTAAATATCCAGGTGAGATATTACTATTAATTATTCCTCTTGAAACCAACCACATAACAGAATATCTCATACCAAATGCTTTGGAAATGAGAATGGATATTCCACTAAAATCTCATTTTTGTGAAGAAAGGGGGAAGAGGTATGAATAGGATGGAGAGGGATAAAGTTCCCATGACTTTCCTATCTCTCATTGTTTTCAAACCTTCTCCTAAATAGTTGCATCCACACTCAATCACTCTACCCACAAGGACAGATTTACTTCTCAAGAGAAACCAGCACCTTCTAAAATATGGTGAGACTTACAAAATATTTTTGAATTTACTTTTATTCTCATTTTAATTCTAGGCAGTGGATTTGATGAGCATAATTATTGGTAAGGCACTCACAAACAATTCCCAGAGGTGGACAAGGAGTGACAATAGAATTTGTTCTCACAGTTCCAGAGGATGAAGTCCGAAGATCAAGGTATCTATAGAGATGGATATCTAATATATTTCCATGTACTACTGTCTATATTTTAATATTCTGCTCCAATTTTTAAAAGATTCTTCAATGGCATGGAATCTACAAACCTAACAGATGCCTCAGATTTCCTTCTCCTGGAATTCACAGATGATTCAGAGCAGCAACCTCTCAGCTTCAGCCTCTTCCTGGCCATGTACTTGGTCACAACCCTAGGAAACCTTCTCATCATCCTGTCTGTCAGCTCTGATGACAACCTCCACACCCTGATGTACTTCTTCCTCTCCAGTCTGTCCTTTGACATCTGTATGAGTACAACCACAATCCCAAAGATGCTGGTGAGCATACAAACACAGGATCAAAGCATCATTTACAAGGTCTGCCTCACTCAGGTTGGTCTTTTCATCATTTTGGATTCTTAGAAAATTCCTTGCTGGCAGTGATGGCCTATGACTGCTATGTAGCCATTTGTCACACACTAACGTACATGATCATGAACTCTAGCATCTGTGCTCTTCTGGCTCTGTTATCTCTCTTACTTAGCATTGTGGATGCCCTACTTCACAGCCTGATGCTGCTTCAGCTGTCCTTCTGCAGAAACCTGAAAAATCCCCAATTCTTCTGTGAATTTACCAAGGTTATCAAACTTGCCTGCTCTAATACACACATTCTCTACACCATGATACATGTCACTGCTTGCATATTTGGTGGTATTCCTGTCTCAGGAGTTCTTTTCTCTTACATTCATATTGTGTCCTCTGTTTCGAGAATGCCATCATTGGAAGGAAAGTATAAAGCTTTTTCCACCTGTGGGTCCCATCTATCAGTTGTTTCCTTATTTTATGGGATATTTTTGGGGGTATACATTGGGTCCACACTTATGGACTCACCAAGGAAGCCTAGAGTGGCTTCAGTGATCCTTCAAATGCTGAAACCCTTTATCTATAGTTTGAGAAACAGGAACGTGAAGGAAGCCTTGAGAAAACTCTTTAGTAGGATAGTTTTTCTCCTGCAGTGAGTAATTTTCTTTGGACTTCTGTTCCTAGATGAGGCAAGGAGAAAACATTCCTGTCATACCATTCTGCTAAGTGACCAAGTAATTTAATGGTCAGGTACATTGTAACTCAGCTTGAAACTTGATATTGCTTTGTGTCTAGCTCTATGATGTTTGCCACAAGACTTTAATTCTCCAAGCACAGTTACTTGTGTAGGTTTCACAGAAACAGCCTAAATCAAGAATTGTGATTTTTTGCAATTTTTGGTTCATGTTTTAATAATCAGAGAAGGTATATAGATTAGGATGTTATTTAAGTAATGCTTTTCTCATATCTAAAGAATGGTTTCCACCCAATCATTCAGTTAGAGCCATGTGAATTGCATCCTAGTGGAAATCATACTGTGAAACTGAGTGAACATTCATAGTGTATGTAGCAACTACTGAGACCTGTAAACTAGTAAATAATTTCATTCTGATGCTATAATAAAATCCACCACATTCAGGATGATAAAGTACTTTGTGTGCTATTTGGAGTAGATCAGTGATCATTTCCATTGTAATATGGGGGGAAATCCCAAACCCTTAATACAAAATATAAATACCATCAGCAATAGTTACCTTTCAGTGAAAGGATTCTGGAGGTAAGGAACACACTGGAACAGTGAAAATGGCTTTATTGTAGCTCCCATGAGCTATCTTTAGCCAAGGACTGATTCTCCATTGGGTCACCAGGTGATTGTGGTGAATGCAGCCATACCTGGTCATGATATCAGAGACAGAAATTGCACTATATTGGTCCACTGATTGTTAATTTTTCCATGGATCATCTGGAATACATATCTGTAAGCAACAGTGACCCTCAAAGTATGTCCAGATCCTGTCCCACTTCTAAGAGCTGACTTGTTTGTGTAGCATATGGGTGATGTCCATTGCTCAGGAAAAGGTGATTTGAAAAGGAAAGACTTCTGGATTCTATATGTCAGTCCTAAATATAGCCACATGTTTCTTTACAAAAGAAGAGAGGAATTACACTAAGAAAAAAATGAGTTAGTTCAACCACAGTGTCATTAATTGGATTGACTAGCCAGTATTTTATTATTTTATCACTTTATCCTGCAAGATTCATTTTCACTCTAATGCATGTGTATTACTTCTATAGATATCCCTATAAAATTTTTCAACTAAATGAACCCTTCAAAGTCCAAATTTACTAACTGAATTCCCTGTCTTGTTTTCTTCATCATTGTCTTTTAGAATGAGTTCGTTGTGTTTGGATGTTATTCATTGTTTTCAATATTCTCCTTTTGTGTATCTTTTTATTAATACACATTAGCAGTACGTGTATTTTACAGTCATCTTTGAGAGTTGGTATGTGTACATAAAACAACTTGTCCACTCCCTTTTATTTTCCAATCTCTTCCTAATATTCTACATTTTGTATAGTGATATGAAAAATTAAGAGTTTTTTAATGCAGGTTAATAATACAGAATGTAGAGAATAGTGGATGTATGAAACATATGTTGATTATTTTCTTTTGAATTCCATTACCTCTTTCCTCCACTTTATACCAACATCTTCTTTCATTTCTAAAGGTATACATCCTGCTTTCCCATCAAATCAAAATAGGAGCATTTCTGATGTTAATGAAACTTCTACTATTTTGAATAAAACTGATTATTTTATTCTATGTCTTCTGAAAGAATAAAAGATGATATGCTACTCAGTGTGGCATTATTGGCTGTAACTTGTAGTAGACTATACCTAAGATCTTGGTTCTGTGCTTAGTACTTTTGATTAAACCTTGATTTTTTGCATTGAACTAAAATCCCAGTATGTCATGTCTCTGTATTTCTTTCTTTCTTCTTTCTTTCTTTCTTTCTTTCTTTCTTTCTTTCTTTCTTTCTTTCTTTGTCCTTCTTTCCTTTCTTTCTTTCTCTTATTTGTTTGTTTGGTTGTTTATTTGTTTAGACATGATGTAGCTAAGTTGCTAAATTACATACACTGAACTCCAACTCACAAGTCTCCTGCCTCTCCTTTCCAGAATGCTGGGACTACATACATGCTATACCATGCCCATCTTAACTATGAAATTTTAAAAAAATTATTTTTAAAAAAGAATTAAAGTGATGCTACAGAATTTCAAAACAAAATAATAGGAAATTAACACTGGTTAACATATTGCATATTGTTATCTTCAAAGTAGTTGTTCATTTTTTATGAGCAAAAAACCAATTCAGTTTCATATACACTTGGTTCATATCAGCAGTTACCTGTCCATAGAAATCAGCAGCATGATTTATAATATCTAAATACTGGAAATAGTCCATATGTTTACCAACTGATGAGTGGATAAATAAAACATGGTATTTACACACAGTACAATAGTACTGTGTCATAAAGATAAACTTGGGTTATCTGTAGGAAAATGGATGTAACATGAGACCTTAATGTTAAGTGAAATGAATCAGATAGACAAGCTTCATTATTGTAGGGCTTCTCCTATGTAAGAAATCCAAGGCTGAAAAAAAGATGGCAGATTGATAGGTAGCATGATAGAGAGCCTCTCTGAGAAAAACAATTCAGATGCTAGAATTTAACACCATGGAGAAGACCAGGTGAAAGGAGAGGAATTCTCACAACCCAGGAAGAAACTGAGGAAAAAGAAAAAAATAAAATAAGCGTGGATGGAGGGCTGGAGCTCGGCACACTCCCATCACTACTGGGCATGTCTTAGAGTTGGGTGACTCACGATCAAGCTGACATCACAGCCATACTGAGAGCTGGGGTTAGTGAGCCCTAGACCCTTGGCAGAAAAAGGTACTGCAACAGAGAGTAGAGCCAGCAAACCGAGCTACATGGACTTTGATGAGTGCTGAGAACTGGGTTCCCAAAGCAGGGTGACTGGCTAGATGACATATTGGAGTTGGGCAGAACAAGCTTGAATTGACAACTGAAGTGGCATCAGTGACTCCTGGCCCAAAGCAGATTGGTAAGATCTGCTTGGGCTTGGCCACACCCATGGTCAGGACCCAATAGCCAGGGACAAGGCTGTCCCAAACTTGTGACATCTGCAGGGCACATAATAATGTGCTGAAGACACTCACTGGTTAACTGGCTTAGAGGGGAGGGGCCAGCCCACATTGCCACTGCATATACCTCACAGAACAACAGCAAACTGGAGAGGACAGCAATCCCATAGCCAATATGCTTCAGAAAAACTGTAAGCAATACAAAAGGTCTTGAGACCTCCACCATTCACCTGTCCGAAAGAAACCAGAAACATGACAAGACAAAGAAACAACAAAAACCCTCCAACCACATACTCAGGGAAAATAAGTCTAGGAGAGGTAAATACAGAGAAAAAGAGGGCAGCAAAAATGCAATATCAGACACAGCCTCATCAGAAATAAAGAAATACTTCTGTGACCTTATTGATGAATTTAAATCTGAAATTCTAACTCAGGTGAAGCAAGATATAAGATTAATAAAAGAAATGCTGGACACTCCTCAAGAAGGCACAAATGAAAGAATGAAGGAACCCAGAGAAAAGAGAGAAGCCTTTGATAAGAATATAAACAAAATCTAGAATACATGAAACAGATCCAAAGAGAATATCAGGAAATTAAATACTCCATTGAAAGCTGGCAAAACTTCTTCAAAGAAACTAAAGACAGACTTTCAAAACTTGAAGATAGATTTGCAATGTATGATCGTGAAAGGAAGGATCTCTTAAAAATAACAAGGAACCAGGAAGTAATGATACAAAAGGTAGATGACAATAGGATTTATAACTTAACAATAAAAAATGAGAGGCTGGGGATTTAGCTCAGCTGCACAAGCATCTGCCTTACAAGTGCACAGTTGTGAGTTCAATCCCTGGTACCAAAAAAAAAAAAAGAATAAAAAACGTGAATGAAAAAGCAGGGACAAATATAAATGAAATAAAAAGGCTATTCACAGAAATAATTAAGGAAAACTTCCCAAACATAGGAAGTGGAAGTGATGTTCAAATATATGAGGCATATGGAACTCCAGCCAGCTACAACCAAAACAGAGCTAAACCCAGACATATAATAATCAATATTCCAAAAATCCATCACAAGAACAGAATATTAAAATCAGTTAGAGAAAAGAAACAGATTACCCATAAAGGAGAACTCATCAAAATTACAGTGGACTCCTTGAAGCAAAGTATCAAAGCAAGAAGAGCTTGGAGTGAAATATTCCCAACACTGAAAGAAAATAAAGCCCAATTCAGATTGATATACCCTGAAAAATTGTCAATCAAAATTAATGGAGATACAAGATATTTACCCAACAAAGAGGAAATGGGGAGGAGCTAAAGATGGCTGATCAGTGAGCAATAAAAAAAAAAAACCTCCCATGAGCAACAACTCATATGCCAGAACAAAACATCCTGGAGAGACCCAGACAGAGGGAGATAGATCCTTTTGACACAGGAAGAAATTAAAATGTAAAAAAGCACATCAAACATGCAGTCTTGGGGCTAAAACTGGAACAGCTAAAATTACTGGACACAGCATTTTCACTGTGACCTGCCAAATTTGCGCTGGCCAGAATTTGCAAATTCTTGCTGGCTGCCAGAGCCACCCAATCTCCTTCTCACCACCCAAACTCGTTCTCATTACCACTCACAGGAGCCACAGCTGTGCTGAAGTTGGGGGTTGGTGAGCCTAATGGAGAGCAGAGTCAGCAAAAGGACCTTCATTAATCCACATTCAGTGCTGGGAATGAGACCCCCACTATGGGAAGGGTGTGACCAAAGGGGTGACATGTTGGAATTGGGCAGGAGGAGCCTGAATTGAGAGCAACAGTGACATCAGTTGGTTGTTTCCTCCCCAGAGCAGATTCATGGGATTTGCTTGGACTGGGTCATGCCTGTGGCTGGGACCCAATTAGCCATACCAAATCGTTTCCCTGTGCCCAGCACATACTAACCTGGTGAAGGCCCCTGAAGATGGGTTTGCCCAGTGGGGAGGGGCTGGCATACATAGCCTCTGGTTACACCTCAGTGACAAGAGGTATGGAGTTCCCTCACCAGCATGTTTCAGAGGAACTGTGGCTAACAGGGAAGGGGGCTGGGAACTGCACTCTACAACTGTGTGGAGAAAACCAGGACCATGACAGGAGAGAGAGGCAAGAGGAGGCCCCCAGCTCAGAACCCTGAGAGCACTGATCCAGGAGAGGGAAGAACAAGGGAGACTGAGGGTGGCAAACATGTAACATCAGACATGGCTTCAATAGACATTAAGATATATCTTTGGGACCTTGTAGATGAGCTCAAAACTGAAATAGTAAATCAGGTAAAGCAAGATATGAGTAGAGTAATAAAAGAAATGCTAAGCATCTCTCAGGAAGACATAGGCAGAAGAAGGGAGGAACACACAAAAAGGAGAGAAACATTTGATAAAGAATACAAAGAAAATATAGTATACATGAAGCAGATTCAAAGAGATTACCAGGAAATTAAAAACTCTATTGAAAGCTGGCAAAACTCCTTAAAAGAAACTAAGGATAGACTATCAAAACTTGAAGACAAGTTTGCAATGTGTGATCATGAAAGGAAAGATTTCTTTAAAATAACAAGGAAAGAGGAAGTAACAATACAAAGGCTAAAAGATGACAAGAGAATCTATAATTTAAGAATAAGAAATGTGAATGAAGAAGCAGAAATACAAACAGGTGAACTACAAAGGCTATTCATGGAAATAATTAAGGAAAACCTCCCAAGCATGGGAAAAGAAAATGACATTCAGTTATATGAGGCATACAGAACTCCAGCCATCTACAACCAAAACAGAGATACACCCAGACATATAATAGTCAAGATACCAGAAGTTCAATATAAAAACAGAATATTAAAAGACATCAGAGAAAACAAACAGATTACCTATAAAGGTAAGCCCATCAGAATCACGGCAGACTTCTCCTCGACACAGACCATCAGATCAAGAAAAGCTTGGAGCAAAGTATTCCAAGCCCTGAAAGAAAATAACCTCCAGCCCAGATTGATGTACCCTACAAAGCTGTCACTAGAAATTAATGGAGAAACAAGATGCTTCCATGACAAAGGGGAATGGGGAGAATATGTGACCATCAATCCAACCCTACAAAGAATACTGAAGGACATTCTAGAGAGAGAAAAAAAATACCAGGATTTTAGGAACAGTGGCAGAAAGACCTCAATGAGCAGGGCAGGCAGTAGAATGAGGGAGAAAAGCAAACAAACAAAGGCAGAAAAGTAGCATAGCAGAAATGAGGCAGACAAGGATGGCTAGAATCTCTAAAATAGATGGCCTTGATACACTACGTTATAAAGTACCAGGATTTAAAACCATCATTACTCATACCACTCTGCTTAGATGTATTATATTCTGATTCAGTCATTCTACTGGTCCTAGATTTGAGGGCACAGATGGTTATCCTGAAAATAACAGGATATAGTATGGTAATCATCCTTAATTTCCTATTAAGTAAATCTAAAGCTCTGTATAATCTAAACTGTTTTACCATGACTGATCATAAGCGAATCTGGTTTGTTAGGTCTCTATTTTTTATTGATAGATTTTATCCAAAGCTGTGATGATTAAGAGTATCAAGTCTGAGAGTATAGGCAACTGCACTGAAGATGACAAGATTCAGTAGAATATCCACTCCAGTTTTATTATTATCTGCCTTTGAAGTTTTATACTGTCTACAATTTTTTACTAATATTGTTATATACTACTATATTCAATTATACTGCTATATTCAATTATGCCTGATGATATAGACTATTCTATTGAAGATAATAAAAAAACAACACAGTAATGATTGTAGATCATCTTTTAGTGTGACTTTATATGACTTTTTGGTTTCATATTTTTGTAGGAATTTGTTTTCTTTTGTCTTGCTAGGTTTTGTTTTTCCCTCTAATACAGAAAGGATAGAAATACATATAGAGACTCATGCATGCATAGCTGTTTACAGTCTCACTGTTTGAATGTCTACTCTGTATGCTTTAATTTTGTAAGTTGAACAACTGTTTCTTAGTGGGCAATATGTAATTTATCAACTAGTCATTTCTTTTTGTAATTTTTTTATTGTAAAGAGAATAGAACAAAAGAGGACAAATCTAAGCAGATCAGAAAGGAACAATGTAAGCAACACAGCACTTCATAACAAGACAATTGGATATTAACAGTAGCTATCATAATGTCTCTTAATTTGAAACAGTTGAGCTTAGCTTTACACACAATAATGTCAAACATAACAAAATAGAATAAAACCCCTCAAGAGAATGGAAGCGTTGCAGGGCTTCCATTGCAAGTAACCGAAGAAGAACAATGGCTGCTATATTATCTCATTTTCCATAAAAATTTTGTTTATACAATCATACATGTTAAAATCCAATAAGACACATCATGATAGAACCACTGGTAATAGAAAAACAAGAGCATGGTAGGACTTCAGAGCAAGATGATATTAAATCAACAATGGCTACCATTCTGTCTTGCCTTCAAAGTAAGTATTCATACGATCACATATATTAAGATCAAACAAAAGAGAATAAAACCATTCCAACCAATGGATGAAAACATAAGACTTCAAGGCAGTATAATGGTGAACCATGATTACCATAAAATCTGTACTCTTACCATTTCTTACACTAGGGAGATTATAAGGTATTTATATATGTGAATTTGATTTATTGCACTTATGAGTATAGATTCAAGTTGCATCCATTTGTTTATAAATATCTCAATGTGATCATTCTTTATAGCTGAGTAATACTCCATTGTATAAAAGTACCACAGTTTTTTTATCCATTCCTCAGTTGATGGGCACTTATGTTGTTAAGAAGATCTGGCTATTACAAATTGTGCCACTATAAACATGGGTGTACATATATCACTGTGGTAAGATGTTTTCAGATCTTCTGGGAATATGCCTAAGAGTGGAATAGCTGGGTCAAATGGGACCTCCAACCCCAGCTTTATGAGGAATCTCCTGATTGACTTCCACAGTGGTTACAACAGTCTACACTCCTACCAACAGTGCAGAAGGGTTCCTTTTTCCCCTCAGCCTCTCCAGCATTTGTTGTTGGTAGTTTTGTTGATCCTGGCCTTTCTTTCTGTAGCGAGATGGAATCACAGTGTGGTTTTAACTTGCATTTCTCTAATAACCAATGATGATGAACATTTTTTCATGTATTTATTTACCATTTGTATTTCTTCATCTGAGAATTGTGTGTTCATCTTGGATGCCCATTTTTGGATTGGGTCTTTGAATTTCGGGGGTCTGATTTTTTTTTCAATTCTTCATAAGTTCTAGATAGAAGTCCTTTGTCTGAGGGACAGTTCACTAAGATTTTTTCCCAGTTTGTGGGTTTTCTTTTCATTCTGCTGGAGATTTCTTTAGACATGCAGAGACTCTTTAATAAGATGTGATCCCAGTTATTGATTCTGGAAAGTATTTCCCATGCAGTTTGGTTCTTGTTCATGAATTCTCAACCTATGCCTAGTTCTTCAAAATTTTACCCTGATTTGCCTTGCAAAAGATGTAGTGTTTCTGTTTTAATATTTAGATCATTGATCCATTTGGATTTTAGTTTAGTACATGGTGATAGGCATGGGTCTAATTTTAGTTTTTGGCATATGGATAGCCAGTTTTTCCAGCACCATTTATTAAAGAGACTGTCATCCTTCCAGTGAACATGCTTGGCCCCTTTATAAAAGATAATTTGGTTGAGTGCGTTCGTAGTTGTATCTTCTAGTCTATTCCATTAATCTTCAGGTCTGTTTTTATTCCAAAACCATGTTGATTTTATTACAGTAGCTTTGCAGTATAACTTCAAGTCAGGGATTGTGATGCCTCCTGCCTTGGCTTTGCTGCTTAGAATTGCCTTTGCTATTCCAGGTCTCTTCTGGTTCCAGATGAATTTTAGGAGTGATTTCTCCAGATATATGAGGTATGTTAGTGGTATTTTCATTGGGATTGCATTGAAACTATATAACAGTTTTGGGAGGATAGCCATTTTCACAATATTTATTCTTCCTATCTATGAGCAAGGGATGCCTTTCTATTTTCTGAGATCCTCTTTGATTTCTTTTTCAGGGTATCATAATTTTACCTGTACAACTCTTTTACAACCTTCATTTTATTAATTCCTAAGTATTTCATTTTTTGTATGCTAGTGTAAAGGATGTGGCTTCTTATTTCTCTCTCAGTGATTTTGTTGTTTGTGTATAAGAATGTGATTGGTTTTTGACTATTGACTTTGTATCCAGCTGCATTGCTGAATTTATTTATTATATTTAGGAGTCTTTCAATGGAGGTTTGTGGGTCTTCTATGTAGAGCATCATGTCATCTGCAACTAATGATAATTTAACTCATTCTTTTCCTACCTTACTCCTTTTATTTCTCTCTCTTGTCTAATTGCTTTGGCTAGTATTTCCAGTACTATATTGAATAGGAGTGGTGATAAGGGATATCCTTGTCTTGTGCCTGATTTCAAGGTAAAGGCTTTCAGTTTTTGGTCATTTAATGTGACACTGGCTGTTGATTTGTCATAGATGGCCTTTATCATATTGAAGTAAAGCCCATCAATTCCAATTCTCTGTTATTTTCTTATCATGAATGGGCATTGGATCTTATCAAAAGCTTTTCCTGCATCTCTAGAAATGATCATGAGATTCTTGCATTTGGCTCTATTGATATGATGGATTACATTTATCAATTTAGGTATGTTGAACCATCCCTGCATGCCTGGGATGAATCCCACTTGGTCATGGTGTATAATCTTCTTGATGATTTGCTGCATCCTGTTTGCCAATATTTTATTGAGAATTTTTGCATCCATTTTCATTAGGGAGATTGGTCTGTAGTACTCTTTTTTAATTGGGTCTTTCTCAGGTTTTGATACTACAGTGATATTTGCTTCTAGCAATGACTTAGGGAGAATTGCTTCCCTTTCTATTTCATTGAAGAGTTTGAGGAGTGTCAGCACTAAGTCTTCTTTGTATTTATTGCAGAATTCCACAGTAAATCCAACTGGGCCTGGGCTCTTCTTTGTTGGTAGGGACTTGATTACATTTCAGTTTCATTAATTGAAATTGGATTATTCAGCAGTTTTACATCTTCTTGATCCAACTTTGGTGGTTCATATGTTTCCAGGAATCTTTCCATTTCTTCTGTGTTATCAAACCTATGAGAGTAAAAGTTTTCAAAGCAGTTGTTGATGATCTTCTGTATTTCTACAGGATCAGTAGTTATTTCACCTTTTTCATTCTGTATTGCATGAATTTGAGTCTTTCCTTTCCTTTTTTAAATTAGGTTGGCTAGGGGCTTGTCAATTTTATTTATTTTTTCCAAAGAACCAACTCTTTGATTCATTGATTCTTTGAATTGTTTTCTTAGTCTCTATTGCATTAATTTCGGCTCTGATCTTTATAAATTCCTCCCTTCTTTTGGCTTTGTGCTTGGCTTGCTCTTCTTTTTCTAGATCTTTCAGGTGTAATATCAGGTTGCTTATTTGTGTTCGTTCTGTTTTCCTAATGTGGGAACTCAGTGCAATAAATTTTCCTCTGAGGACTGCTTTTATTGCATCTCACAGGTTCCGGTAAGTTGTACTTCTATTTTTGTTTGTTTGTAGATATAGTTTAATTTTTTCTTTAATTTCCTCTTTGAACCACTGATTGGTCAAGAGTGTATTATTGAATTTCCATGTGTTTGTGTGCTTTTTGCAGTTACTTTTATCATTAATTTCCAGTTTAATGGCACCATGATCCTATAACATGCATGGGATAATTTCAATTCTTTTGCATTTACTTAAATATGTTCTGTGGGTTAGTATCTGGTCTATTTTAGAGACTGTCCCATGTACTGCTGACAAGAATGTATATTCTGATGTTGTTGGATTGAACACTCTGTATATGTCTATCTAATCCATTTGTTCACAGGTGTGATTGAGTTCTGTTATTTCTTTGCTGATTTTCTGTCTAGTTGATCTATCCCTTTGTGTCAATGGTGTGTTAGGGTCTCCTGTTATAATTGTGTTATTGTCTATTTGAATTTTCATTTCTGTATACTTTCTTTGTGTAGTTGTGTGCTCTAGAATTTGGTGCATATATGTTTAAGATTGTATGTCTTCCTCTTGCAGTTTTCCCCTAACTAGTATGTAGTGACCTCCTTTATCTCTTTGGACCATTCTTGGTTTGAAGTTCACATGGTCTGCAAACAGAATAGCTACCCCTGCTATTTTTTTTTTTGAGTACATTTTGCATGGAGTATTTTTTTCCATCCTTTGGCTTTCAGTCTGAGTTTCCTTTTGGGTTAGAGGGGTGTCTTGTAGATAGCATATGGTTGGATATTGTTTCTAGATTCATTCTGCCTATCTGTTTCTTTTAATTGGTGAATTGAGGCCATTTACATTAATGGTTATAACTGTCATATATTGGTTTATTGTTGATGTTATCTTTCTGATGTTATATCTTAACTTTCCATTCTGTTTAATTGTCTGTCTTGCTTAGTGGTTTTTTCCTATGTGTATCTAGAATGTCTTTCAGTATTCTTTGTAGGGTTGGTTTGGTTATCATGAAGTTCTTCAGCTGTTCTTTGTCTTGGAAGTATGTTATTTCTCCATCAATTTTGAAGGACAGTTTTGCAGGGCACAGCAGTCTGGCTTGGAAGTAGTTTTCCTTTAGGATCTGAAAAACTTCACTCCATGCTCTTCTTGACTTCATTGTTTGTGTTGAGAAACCTGCTGTGATTCTGATAGGATTTCCTTTATAGGTGACCTGTCTTTTCTCTCTAACAGCTTTTAATATACCGTTCTTATGTTGGATTTCTGAGATGATGATTATTATATGTCTGGGTTTAGTTTTGTTTCAGTTATGGCTATTTGGAGTTCTATATGCTTCACTAATCTGTATGTCAGTTTCCATATTCATGTTTGGGAAGTTTTCAGCTATTACTTCTGTAAATAGCCTCTTGATATCATTTGTGTTGTCCCCTTCTTTTTCTTTTATCCCTATTAATCTTATGTTGTTTCTCTATGCATCATCTTGCAGATGTTGAATTGTTATTTCTTGATTTCTTGTTATTTTTAGAAGATCTTTCCTTTCCTTTTCACTAGCTGCAATCTTATCTTTGAGGTCTGAGATTCTATGTTCATTTTTGTTGTGGTGGTTTTTGCAACTTTCATTAGAGTTTTTTATTTCCTGTATATCTCTTTTAATCTGCTTCATGCATTCTGTTTGTCTCATAAACTGTTCATTCAGGGATTCTATCATTTTTTCTTTGTTCCTCTAATTTTTTAGCTGTGTCTTCGTTGAATGCATTCAGTATTTCTTTCACTACTTTTATGATTTCATCTTTTACCTGGGAGAATATTTTTAATTTGAGTTCCCTCATAGCTTCCTGTACTTGCTTCTTTATTTCAGTTGATATCATTTCAGGCATTCAGGTGTATGCACAGTATTTTCTTCTATGTACATGGCTCCTAGGTTTTCTTGGGATGGGTTGGAGGTTTGAGATTGTATTTTGGTCTTTTGTGTTGTCATTTTCCTATATTTCCATGTTTCCAGCTATTTTCCTAAGCTTTTCCTGGATGTGTTCGAAATCATGTCCTGAGCCTTCTGCTACTGGTACTCACTTGGTTTTGGCTCCCCTTGTATGGTGGGCCTGGCTCCCATGGTTGAATGAATGTTGCTGGTCATAGTCCAATCAAGCCCTCAGGAACTCTTGGGCCTAGTCTAGTGACCTAAGTGGGCTGGGCAGACATCCAGCTGCCGGGATCGATGGTCCCAAATTTTCAGGGCCTGCCCTGGTGAGCTGCAACTCACCTCATGGTGTGGCACCTGCTTGGCTCCCCTTTCAGCGGGTCTGGCTCCCCTGGTTGAATGAAGGTCGCTGGGCACAGTCCACTCAAGCCTGCGGAACCTCTAGAGCCTAGTCCAGTGTCCTAAGGGGGCTGGCCGGCACCCAGCTGCTGGAATTGATGGTCCCAAACTTTTCCAGGTCTGCCCTGACAAGCTACCACTCACCTTGTGGCGTGGCATCTGCTTGGCTCCTCAACTAATTATTTGGGGTTTTTTTTGAAATTGTGTATTATCTCTACCTTTACATGTTTTTTCCTCTTTAAATAAAAGAAATTTTTAAAAAGAGTAACTTGGGGAGTTCATGACCACCAATACAACCCTGCAAAGAATACTCAGGACATTCTAAAGAAAGAGAAGAAAATCACCAGGATTCCAGGAACAATGGCTGAAAGGCCTTAATGAAGGGGGCAGACAGTGGAATGAAGGGGAAAAGTAAACAATGACAGAAAAATAGCATAGCAGGGATGAGGCAGAGAAGTTTGGCTATATCACTGTTTTGTCTTGACTGATTTTATTTGAATCTGGTATGCTTGATAGTATCAAGTCTGCGTGTAGAGGCAACTACTCTGAAAATGACAAGATTCAATAGGATACTCATTCTGGTTTGATTATTAACTGCCTTTGAAGTCCTACAATGTCTCCAATGTTTTGTTTTTATTAATAGTGTTATGTACTTCTATGTTTAATTATACTATGCCTGATGATATAGACAATTTTATTGAAAATACCAAGAGACATCATAGTAACTACCATATATCACCTAGTATTGTGGTTTTGTATGTCCTTTTCATTTCCTGTTTTTCTAGGAATTTGGTTGACTTGTTTTGATATGTTTTCCCCTCTAATACAGAAAGGATAGGTATACATGTAGAGACTTATACTTCTAAACAGTTTATGAGAATTGATTATAATTATTGTTTAAAAAAGGAGAGGAAAAGAAAGTATTCTAAAGGATATAACTGCATGTATATTTAAATGTGTAAGACTGATAACCATATTACCAAGTTTTTGTTGGATAGATGAACAGAACTGATTGCAGTCTCACTGTTTTAATGTCCACTTTGTATGCTTTACTTTTGTAACTTGAACAACTACTTCTAAGAGGAAAAATATGTAATTATCAACAAGTGATTTCTTGGTGTTATTTCTACACTTTTTGCTTCATTTTTTTCCTTTAAATAAAAAAGTAACAAAGCTAAGGAAAAAAAGAAATCCAAATTATCAGACTCCCTCAAAAAATTAAAGACTCAAACCAAAAGTGGGCATCTGAGATTAATACACATTTCTCTTATGAATAAGTACAATCAGCAAATAAAAATATGAAAAATATATGAAAAAATGCTTAATATCACTGAGAATTTTAGAGTTATAAATTAAAACAATGAGCCAGGAATGGTGGCTCACACCTGTAATCCTAGCACTTGGGAGGCTGAGGCAGGAAGATTGTTGTGAGCCAGGGCTACAAAGTGAGCAAAGACTTAATTAATTAATTAATTAATTAAGACAATGTTGAGCTTGCATCTCACTCCAGGATAATAGCTATTATTATGAAATCAACCAATAACAAGTGTTAGTGGAGCTATGGGGAGAAAGGAACACTTCTACATTGTTGGTGGGAGTGTATACTGGTGAAACCACTGTGGATATCAGTATGGATATACATTTAAAAAAAACTGGCATTAAAGATCCCATTTGACCCAGTAGTTCTTCTCACTGTCTTCCTGGAAAAGTGAAAACATCATACCACAATGATATATGCACACCCATGTTTATAGCAGCACACTTTCTAATAGGCAAACCCTGGAAACAATCTACATGCCCATCAACTGAGGAGTGAATAAAGAAGATTATATATATAAATTATTATTCAGCCATAAATAAGGATAAATTTGAGGCATTTCTAGGCAAATGGATGCATTGTAAGACCACACTTTTATGTGAAATAAATTAGACACACACATGTAAATATCATATTGTCTTCCAGCTATGACAAACTGAAAGATTAAATAAAGATCAAATATACAATAGGAAATAGGAATAAATTGTTCAGAAAGAAAGAACTATGCTGAGGGAAGTGGAAGGAAGGAAGGAAGGAAGGAAAGAAAGAAGGAAGGAAGGAAGGAAGGAAGGAAGGAAGGAAGGAAGGAAGGAAGAGGAAAAATAAATAAGTTTTAAAAGGATAAAGTGGAAACAAAGCTTTGTAAATAGGGGTAGAGGAAGATGGATTGAAAGGAGAGGTAATTGGGAAAAAAATATTCACAATGTATCATATACAGGTACAAATTCCCTGTGATATATATGATCATTATGTACATATAAAATATACCAATAAACTTAATTATAAAAAAGATACATCACCTCCCCATCACCTAAAATACCTAAGCAACTGAGGGAAGCCATGGCTACTCTCCCAAACACTACAATGAGCTCAGCAGCATACAGGAGCATCAACCTCCCCTCCCCTATACCCAAAAGACATCAGCAGCTAACAGGAGCATTCACCAACCATCCCCCTCACCCGGATAACCTTGGCAGCCCATGAGAGCATTGGTGACCCCTTCCACTACCTACAGTACCTCAGTGGTCTGACAGGACACTTGATGATCCTTTCTCCCCTACCAGAGGACCTCAGTGGGCCAGAAAGAGTGTAGTAGGTTGTTCCCAAGCAGAAGACCTTACTGGGTCAGCAGGAGCCTCGATGAACCCTCATCCCACCTGTAGGACCTTGGCAGATAGGCAAGAGCATGGATGAGCCCTTCTTCCATTTTGGGTCAAAACCTCAAATGACACAGTAGAGTCCAAGCCAGGGTGCACACCACAGGTGAGTGGGTATGACAGCCTGAAACTGTGTGAGTTTGCAAGAACAGTATAAGCTAAGGGTTGGTTCACATCAATACTCCTAGGCTAATCAGACTAGGAAAAATATAGGACTCACTCAACTGGTCCTACAGGATGAATTCAGGTGACCAATACCTCCCTTACACCACAGGACCCAATAACTGGGTGAATGTCAGCCACACGGTAGACACACAATGCACAGTTAAGACTAACAGGATTGAAAAGACAAATATTAATCAAGAGGTGAAAATGACAAAACAAAAAAGAAAAATGCAATCTCAAACCCCCAGCCAATCTGGAACAAGTACAGGAGACATAAAATGGAGGACATTATAAGTCATATGCCTGAAATTTCTGTAAACATAGCAAGTGAAGTAGAAGTAAAGAACTAAATCCATAAGGCTAAGGGACCATATCAGAAATAACCTCTCAAGTAAAGTAAGAAATGACAACCTTAATGAAGGAGTTGCTTAACAGCTAGAGAAGACAGGCCCAAAAAAGTACAGGACCAAGGGAAAATGATGGACACTTTGAATGAACAATATAAAGAAATAGAATGTATGAAACAGATTCAAAGAGATATCCAGGAAATTTAAAATTCCACTGAAAGCTGAGAAAAATCACTTGAACAAAAATGAAGATAGACTTTCAGATCTTGAAGACAGGAGTCCAGCAAGTAATCATGAAAGGAAAGTACTCTTAAAAATAACAAAGGACCATGAAATAGTAACTCAACAGCTCCAGGACAATGCAAAGAAAAACACTATAAGACTAATAGAGGCCAATGAAAACACAGGAGTCAAGACAAGTAACATTTTAAAAAGCTATTTTCAGAAGTAATACCAGAAAATTTCCCAAGCATGGCAAAAGAAACTAACATACAGATAAGTGAGGCATATATAACTTCAAACAGTCATAATCAAGGTAAATCTGCAGGGCTGGGAATCTAGCTCAGCTGCATAAGCACCTGCCTTGCAAACACGTGGTCATGAGTTTGATCCCCAATACTGATTAAAATAAATAAATCTACAGACAGAAAAATAATAATCAATATCGCAGAAATTCAGCATAAAAGCAGAATTCTAAACAGATCATGTATTAAGAAAAACCCATTAGAATCATGGCCAAGCCTTCAAGTCAAGAACAACATGGAATGAAGTATTTCAAACCTTGGTAGAAAACAGCTTTCAACCCAGATTGATGTGCCATACAAAAATATCTATCCAAATCAATGGAGAAATAGCATACTTCCATGATAAATAACAACTAAAGGAATTCATGTCCACAAAACCAACTCTAGGTAGAGTACTAAAAGATATTCTAGATAGAGATTAAAAATCCACAATTCCCACAACAACAACAAAAATGAACTACCAGGAAGGACAAGCAAATAAACAAAAGAGAAAAGCAAGGAACCAACAACAGAAAAACAAATGACAAAGATAAGCCAACCCATTTCAGTTATAAACCATCAACGTAAATGGCCTTAACTCACAAATTAAAAGAAACAGATTTGCAGAATGGATCAAGAAACAAGTCAACAATATGCTCTAAACAAGAAACACATTTAATGTAAAAATAATCTCATAGACTGAAAGTTGAAAGATGGAAAAAATATTCCATGTGACAGGAACCCAGAAAAAAGCAGGGATAGTTATTTTATTTTCAGGCAACATGAACTTCAAATTTAAAATAATGAAAAGAGATAAATAAGGGCACTACCTACTCATTAGAGGAAAAGTGTAAGAAGAAGAGATAACAATCATATATATATATATATATATATATATATATATATATGCCAAATACTGGAACACACAACTATATAAAACAAATACTAATAGACATTAAAAATCAAACAAGCAATAAAACAATTGTAATTAAAGACCTATATATACCATTGTCACAAAAAGATAGATCAGCTAGACAAAAAAAGTCAGCAAAAAAACAACAGAAATGAATCAAACCTCTGAACAAATGGATTTAACAGACATTTACAGAATGTTCCACACAACAACATCAGAGTACACATTCTTAGTTACACATGAGATGTCCTTTAATATAGACCATGTACTAGCCCATAGAACATGCTGAAGCAAATGCAAAGGAATTGAAATTATCCTATGTATATTATCTGACCACAATGCAAACTGCATGGAAAGTACTTCAATAACTGGAATCTCATCTTATGAAAAAACTTTTGTACATCAAAATAAATCACCAGCAGAATGGAAAGAAAATCTACAGAATAAGAAAAATTTTATTCAACTGTGCCTCAAACGAAGGACACACATCTAGAATATATAAAAAATTTAAAAAACATCAGGCCCCCCAAATTCAAAGACCCAATCCAAAAATGGGCTTCTAAGATGAACATGCACTTCTCAGATGAAGAAATAAAATTGACAAATAAATATATGAAGAAATTTTCAACATCACAGGTCATTTGAGAAATAAAATTAAAACAACACATAGATGCCATCTCCAGAAAGAATACCAATCATCAGGAAATCAACCAATAACAAATGAGGGTGTGGCTGTGGAGAAAAGGAACTCTTCTCCACTGTTGGTGGGTGTGTAGACTAATGCAACCACTGTGGAAATCATTTTGAAGGTTTCTCAAAAAACTAGGATTGGAGTTCCCATTTAACCCAGTTATTTCAATTCTGGGTACTTTCCAAGAACTGAAAACATCATGCCACAGTAATATATGGGTACTCATGTTTATAGCAACACACTTTGTAATAGCTAAATCTTTGAAACATCCCAAATTCCATCAACCATTGAATGGATAAAAAAGATGTGCTATTTTTATACAACGTAGAATTTCTCATCTATAAAGGATAAACTTGAGGCTTTTACAGGTAAATGGATGTAACTAGAGACCATATTCATAATGGAAATACATCAGACTTCCAGATGTAAATACTATATAGTCTTGCTTGTGTAAATAAAAGGTAAAAAGAATAAATAAGATCCAAATGTACAATAGATATTATGACAATGAAAGGGAAAGTGCTCTAATGAAAAGAACAACTGGAACAGGGGAAAGAATAACAGAAAGGTAGTAGCAGGGGAACCTCCTGGGCTGTGACTTGAGTTGAAGGCCTGCACAGTGAACTCCACCTAACTGTGAAGTCTTGGAACCTTGCTTGGAACCTGGTAGGTCCCTGCCTACCAAATAGCTGGGGACATCACTCAGGTCCTAGTTGGCCCTGCCCAGTGACCCCAAGTAGGAGGGGAACCTCCTGCACTGGATGGCATGAGCTGAAGGCCTGCACAATGAACTCCATCTAGCTGTACAGCCTCAGTACCTCATTCAGAACCTGATAGGGCCCAAGTCATTGAACCCAAGCAGCTGAGGAGCTTTGGTACACTGCATGGCATGAGCTGAAAGTCTGTACTGCATACTCCATCTATTTTTTCAGCCTTAGCACACAACTCAAAACCTAGTAGAGCCCTAATCAGCAACCTCAAGCAGCTGGAGAGGTTCAGAGTGCCACTTGGAGTGTGCTGAAGTTCTGTCTAGTATATACATTTGATGATACTTCGAGTGCCACTAGGGACCTAGTAAGGCCTGCCTAATGACCCCCCACTCAACTAGGAAAACTCCCTGCAGTACAGACAGACATCCTCAACCCAAGAAGCTACTAAGACTTGCATTCAGATGCCCCAGGGGAATACAGGAGAATGACAAAATGAAAGAACAAAATGCAATCTCAAACCTCCAGCCCATCCTAAATAAGCCAAAGAGACATAGACATAGAAAAAGTGTAAGCCATACACCTGACACTTCTGAAATGATAGCAAATGAAGTAAAGAAGCAACTCCATAAAGCTGTAAAGGAACTCAGACCCATTAAAAGGAGAAATGATAAATGTGTTAAAAGAAATGCTGAAAACATCTAAAGAATACATAGTTCAAAAAAATGTGGAGCACTGGAAAAAGATGTAAGTCTTGAACAAACAATATAAGAAAGAAACACAATGCATGACACAGATTCAAAGAGATATACAGAAAATTAAAAATTCCATAAAATTCTGGCAAAACTTCCTCAATGAATGCAAAGATAGATAGATGTTCAAACCTCGAGGACAAGATTGTAGCTAGTGTACCGGACAGGAAATATTTTTTTAAAGTAACAAGAAATCAGGAGATAATGATTCCATAGTTTCAAGATGACACAAAGAAAAACAATATAAGATTGATAGGTGTAAGTGAAAAAAGTGACAACACAAATGATATAAAAAGACTATTTACAGAAATGATGGAAGAAAATTTCCCAAACATGCTAAAAGAAACTGACATACAGATAAGTGAAGCTTATAGAACTACAAATAGCCATAACCAAAATAAATCTACACCCAGACATACAATAATCAACATCCCAGAAATTCAACAGAATATGAAAAGCTGTTAGAGAAAAGAGACAGATTATATATAAAGTAAAGCCCATCAGAATCACAGAAGACTTCTCAACACAACGACATTAAGAAGAGCATAGAATGAAGTATTTTAAATCCTAAAGAAAAAGGGCTTCCAACCCAGATTGATGTACTCTGCAAAATTGCCTTCAAAATTGATGGAGAAATAAGATACTTTCATGACAAACAATAACCAAAGAATTTCATGACTACCAAACCAACCCTACAAATAATACTGAAAGATATTCTGGGTAGACATACAAATAACTATGAATTCAAGAACACCAACAGAGAGCCAAGCTGGCACCGTGCACCATGAGGTGAGTTGCAGATCACCAGCACAGACCTGGAAGGGTTTGGGACCACTGATCCCAGCAGCTGGGTGCCTGCCCAGCCCCCTTGGGTGATTAGACTAGGCTCCAGAGGTTCTGCCGGCTTGAGTGGACTGCACCCAGCGACCTTCATTTAACCAGGGGGGCCAGGACCACCAAAGGGGAAGCCAAACCGGCACAGCACCATGAAGGAAAGCTTCAGAAAATTGCTGGAAACACAGAAGTATGGGAAAATGACAAAATGAAAGATGAAAATGCAATCTCAAACCCCAGCCCATCCCAAGAAATAGGAGCCATGTACATAGAAGAAAATACTACACATACACCTGAAATGTATGAAATGATATCAACTGAAATAAAGAAGCAAGTACAAGAAGCTATGAGGGAACTCAATCAGAAATATTTTCCCAGGTAAAAGAAGAAATGATAAAACTAGTGAAATACTGCATGCATCCAACAAAGACACAGCTAAACAATTAGAGGAACAAAGCAAAATGAGAGAATCCCTGAATGAACAGTTTAAGAGACAAACAGAATGCATTAAGCAGATTCAAAGAGATATACAGGAAATCAAAAACTCTAATGAAAGTTGCAAAAACCACCTCAACCAAAGTGAAGATAGAATCTCAGACCTCGAAGATAAGATTGCAGCTAGTGAACAGGAAAGGAAAGATCTTCTAACAATAACAAGAAATCAAGAAATAACAATTCAACAGCTGCAAAATGATGCAAAGAAAAACAAGATAAGATTAATAGGGACAAAAGAAAAAGAAGAGGAAAACACAAATGATATCAAGAGACTATTTACAGAAGTAATACCTGAAAATTTCCCAAACATGAATATACAAACTGACATATGGATTAGTGAGGCATATAGAACTCCAAATAGCCATAACCAAAACAAAACTACACCCAGACATATAATTATCACCATCCCAGAAATCCAACATAGGAAGAGAATATTAATAGCTGTTAGAAAGAAGAGACAGGTTGCCTATAAAGGAAAGCCTATCAAAATCATGGCAGACTTCTCAACACAAACAATGAAGTCAATAAGAGCATGGAGTGAAGTTTTTCAGATCCTTAAAGACAACGACTTCCAACTCAGACTGATATACCATGCAAAACTATCCTTTAAAATGGATGGAGAAATAAGATACTTCCATGACAAAGAACAGCTGAAGAACTTCATCATCACCAAACCAAAC
>PVLA01003382.1:106452-216309 GCA_004027455.1 Hydrochoerus hydrochaeris
TACTGAAAGACATTCTAGATACACATAGGAAAAAACCACTAAGCAAGACAGACAATTAAACAGAATGGAAAGCTAAGATACAACATCAGAAAGATAACATGTCAACAATAAACCAATATATGACAGTTATAACCATTAATGTAAATGGCCTCAATTCACCAATTAAAAGAAACAGACTGGCAGAATGGATCAAGAAACAGTATCCAACTATATGCTGTCTACAAGAAACCCATCCAACACAAAAGGAAACTCATAGACTGAAAGCCAAAGGATGAAAAACAATACTCCATACAAAATGTACTCAAAAAAAAAAAAAGCAGGGGTAGCTATTCTGTTTGCAGACCATGGGAACTTCAAACCAAGAATGGTCCAAAGAGATAAAGAATGTCACTACATACTAGCTAGGGGAAAACTGCAAGAGGAAGAGATAACAATCTTAAATATATATGCACCAAATTCCAGAGCACACATCTACACAAAGCAAGTATTAACAGAAATAAAAAATCAAATAGGCAATACTAAATTATAACAGGGGACTTTAACACACCATTGACACAAAGGGATAGATCAACTAGACAGAAAATCAGCAAAGAAATAACAGAACTGACCCACACCTCTGAACAAATGAATTTGATAGACGTATACATAGTGTTCCATCCAAAATCATCAGGATATACATTCTTCTCAGCAGTACATGGGACATTCTCTAAAATAGACCATATACTAACCCACAGAACATATTTAAGTAAATGCAAAAGAATTGAAATGATCCCATGCATGTTATTGGATCATAGCACCATGAAACTTGAAATTAATGATAAATGTAACTGCAAAAACCACAAAAACACGTGGAAATTCAATAATACACTCTTGAACAATCAGTGGGTCACAGAGGAAATTAAAGAAATTAAACAATATCTACAAGCAAACGAAAATACAAATACAACTTACCAGAACCTGTGAGATGCAATGAAAGCAGTCCTCAGAGGAAAATTTATTGCACTGAGTTCCCACATTAGGAAAACAGAATGAACACAAATAAGCAACCTGACATTACACCTGAAAGATCTAGAAAAAGAAGAGCAAGCCAACCCCAAACCAAAAGAAGAGAGGAATTTATAAAATCAGAGCCGAAATTAATGCAATAGAGACTAAGAAAACAATTCAAAGAATCAAAGAATCAATGAATCAAAGAGTTGGTTCTTTGAAATATTAAATAAAATTGACAAGCCCCTAGCCAACTGAATTTAAAAAAGGAAAGAAAATAGTCAAATTCATGCAATACAGAATGAAAAGGGAGAAATCACTATCGATCCTGTGGAAATACAGATCATCAACAACTATTTCAAAAACCTCTACTCTCATAGGTTTGATAACACAGAACCAATGGACAGATTCCTAGAAACATATGAACCACCAAAGTTGGATCAAGAAGATGCAAAACTGCTGAATAATGCAATTTCTATGAATAAATTGAAAACGTAATCAAGTCTCTATCAACAAAGAAGAGCCCAGGCCCAGATGGATTCACTGTGGAATTTTCCACAAGAAATACAAAGAAGACTTAATGTCAACAGTCTTCAAACTCATCGATGAAATTGAAAGGGAAGCAATTCTACCTAAGTCATTGCTAGAAGCAAATATCACTCTAGTACCAAAACCTGAGAAAGACCCAATTAAAAAAGAGAACTACAGGCCAATCTCCCTAATGAACATAGAGGCAAAAATTCTCAATAAAATATAGGCAAGCAGGATGCAGCAAATCAACAAGATTATACACCATGACCAAGTGGGATTCATCCCAGGCATGCAGGGATATTCAACATATGTAAATCAAAAAATGTAACCCACCATATCAATAGAGCCAAAAGCAAGAATCACATGATCATTTCTAGAGATGCAGAAAAAGCTTTTGATAAGATCCAACACCCATTCCTGATAAGAACCTTACAGACAATTGGAATAGATGGTCTTTACCTCAATATGATAAAGGCCATCTATGACAAACCAACAGCCAGTGTCATATTAAATGGCCAAAAACTGAAAGCCTTTACCTTAAATTCAGGCACAAGAAAAGGATGTCCATTATCACTGCTCCTATTCAAAATAGTACTAAAAAAATAGCCAGAGCAATTAGACAAGAGAGAGAAATAAAAGGAGTAAAGATAGGAAAAGAAGAAGTTAATTTATGATTATTTGCAGATCACATGATACTCTATATAGAAGACCCTCAAACCTCCACTGAAAGTCTCCTAGATATAATAAATTCAGCAATGCAGCTGGATACAAAGTCAATAGTCAAAAATCAATAGCATTCTTATACACTAACAACAAAATCACTGAGAGAGAAATAAGAGAAGCCACACCCTTCACACTAGCATCCAAAAAATGACATACTTAGGAATTAATCTAACAAAAAATGTAAAAGAGTTGTATAGGGAAAATTATAATACCCTGAAAAAAGAAATCAAAGAGGACCTCAGAAAATGGAAAGACATCCCTTGTTCATGGATAGGAAGAATAAATATTGTAAAAATAGCCATTCTCCCAAAACTGTTATACAGATTCAAAGCAATCCCAATGAAAATGCCACTAATACACCTCATACATCTAGAGAAATCACTCATAAAGTTCATCTGGAACTAGAGTAGACCTAGAATAGCAAAGGCAATTTTAAGCAGCAAAGCTAAGGCAGGAGGCATCACAATCCCTGACTTGAAGTTATACTGCAAAGCTACTGTAATAAAATTAACATGGTATTGGAATAAAAACAGACCTGAAGATCAATGGAATAGATTAGAAGATACAACTATAAACACACTCAACTACCTTATCTTTGATAAAGGGACCAAGCAGCTTCACTGGAAGGATGACAGTCTCTTTAATAAATGGTGCTGGAAAAATTGGTTATCCATATACTGAAAACTAAAATTAGACCCATGCCTATCACCATGTACTAAACTAAAATCTAAATGGATCAAAGATCTAAATATTAAAATAGAAACACTAAATCTTTTGCAAGACAAAATAGGTAAAAATCTTGAAGACATAGGGGTAGGTAGAAAATTCATGAACAAGAGCCAAACTGCACAGGAAATACTTTCCAGAATCAATAACTGGGATCACATCTTATTAAAGAGTTGCTGCATGTCTAAAGAAATCTCCAGCATAGTGAAAAGAAAACCCACAAACTGGGAAAAAAATGTTATTGAACTGTCCCCCAGACAAAGGACTTCTGTCTAGAACTTATGAAGAATTAAAAAAAAAATCAGAACCCCGAAATTCAAAGACCCAATCCAAAAATGGGCACCCAAGATGAACACACAGTTCTCAGATGAAGAAATATGAATGGCAAATAAATACATGAAAAAATGTTCATAACCATTGGTCATTAGAGAAATTCAAATTCAAACCACACTGAGATACCATCTCACTCTATAAAGAATGGCCAGGATCAACAAAACTACCAAAAACAAATGCTGGAGATGCTGTGGGAATAAAAGAACTCTTCTGCACTGTTGGTGGGAGTGTAGACTGGTGCAACCACTGTGGATGTCAATCTAGAGATTCCTCAAAAAAGCTGGAGATGGAGGTCCCATTTGACCCAGCTATTCCACTCTTAGGCATACTCCCAGAAGATCTGAAAACATCTTACCACGGTGATATATGCGCACCCATGTTTATAGTGGCACAATTTGTAATAGCCAGATATTCTTAACAACATAAGTGCCCATCAAGCAAGGAATGGATAAAAAAATTGTGGTACTTTTATACAATGGAGTACTACTCAGCTATAAAGAATGATCACATTGAGATATTTATAAATAAATGGATGCATCTTGAATCTATGCTCATAAGTGAAATAAATCAAACTCACATGTATAGTCTCCCTAGTGTAAGAAATGGTAAGAGTACATAAGATTTTATGGAAATCATGGTTCACCATTATACTGCTTTGATGTCTTATGTCTTCATTCATTGGTTTGAATGGTTTTATTGTGTTTTCTTTGAACTTAATATATGTGATCATATGAATAGTTACTTTGAAAACAAGACAGTATTGTAGCCAGTGTTGATTTAATATCCTCTTGCTCTGAAGTCCTACCATGCTTTTGTCTTTCTATTACCATTGGTTCTATCACGTTGTGTCTTATTGGATTTTAATATGTATGACAGTAAGAAAAATTTATGAAAAATGAGACAATATAGCAGCCATTGCTCATCTTAGGTTATATGGCTCAGAATGTCTTGGAATACTTCCATTCTCTTGAGTTGTTTGTTCCACTTTGTTATGTTTGACATTATTGTGTATAAAGCAAACTCAACTATTTCAAAGAAAGAGACATTATGATAGCTACAGTTGATATCCAATTGTCTTGTTGTGAAGAGCTGTGTTGCTTACATTGTTCTTTTCTTATCTGCTTAGATCCATCCTCTTTTGTTTTATTCTCTTTAAAATAAAAAAAAATCATGGATGAGAAAAAAACAAAGAACACCAACCAAAAGAAAAAAAACACTAGGCAAGGAAAACAACTAAACAAAGAGGAAAGGTCAAGAACCAACAGCATAAAGATAACATGATAAAAATAAACCAATGTATATCACTTATATCCTTTACTGTAAATGGCATCAATTCACCAATTAAAAGAAACAGACTGGCAGAATGGATCAAGAAACAAAATCCAACCATATGCTGTATACAAGAAACCCATCTAACCCAAAAGGAAATTCACAGACTGAAAGTCAAAGGTGGAAAACAATACTTCATGCCACAGGAACCTAAGAAAAGAGGGGATAGCTATTCTGTTCAAAGAAAATGGGAAATTTAAACTAAGAATCATCAGAAAAGATAAAGGTCACTACATACTAGTTAGGGGAAAACTTCAAGAGGAAGGGATCACAATCCTAAATATATAGGCACCAAATATGGGAGCACTAAGCTATATAAAACAAATATTAATAGAAATAAAAATTCAAGTAAGCAATAATAATAACACAATTATAACTAGCAAGACATTAATATCCCCATTGACACAAAGACAGATCAACTAGACAGAAAATCAGCAAAGAAATAACAACTGAATCACACTTGTGAACAAATGGATTTGGTGGATCTATATAGAGTGTTATACCCAAGAACATCAGAATACACATTCTTCTCAGCTTCACAATGGAACATTCACTAAAATAGACCATATATTAGCCCATAGAATATGCTTAAGTAAATGCAAAAGAATCAAAATTATCTCATGCATATTATCTGATCATAGTGCCATGAAACTAGAAATTAATGACAAAATAAACTGCAAAACCCCTATAAACACATAGAAATTAAACAATACACTCCTGAATAATCAATGGATCACAGAGGAAATTAAAGAAGAATTAAACAATATCTACAAGCAAATGAAAATACAAATACAACTTACTGGAATCTGTGTGATGCAATAAAAGCAATCCTCAGAGGAAAATTTGTTGTGGTGAATTCCCACATCAGGAAAAAAGGAATGAACACAAATAAACAACCTGATGCTACACCTCAAACATCTAGAAAAACAAGAGCAAGTCAAGAAAAGCACCAATAAGAAATTCTGGAGAGGCTATGGGGCAAAGGGAACTCTTCTACAATGTTGGTGGGAGTGTAGACTGGTGCAACCACTGTGGAGGTCAATCTGGAGATTCCTCAAAAAAAAACTGAGATTTGAGTCCTATTTGACTCAGCTATCCCAATTCTGGGCATATTTCCAGAATTGAAAACATACCACAGTGCAATATGTGCACCCATGTTTATGGCAGCACCGTTTGTAACAGCCAAATCTTGGAAACAATCTAAATACTCATCAACTGAGGGATGGATAAAAATGTGGTATTTTTATACAGTGGAGTACTACTCAGTTTTACAGAGGGATCACATTGAGGCTTTTATAGGTAAATGGATGCAACTAGAGGCCATACTCATAAGTGAAATAGATCAAACTTACCTGTGTAAATACCACATTGTCTCCCTAGTGTAAGAAACTGAAAGAGTAAATAAGACACAAAGTCTTCAATAAATATTATGAAAGGGTAAAAAAATCTCCTCAAAGGGGAAAAAAGTAACTCAGGAAAAAGGAGAAAAGACAGGGAAAAGAAAAAAGTTATAAATTTGTATACATATACACAAGATAGCTAAGATGATGGTATTACTAATTCTATTAGTTCTTGGAACAAAATGGTTAACATTCATAGGATCAGATCAATTTTATGTGTCTGGTAATGTGAGTAACTCTTTGGAAAATAACTATGTGGGCCAGGGGTTTAGCTCAGCAGCACAAGTGCCTGCTTGGCAAACATGAGGTTGTGAGTTCAATCCCCAGCACAAAAGAGAGAGAGAGAGAGAGAGAGAGAGAGAGAGAGAGAGAGAGAGAGAGAGAGAGAGAAAACTAACAATGCAAAATAACCTTTGTTATGTATGTTCCTAGCACCTTTTTTAAAGCCTATATTGTTATTATTTGGGGGCTCTTTGTTATGGTTAGTTTTTTGTTTCTTGTTTTATTTATTTATTTTTTTTGTAACAGGGATCAAACTCATGACTGTGCACTTGCAAGGCAGGCTCTTATGCTCCTGAGCTAAATCCCCAGCCCTTGTTTTTCTTTTTAATACAAAAAGGATAGATGTACATGTATAGACTTAAACATGCCTTGAACTTCTCCTAAAAAGTTTATAAGAATTGATTTTAAATCAAGCTTGGGGCTTGGCAAATGTGAGTTCAATTCCCAGTACCAAAAAAAAGAGTTGATTTTATTATGTGTGATGGTATGAACAGCTACTTTGAAGAAAACAAGACATTATGTTAGCCGTTGCTGATTTCCTACCTTCTTGTTTTGAAGTCCAATAATGCTTTTATTCTTTGTTTTGATTGGTTTTAGCCTGTTTTCTATTATTGGATTTCAATATATGTGAAGGTATAGTCAGCTATTTTGAAGAAAACAAGAAACATTATGGTAGCCATTGTTGATTTTCATACTGTCTGGTTTTGAAGGTCTGTAAGGCTTTCATTCTTTTGTTTTGATAGGTTTTATACTATTTTGTTTTGTTTGAATTCATTGTGCATGAAGATATGGACCGCTAGTACAAAGAAAACAAGAGACATTATAGTAGCCACTGTTGATTTCTTGTTGTCTTGCTTTGAAGTCCTGTGTTGCTTGAATTGTTTTCTTCTATTTTGCTCTGTTTTGTTTTGTTTTGTTTTGATTCTCTTTGAAATAAAAAAAAGAAAAAGAACAATAGAAAGAAGTAAAAAGATTGTATATACATGGGTATACATATATATGTGGGTATGGAAATATATACAAGATAGATAACTATACTACTAATTTCTGTTAGTTTATCAAAAAGAACAGTTTGTCTTTTCATTGTCTTGTTTGATCATTTATTTCATGCCTAAATCTTGTAATCTGAACAACTACGTTCAAGATAACAATATGCAATACATTAACTAGTGTTAATTTCCAACTTATTTGAAATTCTATATCATTTTATCCTTTTTTTAATAAAAATATATAAAAGTAAATTTGGGATACAGTAAAAATAAAATACATATCATGTATAGGTGCAGATTCCTTATGATAAATGTGGTTATTGTTTATACCTAATTGTACCAATAAATGTAATTAAAATTTCAATTTTTTTCAAAAATAAATAACAAAACAAAAGATTATAAGAGATTGGAAGATGGATCTTTTTCAAATCAGAAGGGGATTTGGAAGATGGAACAAATGAAGAAGAAGAGGAGGGAAAGGGGATAAAAAATGGAGTTGGAACAGAAATTTTGTACATTCACCAACTTCACACAAGCAATATAAACATGACCTACTGCAAATATATAATAATAAAATATAAAGATTCAAAAGAAATTACTCACTCTTACCTCCTTTAGGCTACAGCTTTACAAATTCTTTGATGTGTTGACTGCATTTTAAATTTCTACCATTTATTTGGAGCTTTAGTGTTAGTGTGTAATGGGCATAATATTTTTAATAGCATCTAAAATTTTTTCTACACTACTCCATTATGACCAGGCCATTTCTCCCCCAATTTTGTATCAACACTCTTTGAAAGAATTGTTTCTATTATCTCTCTTGATATTTTCTCCTCCCATATTATTCTGAGGTCAGTCCAAAAAAGCATCAGCTAGCTACTTACTCATTAGTCAAGTTTACAATTGCCTCTTCAACATGAAAATTTTACTCCTGAGTTCATTTACTGAATTCTACTACTGGGTAGAGTAGTAAAAACTGTAAACCATCCACTAAGTAATCAGTAATCATTTATTCCTTGGAGAATTTTCTGAAGGTTCAAAGAGATTTTTTAAGAAAATAAAACCAAATAAAATAAAACAGAATACAGCCAATCAAAACAAAAGAGTGAATGCAATATATGGCTGAGGATTTAGCTCAGTGGCATAAGCATCTGCCTTGTAAGCATGCGGTTGTGAGTTTAATCCCTGGTACCGATTAAAAAAAAAAAGCAATATAAGACTTCAAAACAAGATAATAGGCAATCAACAATGGTTACCATAATGCCTCTTGTTATTTTCAAAGTACCTGCCTATACCATCAGACATGATAAAATCCCCACAAAGCAACACAGAATAAAATCAATTAAAACAAAACAATGAAAGTGACACAGGGCTTCCAAACAAGATAATAGGAAATCAACAATGGCTATGATGTATCCAAGTGTTCTAAGCCCACTTTCTCAATCTAGGCACTGCTCATCTCTTGAACTTATATTTTTTTTTAAGTAGGGAAGTTCTCTTCTGCTCTTGGCAACTAATGTCTTAAGACATCAAATCCTTAATATCTGCAGGGTACAAGTCCTATCTTGCTCATATAGAAAAACCCATAGGTCTCCTTGGCTTTTCACTTATCATACTATGTTTCTGGATTTTTTTCAGTACTTGAAAATTTTGACATTACTTTTACATATTAACAATTTTCTTTGTATTATATGAAAAAAGATATCCTGTTTTATAAGTACACTGATTTCTTTGTTTATTTTACCTTAGATTACTAGATTACTGATTTGACTAAAGTGAAAAGAATGGCGGTGATAAAGAAGATAATTATAATACTATTATATTATATTGCAAATTATACTATTACACTGCAAATTATATATTCTTATTAATACCTCTAATTTATACCTCATAATCTGTGGCAGACACATGAAAATATTTTTCTTAAATTTAAAATGTTTTCAAAGGAATGCTAACAAGGAACACCATCTCCAATTGTTAAATGATGATTGAAACATGTTTAAAAATATTGAGAATGGCTAAACCAGCCTTGGTATCATTTTGTATAAACTGATCATCTTGGTTAAACAGGAAAAATCATAACTTAAAGCCACAAATTTTTAATATACAGTGTACATTGAAACAATAGTTGTGGAATTGGAAAGGTATTTCTATAAGTCTAACCAGGAAACAGCAGACAGATCTCTCCATATTTTTTAGGGCAGGGATGAACAGTGAAAATAGATTTTAAAATATGTAAAATATAGCAAAATTGCATTTCGTCAAATAGACTATTATACATAGCATATAATCTCACTGCTAGTCTAAACACCAGTCTCTATGATATTATTCTTTTTTAATTATGAAAATTCTGTAATTCATTAGATAAGTTTCACATGCTTTGTGATGAAGACAATCAAATGGGGTTGAACACACAATGATGCAAACAAGGTCTCAAGAGTCAGGATAATAGCCATTATGAACTCATCTCTTGTGTAGATTTTGGTCATTAAGGATCTACACCAATGGGATCACAGCAACAGGAAAACAGGAAATTCCTCAGAAATATAAGATTGGAGGTCCCATTTGACCCAATTATTCCTCTTCTGGGTATCTTCTCAAAAGAATTAAAAACATCATACCTCAGCAATGTATGTACACCCATGGTTATAGCAGCACAGTTTATAATAAAAGATATTGGAAACAATCTAATTGCTCATCAACAGAAGAATGTATAAAAAAGGTGTGGCATTTCTACATAATGGAATACTATTCAGCCACAAAGAATGATAAACTGCACACTTTCATAGGTAAATGGATTTGTCTTGAGAACATACTTATTAGTGAAATAAATATGTCATGCATACATAATCATTGCATTGTTTCATTAGTATAAGGAAAATGCATGTATTTTGTGCCAGAGAAAATGACTTCAGCAAAGCAATGACTCAGGCTGAATCTGCCTTTACTTCAACTAACACACTGTGAGCCATACTGACTTGACTTTTGGATGTCTTTAAGAAATTTTTGATGTGCTATAAGGTTTGGGCTTTTTGCATGTGGATATCCAGTTGTCCCAGTATATTTATTGAGGGTACAGTCCTTACTCTACTTAATTGCTTTTGCATCTTTGCAGAAATCAAGTATCTGTTACATGGGTATCTATTTTGGGACTTCAAATTGGTGCATTGGTGGTTATTCCATCTTGATATCAATGTCGTTTTGTCCTGATTGGTGCAACTTTATGATAAGTCATGGTATTGAGGAGGGTTGGAGCTCTAATTTTGTTCCTTTTTTAAATTTTATTTTAAAGAGGGTAAAGTTAAACACAACAAAATAGAACATAAGAAAGCAGTATAAGAGACATTGATTTCAAAGCAACGCAAACAGAGATCTTCACTGTCTATCACATTGTCTCTTTTTTTCTTCCAAATCACATACAGTGAATTCAACAAAACAAAATAGTATAAAACTGATCCAAAAAGGATGATGAAGGTATTTTAGGTCTTCAAGACCAGACAATAAGGAAGTCAACAATAGCTGTCATAGTGCCTCTCATTCCCTTCAAAATAGCTGTCCATACCTTCATGTATATTGAAATTAAATAAAACAAAACAGGCTAAAATCACTCTGAACAAAGAATAATAGTATTTCTGGATTTCACATCATGATGCTACAGAATCAGCACTGGGTAATGTAGTGTCTCTATTTTTTCAAAGTAGCTGTTCACTTCATCATGTATTATATAATCAGTTCTCATAAACTGTTTATAAGTTCTATGAATGCATGAGTCTCTACAAGTATATCGACCAACTCTGTATTAGAGGGAAAAATAAAACAAAACAAGACAAAACAAAACAAATTCCTAGAAAAACATGAAACAAAAAAGTCATATAAAACCACAATATGAGGAGATCTACAATGGTTACTATGGTGTCTCTTGTTATCTTCAATAGAATTGTCTATATCATCAGGCAGAGTATAAATGAACATAGCAGTATATAACAATATTAATAAAAACAAAACATTGGAGACATTATATGACTTCAAAAGCAAGTAATAGTCAAACCAGAGTGGGTATCCTAGTGAATCTTGTCATCTTCAGTGTTGTTGCCTATACTCTTAGGCTTAATATTATCAATCATAACAGATTTGAATAAAATCAGTTAATAGAAAATTAAGATTAAGTTAATAGAAAATTAAGGATGGTTACCATAATATAACCTATTTTTGTGATAACTGTCTGTGCCCTCAAATCTAGTACAAGTAGACAAACTGGAACAGAATATAATCCATCTAAACAGAGTGGTGAGAATAATGTGGATTTTAAATCCTGATACACTATTAACAATATCCTCTGCCTTCCTTTTTTAGACAGTTTCTCCCCTTTCACTCCCACAGGGTGCACTGCACATTTTGGGTCCCACCAACTGCCTCAGTTTTTAGATTGGGGGGGTAACCTGCTATTTACCTAAGAGGTTCTGAACCTTCTCATTCCTGGGCTTGATCTCAAGTTCTATTCTTTTACCTACAAAAGCCTCAAGGTTTTCCTTCATTATAGCTGAGTAGTTCTTTACTGCACATAAGTATCCTGTCTTTCCAACCTATCTGCAGGTGCTGGTTGAGTTGCCCCTATTTCTCTCTGGTTCACTTCACATAGAGCATTGCTTTCTCATATTTGACTTTTGGTCCATAAACCTTCTTTCAGGTTGAATATATTTCCTATACAGAGTGTCTCAATGGACCCTGATCTACTCTGCCTGTGCTTCTTTTTGTTAGT
This sequence comes from Hydrochoerus hydrochaeris, assembly GCA_004027455.1. Lineage (NCBI taxonomy): Eukaryota > Metazoa > Chordata > Mammalia > Rodentia > Hydrochaeridae > Hydrochoerus > Hydrochoerus hydrochaeris. The sequence goes on from PVLA01003382.1 coordinate 118,512, forward strand.
GTATCCAGGCCATCTGTGTTAGAGATTATAGCCAACCTTCTCTGCCTCATCTCTGCTATGCTATTTTTCTGCCATTGGTTGTCTACTTTTCTCCTTCATTCCACTGTTTGCCCCATTCATTGAAGCCTCTCTGCGACTGTTCCTGAAATCCTAGTATTTTTTCTCTCATTCTAGAATGTTAATTTTGTTCCTTTATCAAAGTTGTTTAGACTATTCTGAATCTTTTTATTTTATATAAATGTAAGAATCAAAAGGATAATCTGTATGAAAAATGATGTTGGTAGTTTTGATTGCTTTTTTTGATCTTTATTATTTTCTTTATTTGCTTTTGGTTTAATTCTGTATTTCAATTTAAAAAATAAAAAATATATGCAAATTTAAAACATAATGAGATCTCACTATTAGATAACTAAAATATAATGACATCAAATGTGGTTAGGATGCCAAGAAACTGGATCACTCATGCATTGTTCACGGAAATACAGAATTGCACAGCCCCTATGAGCCACAGTTGGGAAATCTTATTTTACTTTTTATTACTTTACAGGTATAATTTAGACAAATGTAATAATCATCACAGAGAACTTGTTCCTGTGTATGGTATATCTTCATTCCTCTTTTTTTCCCCAATCTTCTCCCCTCCCCCCCATACCCTTTTTCTCTCCTATTTACAAAGCTGTTTCCATTGTTATCCTTCTTTTAGCATTTTTGCTTTTCCCATCCTTCCTTTCTCCATCCCCTTCTTTAGTTCCCCTTTTTTTGAACCATTTCTTCCTATTTCACAATACACTTTGGTCTTTATTTACACCTTCAGTTTCTCACACCAGAGAACCAATGTGATATTTACACATGTTCGACCAATTTATTTTGTTTAAGAGTATAATCTCAAGTTGCATCTGTTTACCTAGAAATGGGTCAAGTTTGTCCTTCTTAGGGTTTCTTTTCCATGAAAGATGAAGGCATTTTCACCGATGAAGTTTAAAATCTCAAACATCACAATCTCAAACCTCTGAGGTATTATACTTGTGTTAATTTTATAAATAATGGAACTAGGTAGGGTACATGGTAATATGGCCATAATAGGATACTCCTTTTCTGTGACATCACAATAATTCCTTAATGGAGTATGAAATTACTACATCTACTTCACAGTAGGTGTACATAATGGTGTTTATGCAGCCCTAACCATAGGATACACAGAAATTAATTCCAAGTATTAACACAGCCTTGCATTAAACCTTTCTCTACTCTGTCCACCTATCCCAATATTCCTTCTAAGACTCATCCATACAGAATTTCTAAGACTTAATGCCTAACTCAGGTGCTACTTCCATGAAGTCCAAGCAACAAGTTTAGAGATTGAGATCATTTGTCAAACATCCTGCACATGGAAAAACACCAAAATCAGATCTGAAGGCCTAGTTGAAATGTACACAAATAGCATAGAGTCAGCCACTTTGGCTCCTCAATATTATTGTAATTTGAACTTATTCTAGAAGCCAAAGCTCCAAGCCAATGACACAATCACTCAAAAGGTATCCCAACAATGAGATATGTCAATGATTCCTTCATTTCTTTGTTCTTCAAACTGTAGATAAAGGGGTTCATCATTGGAGGGATCACAATGTATGTCATTGTAGCCAGTGCATTCTTAATGGAAGAATCAGTAACTGCACAACTCATATAGACTCCAAAACCTGTCCCATAGAACAAGGACACCACCGAGAGGTGAGACCCACAGGTAGAAAAAGCTTTATACCTTCCTCCCACTGATGTGATCTTCAAGACAGAGGAGGCAATTTGGATATAAGATAAAATAATCCCAAGTAGAGGCACACCAAAAAATATGATACCCACTAAATATACCAGCAGGTTATCGATGAAGGTATCAGAGCAGGCAAGCTTGATGACTTCAGCAAGTTCACAGAAGTGAGGGATTTCCAGGTTTGTGCAGAAGACCAGCTGCAATACCATCAGACTGTGGAGCATGGCATTCATGGTGCTAACTATCAGAGGAAGCAGAACCAGCAGGACGTAGAGGCGAGGATTCATGATGACCATGTACCTCAGAGGATAACAAATGGCCATGTAGCAGTCATAGGCCATCACTGCGAGGAGACAATTTTCCAAGCCACTAAATAGCAACTCAAAGGAGGCCTGAGAGAGGCAGCCTGTGTAAGTAATGCTCTTATCCTGGGCTTGGATATTTGTCAGTATCTCTAGGATCATGATTGTGCTTGTACAGATGTCAGTGAGGGACACATTGGTGAGGAAGAAGTACATGAGAGTGTGCAGGTGGGTGTCAGAGGTCACAGCCATGATGATAAACAGGTTTCCCAAGATGGTGACCAGGTACATGGACAGGAACAGTCTGAAAATTAGGGGTTGCAGTTCTGAGTCATCTGTCAGCCCCAAAAGATGGAATTCTAAAATAACTGTTTGGTTGGTGAGTTTCATGTTGCTAGTTAATCTCATGGAAAAGATCATGGGAAAATAAAATAAAACATCCTGTTTCTAGACAACCAACAGCAGTATGACATAGTTATTTTTTAGAAAGGAAAATTCTTCATATTGTTATAGTCTTACTGATGACAAGATATGAGAATGAAGACCAATGCTTCCAGTGGACTTTATATATACAAAGATTGAGAACCAAGATTTTTCAAAAAGAAAAATTACCTTCTAGTGTATACCATGGGCCCAGGAGGCTACTCAAATAGTTTTGTCACTGATTCCCTCCATTCCTCTTCTCTCTCCTCTTCCCCTAATTTCCACACTCTTTGTTGGACAGCAACACTTTTTCACACATTGTAGTAAATGCCAAGACTGTAAGAAATAAGACATGCAATTTCCATAAGAGTCCAATAAATATAAGGATGAGAATGAATTTCTCAGATGTGTCTTCTAATGCCATGGCCTTGGAGGCATATTGACATGTCTCAAATTATCTGAAGGGCTTTTCAAACTACAGTCAAGGTAGTTTATGCTATCAGCTCAATGGACATGAAGGCCAAGAGGACATGTAATGGATATAAAGTACACTGTTCATATTGGCAAAGACTGCGACAGAACTCAGATTGTCTGGCTTGCTGAATTGATTCTTGTGACCAATTGCTGCTAATGTTTGTGCAAAGCATGAAATTAACATTGCTAATGACCATATAGGTCTTCACATTTTCCAATGTACTTATAATCATGGACAAAGTTTTTTTGATGCTGTTGTTTCCATTGCTTTCTAGGTATGCTCACTTCTACCACTTCTACAATTAAGCATGGGTGGGGGAGAGATCCATCCAGGTGGACTTGAATAATAATTAGAAAATGTTTCTTTTAACATCAAACCCATAAGAGTCTCCCAGGACATGTAAGAAATCTGCTTTCACAATAAATTCTAGAAGTCAGTAACCATGTTAATAACACATTCTGTCTCATCCTAAAGAAACTTATTTGGTACAAATAATAAACAAATACCAGCCACATGAGGGAAAGAAGCACATGCAAAGCCTCCTATGCAAACAGACTGAAATAAAAACCAATTTGTTATTCTTCCAATGACACAGATGTACAAGATGACACAGATTTAGATAATCAGGCTTCCTAACGAGGATCCCTGGAGAGCATTGGCTTTTTTCTCTCCTGGGGAAGACAGAATCACTATGGTGTTAGTGGTCATTTAGCGTCATATTATACTTTCATACCCTGAATTTAACCCAGGATCTAGCATTTGCTTCCTGAATAAGAAAAATCTTCAACTAGATAAGAAGCCAGGGTATCATCATTTGCTTAATGAAACTTCCTGATGATGTGTTCTTTAGCTGTCATTCGATAATCATTTCTCAGTTTGTAATTACCATCATACTGTGTATCTCAAATATACAGTTTTTGTTTGTTTAATTATGCCTCAAAAGGGAGGCATAATTAAAGGTGAATTTTTTACTTGGTAAGAAATGAATATAGCAAAGCATCAGTTCAGTTCTGGGCAATTGGAACCCTCTCATTGATCTTTTCTATTATATGTGTGACAACAGCCACTGGTGATGTTCACCCGTTAGATGAAGTAGAATCCTGGAGCAGGTGAAAAAAGAAAGATAGAAAATCTCCAGAATAATAAATGCACACTTCAGGGAGGGATTTGGGTGCTGAATATACCACTGGGAATATTGGTTTGTAAAAAACTATGGAAAGAGAATCAATGGCACCAATATTCATTTGGCATGGCCATATAACATGTAATAATGAAAATGAATTAAATGGCAAATGCATTAGACATAGTAATCACAAAACTCTACCTAAACTAGGAAAAATGGCTATGTAAATAGTGTTCCTGGAGAAAATTGAAAATATTTTAACCTACCCAGATAATGTGTTTTATTATAGATTATTCAGTCATGATGGAAAGTAAAACCATGCAGGTCAGCATTCATCAGTCACCAGTTAAAAGCTAATACACTTTATAATGTTGTAAGTAAGCTTTATATAAATAGAATCTTGCAGCATGTCATTTATAAGTGATGCTCTTTGGTAATTTTTAAAAATTTGTTTGGGCATTTTTAGTCCTTCTTAATTTTTACTATTAGAACATCTTACTGTCTTGTTACAATACAATTCATTGTCCCGAAATGATAAGCATGCCTTTTAACACATAGATAGATGATGGCAGATAGACAGAGGATAGATAGACAGATACATAGATAACAATAATATAGATGAGAGATGGTATATGAAAGAGAGAAGGAGAAAGAGAGAGAGAGAGATCCCATACAAAGCTAGGCACATAAATGTTACTAAATGTGTAATATAGAGCTATGCATGTGAAATCCCATTACATTCATGGTGCCATATTTTGGAGAGAGAAAGAAGAAGAATGCAGGAGAATATAGTTTATAAATTGTGTATACTTATTACTTTATTTTAAAAGACCCAAAACAACAGGATAAAGACTAAGCTTTTAATTCTGGAATGAAGTGGTAATATTTTTATTATTATTAACTATTATTAACTGTAGTATCTCTGTTGTTCCTGAATGAACTATTTGGGAGTTTTAGAAAGCAAAACAGAAGGCAGGACCTCTGAGTCTCCATCTCTTTACCCAGAGTCCTCACATCACCCAGCAGCACTGAGAAAAAGCTTTCTATACAATAGTAGATTAAAACAACTGACATAAATCAAGGAGCTGATTGCTAGGAGCTGACTTCTATACCCCCTAAAATTCATATTTTGAAATCTTTACCCATGATTTCCTAAACATATTATGATACTTAGAGAATTTATTCAAAAATTACTTAAGTTAGAATATGTTCAGCAGAGTGAAGCTTAATCTGATAGGACTAGTATCTTTATAAGAAGATATCATGGCAAACACACACACATTCACACACACAGACACACACTTTGAAGACATAGGGAGAATATGGATAGCTACAAGTGAAGAAAAGAAACCAACCCTGCTAGCATACTGATCTTCAAAGTTCTAGACTCTGCAACTGTGGAAGGAAAAATTCTGCTGTTAAATCATATGATCTGTGGGCTTTTGTTTCAGCAGCCCTAGAAACTAACTGCAGACCAAAATAGTTTTCCCACCACCATCATCAAATATTCCAGGAAACTCAGGATATTTTATGAGTCATCATGTCTGAGAAGATGCACCATCATTCCACGCAGAGTAAAATCTCTTCCATCCTTGTGGAAAGTAAGAGGAGAGTAGAAGGAGAGCTGTATGAATACCAGTGAGAAAGTAGGTTTCTCCTGAATGAAATTTAAGCAGAATACCTGTCCTTATGTACAAATCATCACCTAGGTGACTGGCTTCACTGAGAATGATGTTCAGCACCTCCAGGATTTTGAAGGCAGAAGATCAGTTCTCAGTAGTGGTACACAAATCTCCTGAAGTAGGAGGTTCTTGGTCAGAAAGGGTTGTCTTGAAAGAAGGCTCAGATGTTGCTTCCTGTAAGGCCAGACTGTGAAATGACTTGGTCACAGGCCTGCTTCCTGTTGTCTCTTCATCCCTGAGGAGCTCCCTATCCAAGCACCTCGTTGAGGAACTATTTCTGTAACCTTACTGTCCCAGGAGTGCACATCCTTAAAGATGAGAGTACAGTAAAGAAGAATTCAGGATGGCTGATCCCCTACCTCCAATGTCGTGTTTGCCTCCTGCAGTTCTTCCCCCCACCCCCCGGTTCATACTCATCTCTGCTTCTCAGACCTTGCACACATACCATGTGTCACTCTTCTGATACATTTCAATCTTCCATTTTGCTATGAATAAAATCATTTCTAGCCACTTCAAAATATTAGAAGGCTTGATTCAATATTAGGTGCGAAAGTATATGGGTATAGATAATACAATTTTTGTGAATGAAAGGAATTTTTATTTAAATTTTATATAATTTTAGTGGTCATGAAATATAACTTCTCATTTTTTAATCACTTAAAAATTTAACTATGACACAGAGCTCAAAGAGCCATGCAAAACAAGGTAACAAGCCAGATGTATCCCAAGACTCATAATTTGTTGACCCCAGTATCAAAGTGTTACAGAAAAACCAATATCAAACCGAATGGAAGATTCTTTGTATAGAGAAATCTAGAAGTCATCTGTTTATTATGATAGTGGGATGACAGGAATCTGAGTTCCAAATCATCAGCACTGAGCAGTTTTGTGTTGAGTTTTTTGGGTGTGTGTGTGTGTGTGTGTGCCGGGGATTGAACTCATGACCTCATGTTTGCCAAGCAGGCACTTAGGTCACTGAGCAAAACCCCTGGCCCCTATGTTGAGTTTAAATACAGTTTACAAGAAGGAAGCAGAGGCACTACATGATTGGTTACATGGACTGGATTAGGTCATATATGGTTAGGAAAACTAACTCTGAATACATTTGCCTAAAAGGAATTGTTCATCATAACATGAGAACATCCTGAGGATGAGGGGAGGGGGTTAAAGCAGAGTTAAAAAATATCTTTGACTGGGTTACTTCACTCCAACCAAAGTCCTTGAAGCCACTGAGAAGGTATATATTTTCATTAAGGAAACATAAACTGAGAATAGTCAAATTGGCCCAAAGCATTATCAGACGAAAAGTGACAAGACCCAGACAGTCAAGGCCGACTGAAGTTAGCAGGTTAGCAGTATGACAAGCAGCAGGAGCATGGTCACAGGCCTCTAATTGATCTCTAGCATTTACTGTTAAATACCTGTAAGTTTGCCATTCTATGACTGTGCATTTACTAATTATATAATTGTGCCCCCAACAAAAGAACCTTAAAAGGTACACTTCATTGAAGTTGTATATTCATCAGTGGTTCAAATATAAGCAGAAGTTTCCAAAGTTGGCTAAATTTCTCTGAAAAGATCTTATTAAAAGTAATAAAACTAAAAATATGACTTGTACTGCAAAATTGCACTCCTCATGCACTCTTTTGTCATTGAATACTTCCTGAACCTTAATTTTTGTCTATATTTTACATAAAGGATTCTAATCTATTTTCTTTGATCATTACCAACTGTGAAATATGTGTGCATGTCTTTGTGCATGTGTGTGTGTCTGTGTATGGTTGGGAAGAAACTTTTAAATTTGGTGTTGTCCCATTTGTCTGTTTTTGTTTTTGTTTCATTTGCTTTGGAGTAATACATAAAAACTGATAATGTACAACAAATATTCATTGAAAATGAACTAATATGCTAAATGGATATACCCATTGCCCTCTGAAACATTAGTAATTATCTTCCTTCAAACCAAGGACTTTCAGGTTTTCCACTAGTGCCATGCAGGGCTGGGGACTGTCTGTTATTTAGGTGAATATTGTTGCCCTGTGCTTTGTAAGATCTTTACCAGCAACCCTGGTGTAGTAGTCAGGGTTGTGAGAACAATTACAATCAGGATACATGATTTATATTATTTTATGATGGTCACCCAGTGTTAAACACAAGAAAATATAGGAAATCTGTCCACAACATCAAAGATCTGGAATATTTAGCCAAGGGCCTGGATCCCACAGCAATGTCCTAAAGAGTCCAGATGAAGACCTAGAGCCCATGACGATACCTCCCATGAGTCCAACTGGAGGTCTAGAGCCCACAAGGAGGACTCATTCAGTTGGTTTTATGGATCTGCACTGGAAAGACCCAAAGGCCAGTGGTGGAAGCTAAAAATTCTATGCCAGTGGGATGAAGGAGCTGTGCTGATAAGTTGAGAGTTCTACACTGGAGCCAAAAAGTCATACTCAAAATAAGGACCAGTGCTGCCCTGAAAAGTACCACAGCCATCCTCAGTGACAAGGAGGTACCTGAGCTCCTCCAATGATAAGAACATTTGAGTACATGCCAGAAAGCCAATGTGATAGATTTCTCCTGGAGATTAAGCAGCACACATCTTCCCCTCTAGAGCTAGGAAGCAATGCTGGATGTAAGGACCAGAGTTCCTCCAAAGTGAACCACAGCCACTCTGACCCACAAGGTCCTGAGCTCCTCTGATGATAACGGTAGAATTCATATTGGGGAAGCTAGTCACGATGAGCTCCTCTAGGAGAACAAATGGTTTGAAGCAGCAATATTTAGGAGAACTCACAACACCTAGCTCTTCTCCTCCACATCTCTATTTATGCTGGCAACTTTCCTCAGGTGGGCCATCTACACGCAGCACCATACTGATTTAATTCAGCTGGTGTTAAGTTGGCCACCAATTTTTAATCCATAACACCTGGGTTCCATCCACTACATGCCAATAGTACTTTTCTCATTTATGACAACCAAAAATGTCTGAAGAGATTCGAAGCACATAAACTACTAGGACACCAAATATTCTCAGTAAGAAAAAATTCAACTTCAACTTCTTCTGCCTCAGATTATTGGAGAGCTTGACTTTAAGGAACCTCATTCACATTTAACCAAAAGGAAAATCCTTAAAGAAGGGCTAAATAACAAATTCTATGTGGTCCTCTCTGAGGTCTTGATACCTTCTGATAACTAAGGCTAGTCACTTTCCCTCTAATCTTTTTAGCTTCCACTTCTGACCTTTGGGCCTTTCCAGTGCAGATTCATAAGACAGAAAGGCACAAAGTTCTTACTAACCTGGGATCCTAGAGTCAGGTGATCTCTCTAAATATGAACAAGATTCACCCAAAAATGGTCATGACTCAGAACTGACTGCTCGAGGTTGAAGGTCCTAACCTCAGTCCATGTGGCTTAGGTGAATACTGAGGTCATGAATCTTACCCTACCACAGAAGAGTAGACTGTTTAGTGTGACTATAGACAGCTCCTTTTCACATTAGAATATGGAACTCAACTGAGGGTGCCTAATGAAATTCCTTTCTCTTCCCTGGAGCAGAAAACTATATTACCCAAATGCCCATCAACTAAGGAATGGGTAAAAAAAATGGTATTTTTATACAATGGATTATTCCTTAGTTATAAAAAAGGATGAACTTGAGACATTTATAGGGAAATGAAAGCAACTTGAGACTGTATACATAAATTAAATAAATCAGACTCAAATGTGTAAACATCATATTGTCTCCCTAGTGTAAGAAACTGAAAGAGTAAATAAGATGTACTATAGGTATTGTGATGTATTGTAATGTACTATAGGTATTGTGAAGTGGGAAGAAGCTGTTCAAAAAGAAACAGAAACTGGGATGTGGAAAAGCAGGAAAGAAAGACTGCAAAAGGAATATATATATATATATATATATATATATATATATGCAAAAGAGTTAAGATGGCTGAGAATTTAGTTCAGTGGCATAAGTGCCTGCCTTGCAGTCATGGTCCTGAGTTCGATCCCCAGTTAAAAAAAAAAGTTAAGATAGTTATACTACTAATTGCTATTAGTTCTTTGAAAAGAAAGATTTGTGCCTATATTGTTTGGACAATTTTTCCTGCCTATATCTTGTATTATGAGCAACTAATTTGAAGTAATGATACTAAATATGCTAACCATTGTTACTCTCCTAGAATCTTATTTTGAAAATTTTTAGTATTGTTTTATTGTTTTTCTTTTTTTAAAAAAAGCTATGTATACACACATTGAAAATTAGGTCCCATTAGATGAATAGAGACTCCTCACAGTGAGAAGCCAATCAACTTTCCTTTTCTGCATGATATTTGGAGCGTGTTATACCATGGGGGAATTCCCACAAAACAAAACTTTATCTGTTAATCCCATGAGGCAGAGCTCTCTTCATATTTGTTCTCATTTAATTTTGTAAATATTTAGCTATTGTAAAAGCTGCAAAATAGTGAGACAGAGCAGAAGTGCCTAACTATCCCTTTCCTAGGATGGGGGAGGGATGTGGTTTCATATCCCCTCCCCTTCAATTCCCATCAGGCCACCATTGGCCACTGAGGAGGGACTGGGACAGCTTTTCTCTGTGGCCCCTCACCACCTCTCAGGCAACTTCAGGGGCACTCTGCAGACCACTGAGACTGGAGGTGAGTTTCTATTGTCAGCTGTGGTGTCCCAAAACCACCCTTGGTGCTCCAGTTGCTGGACAGGCCTGGGGAGAAACACATCTATCATGGCAGGGATCAAGAGAAAACCAGGCTCCTGATTAACATCCCCAGACTTTCCAAACCCCAGTAAGCTGTGATTAACATAGCCCTCCAGAAGATTCCCCCATTTTCACCCCCATCATTTTCCCCAGAGAATGGACAGCTGTCAATCAAATAGCTGGTATCTCCTTACCTTCTGCCCAACCACTACCATGATGGCTGTGGCTGTTCTAGAGCCCCAGACCTGCTCCAGATGATGTTTTCCTGACTTCAGCAGGCTCAAATTTAACCTAAGTGTTAAAATTTAATTTGCAGCAAGCAGTAGGCTTGGATCAGAAAGTTTGAGTTTAAGCCAGTTTTGACCAATCAACAGGCTCAAATTTGGGCCAGTCATAGGCCTGATGTGGCTATATAAGCAGCAGTCCTCTCAGGGTTAGGTGTATAGGAGCACTTTGGTGCACTGCACCACAACCCCATGCTGCAGCACAGGTCCTGTTCAAATAAAGCCTCACTTTGGTGGTTCTGTAAATCTGCTACTGATTTACTGATCAGGTAGTGTGACCTCAGGAGTTTTGAGGGTTAGAATTATTGATTTAAAAGGAAGAGCTAGAAACACTAGTGGTTGTGATTCCTGAAGAACTCCTGAGATCAGCAGCTGAGTAATACAAGTGACAGAATAACTGGCAGAGTTAGCCAATGTTATCCGACATGAGTCAGCATTGAGGTGCAGTGGCCAACTGCATCCCATAGTAACAAAGACCAGTAACTGGCACTTCTGGCAGGCAGCATCCATCATTAACTCATGTCAACTGGTGACATCAAGACCTCTAGCAGCGTTCAACTTTGCTGACTCATGATTTCTATCTGAGTAGAGCAAGAGAGCCCTCAACTGCTTGGACACTTCCTGTGTTCTCTTTATTCATCATCTGCCAGTGATAACATAATCTCAGTGCATTATACAAACCAGGAAATAGACATTAGGGCAATGCTGATAACTAGCCAATGAACCAGACTAGGCTTCCTTCTTTAAGAAACACAGGAAAGAAGACTTCACACATTTGCAGTGTATCTGATCAAATCCTGAACCTGATCAGAGACTCATTGCATTAAGAGAGAAAATAGCTACCTTTGGAAATATAAACAGCTTCTCACTTCTTAATTTCAACATGTGTACTTCACCACTTATTAAAGATAGAAAAGAAGGAAAAGAAGAAGAAGGAAAGAAGGATGAAAGGAAGGATAAAAATAAAAGATAAAAAGGTAAGGGAATAGGAAGGAAAGTGGAAAGGGAAAGGAAAGGAAAAGGAAGGAATGGGCCCAGGGATTTAGCTCAGTGGCATAAGTGCCTGCCTTGCAAGCCCACAGTCATGAGTTTGACCCCCAGTACAAAAAAAGAAAGAGAGAGAAAGTGAGAGAAAGAAAGAAAGAAAGAAAGAAAGAAAGAAAGAAAGAAAAGAGAATGAAAGAAAAGAATGGTAAGGGGAGGGAAAGAAAAGGAAAGTATTGTCCCAGAGCACTGTCTCTATTGATCCTAATTCAGAGACATTCCATTTGATGTATTTTTTACTCTTCCAATTTAATGATGCAGCATCTATCAGTCTTAACTATGCTTTACATAATATCAACTTGAGTTTTTTAAGCATTATTGCATATCTGTTGAAGCTTGAATGGGATTGGAATCATGATAGAGGTTAAAAAATACCACCTACCTACTGGGTATGGTGGCTCACACCATTCCCACTACAGTACAGAAGTTGAGGCAGGAGAATTGTCATGGCTTTGAGGCTGATCTGGGTTACATAAACAAGATCAAGACCAGCCTGTGCTGTACAGAGAGAACTTGTCTAAAAATAAATATATAAAAGTTAAAAAATTTAAAAATGCAACCTAAATTCAAACACCAGAGAAGTTTCAGAGCACATAAACAAAAAGGAAAAATGGATTGAAAATTATCAAGATATTATATTTGCATACATTGATTCCCTAAAATAACTATTACTATTGTGTATTACAAGTATGTACTAATGAAAGAAAAAGAAAACAATAAAAAGTCATTTCCTAGTTTTGTTTACTAAAAAGAAAAAAAAATAATGTCTAACCAAGGAACATAAGTGAAACCCAAATTGAGGTTTTGAAATATCATTTTTTTTTCAGGATCTAGAACTCCTTGCAGAAAGGCCAAGTTCCAGATCCAAAGCAGAAAATATTATAGATAACATTAAGATACACTATTGTGCCTAGTATCATTAACAATGTGACAGAAGTCATGAGACAGGATTCAGGGAATGATTTGAAATCTTTATTAACAAAATACAAGGCAATGTCAGTGCCAATTAAAACTAAAAACTGTGAGGCTCCAGAAGTTCCACGGGCTTGAGTGGACTGTGCCCAGCGACCTTCATTCAACTAGGGGAGCCAGACCTGCCAAAGGGGGAGCCAAGCTGGCACCGCTCACCTTGAGGTGAGTTCCAGAACACCAACATAGACCCAGAAGGGGTTGGGACCATCGATCCCAGCGGCTGGGTGCCTGCCCAGCCCTCTTGGCTAACTGGACTGGGCTCCAGAGGTTTCGCGGGTTTGAGTGGACTGCGCCTAGTGACCTTCATTCAACAATGGGAACCAGACCAGCGGAAGGGGGAGCCAAGCCAGCGCTGCGCATCGTGAAGTGAGTTGCAGAAAGCCAGCACAGACCGGGAAGGGTTTGGGACCATTGATCCCGGCGGCTGGGCACCTGCCCAGCCCCCTTGGGTCACTGGACTAGGCTGCAGAGGTTCTGCAGGCTTGAATGGGCTGCACCCAGCGACCTTCATTGAACCAGGGGAGCCAGGCCCACCAAAGGGGGAGCCAAGTCACTGCAGCACCATGAGGGAAAGCTTTGGAAAATTGCTGGAAACACAGAAATACAGGAAAATGAAAAAAATGAAAGACCAAAATGCAATCTCAAACCCCAGCCCATCCCAAGAAATAGGAGCCATGTACATAGAAGAAAATACTACACATACACCTGAAATGTATGAAATGATATCAACTGAAATAAAGAAGCAAGTACAAGAAGCTATGAGGGAACTCAAATCAGAAATACTCTCCCAGATAAAAGAAGAAATGATAAAAGTAGTGAAAGAAATACTGAATGCATCCAACAAAGACACAGCTAAACAATTAGAGGAACAAAGCAAAATGAGAGAATCCCTGAATGAACAGTTTAAGAGACAAACAGAATGCATTAATCAGATTCAAAGAGATATACAGGAGATCAAAAACTAATGAAAGTTGCAAAAACCATCTCAACGAAAGTGAAGATAGAATCTCAGACCTCGAAGATAAGATTGCAGCTAGTGAACAGGAAAGGAAAGAACTTCTGATAATAACAAGAAATCAAGAAATAACAATTCAAAAGCTGCAAAATGATGCAAAGAAAAACAAGATAAGATTAATAGGGATAAAATAAAAAGAAGGGGAAAACACAAAAGATATCAAGAGGCTATTTACAGAAGTAATAGCAGAAAACTTCCCAAACATGAATATGGAAACTAACAAATGGAATAGTGAGGCATATAGAACACCAAATAGCCATAACCAAAACAAAATTACACCCAGACATATAATTATCACCATCCCAGAAATCCAACATAAGAACAGAATATTAAAAGCTGTTAGAGAGAAGAGACAGGTCACCTATAAAGGAAAGCCTATCAGAATCACAGCAGACTTCTCAACACAAACAATGAAGTCAATAAGAGCATGGAGTGAAGTTTTTCAGATCCTTAAAGAAAACGACTTCCAACCCAGACTGAGGTACCCTGCAAAGCCATCTTTCAAAATGGATGGAGAAATAAGATACTTCCATGATAAAGAACAGCTGAAGAACTACATGATCACCAATCCAAACCTACAAAGAATATTGAGACATTCTAGATACACATAGCAAGACAGAAAAAAACACTAAGCAAGACAGAAAATTAAACAGAATAGAAAGCTAAGATACAACATCAGAAAGATAACATATCAACAATAAACCAAAATATGACAGTTATAACCATTAATGTAAATGGCCTCAATTCACCAATTAAAAGAAACAGACTGGCAGAATGGATCAAGAAACAACATCCAACCATAAGCTATCTGCAAGAAACATATCTAACCCAAAAGGAAACTCATAGACTGAAAGTCAAAGGATGGAAAACATTACTCCATGCAACAGGAACTGAAAAAAAAGTGGGAGTAGCTATTCAGTTTGCAGACCATGTGAACTTCAAACCAAGAATGGTCCAAAGAGAGAAAGAAGGTCACTACATGCTAGTTAGGGGAAAACTGCGGCAAAGAGATAACAGTCTTAAATATATATATGCACCAAATTCCAGAGCACCAAACTACACAAACAGAAATGAAAAATCAAATAGGTAATAACACAATTATAACAGGGGATTATAACACACCATTGACACATAGGGATAGATCAACTAGACAGAAAATCAGCAAAGAAATAACAGAACTGAATCACACCTGTGAACAAATGGATTTGATACATGTATACAGAGTGTTCCATCCAACAACATCAGGATATGCATTCTTCTCACTGGTACATGGGACATTCTCTAAAATAGACCATATTTAAGTAAATGCAAAAGAATTGAAGTAATCCCATGCATGTTATCAGATCATAATGCCATGAAACTGGAAATTAATGATAAAAGAAACTGCAAAAACCAAACAAACACATGGAAATTAAATGATAGACTCTTGACCAATCAGTGGGTCACAGTGGAAATTAAAGAAGAAATTAAACAATATCTACAAGCAAATGAAAATACAAATACAACTTACCAGAACCTGTGGGATGCAATGAAAGCAGTCCTTGAGGAAAATTTATTGCACTGAGTTCCCACATTAGGAAAACAGAATGAACACAAATAAGCAACCTGATATTACACTTGAAAGATCTAGAAAAAGAAGAGCAAGCCAAGCCCAAAGCCAAAGAAGGGAGGAAATTATAAAGATCAGAGCAGAAATTAATGCAATAGAGATTAAGAAAACAATTCAAAGAATCAATGAATCAAAGAGTTGGTTCTTTGAAAGAATAAATAAAATTGGCAAGCCCCTAGCCAACCTAATTTAAAAAAGGAAAGAAAAGACTCAAATTCATGCAATACAGAATGAAAAAGGAGAAATCACTACTGACACTGTGGAAATACAGAAGATCATTAACAACTATTTCAAAAACCTTTACTCTCATAGGTTTGATAACACAGAAGAAATACACAGATTCCTAGAAACACACGAACCACCAAAGTTGGATCAAGAAGATGTAAAACTGCTGAATAATCCAATTTCTATGAATGAAATTGAAAATGTAATCAAGTCTCCACCAACAAAGAAGAGCCCAAGCCCAGACAGGTTTTCTGCAGAATTCTACAAGAAATGCAAAGAAGAATTAATGCCAACACTCCTCAAACTCTTCAATGAAATTGAAAGGGAAGCAATTCTCCCTAAGTCATTCCTAGAAGCAAATACCACTCTAGAACCAAAACCTGATAAAGGCCCAACTAAAAAATAGAACTACAGGTCAATCTCCCTAATGAACATAGATGCAAAAATTCTCAATAAAATATTGGCAAACAGGATGCAGCAAATCATCAAGAAGATTATACACCATGACCAAGTGGGATTCATCCAGGCATGCAGGGATGGTTCAACTTATGTAAATCAATAAATGTAATCCATCATATCAATAGAGCCAAAAGCAAGAATCACATGATCATTTCTAGAGATGCAGAAAAAGCTTTTGATAAGATCCAACACCCATTTATGATAAGAAACTTAAAGACAACTGGAATAGATGGTCTTTACCTCAATATGATAAAGGCCATCTATGACAAACCAACAGCCAGTGTCATATTAAATGGCCAAAAACTGAAAGCCTTTACCTTAAAATCAGGCACAAGACAAGGATGTCCATTATCACTGCTCCTATTCAAAATAGTACTGAAAATACTAGCCAGAGCAATTAGACAAGAGAGAGAAATAAAAGGAGTAAACACAGGAAAAGAAGTTAATTTATCATTATTTGCAGATGACATGATACTCTACATAGAAGACCCTCAAACCTCCATTGAAAGTCTCCTAGATATAATAAATAAATTCAGCAATGTAGCTGGATGCAAAGTCAATACTCAAAAATAAATTGCATTCTAATACACTAACAACAAAATCACCGAGAGAGAAATAAGAGAAGCCACACCCTTCACACTAGCATCCAAAAAAATGAAATACTTAGGAATTAATCTAACAAAAGATGTAAAAGAGTTGTACAGGGAAAATTAAAACACCCTGAAAAAAGAAATTGAAGAAAACCTCAAAAAATGGAAAGACATCTCTTGCTCATGGATAGGAAGAATAAATATTGTAAAAATAGCCATTCTCCCAAAATTGTTATACAATTCAATGTAATCCCAATGAAAATACCACAAGCATACCTCATAGATCTAGAGAAATCACTCCTAAAATTCATCTGGAACCAGAAGAGACCTAGAATAGCAAAGGCAATTCTAAGCAGCAAAGCCAAGGCAGGCAGCATCACAATCCCTGAGTTGAAGTTATACTACAAAGCTACTGTAATAAAATCAACATAGTATTGGAATAAAAACAGACCTGAAGATCAATGGAATAGATTAGAAGATACATCTACAAACACACTCCTAGTCTTTGATAAATGAGCTAAGCATGTTCACTGGAAGAACGACAGTCTCTTTAATAAATGGTGGTGAAAAAATTGGCTATCCATATATCAAAATCTAAAATTAGAACCATGCCTAACACCATGTACTAAACTAAAATCCAAATGGATCAAAGATCTAAATATTAAAACAGAAACACTAAATCTGTTGCAAGACAAAGTAGGTAAAAATCTTGAAGATATAGGGGTAGGTAGAGAATTCATGAACTAGAACCAAACTGCATGGGAAATGCTTCCCAGAAACAATAACTGGGATCATATACTATTAAAGAGTTTCTGCACGTCCAAAGAGATCTCCAGCAGAGTGAAAAGAAAACCCACAAAACTTGGAAAAAATCTTAGTGAACTGTCCCTCAGACAAAGGACTTCTGTCTAGATCTTATAAAGAGTTTAAAAAATCAGACCCCCGAAATTCAAAGACCCAATCCAAAAATGGGCATCCGAGATGAATACATAGTTCTCAGATGAAGAAATACGAATGACAAATAAATACATGAAAAAATGTTCACCATCATTGGTCATTAGAGAAATGCAAATTAAATGCCACTCCAGAAAGAATGGCCAGGATCAACAAAACTACCAACAACAAATGCTGGAGAGGCTATTGGAAAAAAGGAAATCTTCTGCACTGTTGGTGGGAGTGTAGACCGGTGCAACCACTGTGGAGGTCAATCTGGAGATTCCTCAAAAAGCTGCAGTTGGAGTTCCATTTGACCCAGCTATTCCACTCTTAGGCATATTCCCAGAAGATCTGCAAAACAATCTTACCACAGTGATATATGTGCACCCATGTTTATAGCGGCACAATTTGTAATAGCCAGATCTTGGAAACAACCTAAATGCCCATCAACAGAGGAATGGATAAAAAAATTGTGGTACTTTTTTATGTAGGTTTTTTTTTACTTAAAGAGAAAAAGAAACAGAAAAAGGGTAGAAATATTACAGAATTTCAAGAAAAGAAGATAAACAGTAAGAAATCACTAGTTGATAAATTACATATTGTTTTTTTAGAAATAGTTATTCAAGTTACAAAATTAAAGCACACAAAGTGGACATTCAAGCAGTAAGAGTGCAAACAGATCTATTTAACAATCCAACAAGAACCTATAAATATGGCTATCAATCCCACACACCAAAACATACATGCAGCTATATATTTTATAGTGCTTCCTATTTCCTCTTTTTTTACAATAGCAATTATACATTTTAAAAATTTTTATTTAAAGAGAAGAAAAAAAGCAAAACAGAAAAAAGGGTAGCAACAATAGAGAATTCTAAAAGAGTGAAAGAAAAAAGAAAATGAGAAAAAGCCCCACTAAGAAATCAGTAATTTATAAATTACATACCGTCATCCTGGATGTAGTTGTTCAAGTTACAAAATTAAAGGGTACATAGTAAACATTCAAACAGTCAGACTACAAACAGTTCTACTCAAAGATCCAACAAAGATTCAGCAATATGGTCATCTATTTTACACAGTCAAATATACATGCAGTTATATCCCTTAGAGCACTTACTTTTCCTCTCTTTTTTACAATAGCAATTACACATTTTGCTCTTATTACACTTATAGTTCTTATTTGCTTTTTACACTAGTGACACAATATTATATTTATCAAAATGATTATTTATTTCACTAATGAGGATAGTCTCCAGTTGTCTCCATTTGCCTATGAAAGCCTCAAGATTATCCTTTTTTATAGCTGAGTAATATTCCATTGTATAAAAATGCCACATCTTTTTCATCCATTCTGCAGTTGATGGGCATCTTGGTTGTTTCCAGGATTTAGCTATCACAGATTGGGCAGCTATGAACATGGGTGCATATATATCAGTGTGATTTGAGCTTCTCAGTTCTTCAGGGAAAATACCCAGGAGGGGAATAGCTGGATTGAATGGGGCTTCCAATCCTAGTCTTCTGAGAATTCTCCATATGGATTTCCATAACGGTTGCCCCAGTCTACATTCCCACCAACAGTGGAGGAGTGTTCCTTTTTTCCCACAGCCACACCAACATTTGTTATCAGTTGATTTCTTGATGGCAGCTATTCCTTCCGTACTAAGGTGAAATCTCAATGCTGTTCTAATTTGCATTTCTCGAATGATCAGTGATGGTGAACATTTCTTCATGTATTTATTTGCCATTTGTATATCTTTCTCTAAGAACTGTGTGTTCATCTCAGATGCCCATTTTTGGAGAGGGTCTTTGAATTTGGGGAGATTGATGTTTTTCAATTCTTTATATATTCTGGACACAAGTCCTTTGTCTGAGGGGTTGCTGGTTAAAATTCTTTCCCACTCTGTTGGTTTTCTTTTCACTCTGTTGGTGATTTCCTTTGAAGTGCAGAAACTTTTCAATAATGTGAGATCCCATTTATTGATTCTTTGAAGTGTTTCCCATGCAGTGCAGTTTGCGTTTTGTTCATGAATTCTCTGCCTACCCCTATGTCTCCAAGACTTCTACCTACCTTGTCTTCCAGTAGA
The DNA here is from genome assembly GCA_004027455.1 of Hydrochoerus hydrochaeris. Classification (NCBI taxonomy): domain Eukaryota; kingdom Metazoa; phylum Chordata; class Mammalia; order Rodentia; family Hydrochaeridae; genus Hydrochoerus; species Hydrochoerus hydrochaeris. The sequence continues at coordinate 138,217 of PVLA01003382.1, forward strand.
TTTAGTGTTTCTGTTTTAATATTGAGGTCTTTGATCCATTTAGACTTTAGTTTTGTGCATGGTGATAGGCATGGATCTAGTTTCAGTCTTAGGCATGTAGAGAGCCAATTTTTCCAACACCATTTATTAAAGAGACTATCCTTCCAGTAGACATATTTAGCCCTTTTGTCAAATACCAGGTGGCTGAGTGTCTTTGTAGTTGTGCATTTCATCTTCTAATCTGTTCCATTGATCCTCAGGTCTATTTCTTTGCCAGTACCAAGCTGATTTTATCACTGTGGCTTTATAGTACTGTTTCAAGTCAGGAATTGAGATGCTTCCTGCCTTGCTTTTGTTGCCTAGAATTGCCTTTCTATTCTAGATTTCTTCTGGTTCCAAATGAATTTTAGGAGTGTTTTCTCTAGATCTGTGAGGTATGTCAATGGTATTTTGATTGGGATTGCATTAAATCTGTATAACAGTTTTGGGAGTATGGCCATTTTCACAATGTTGGTTCTTCCTAACCAAGAGCAAGGAATGTCCTTTCATTTTCTAATATCTTCTTCAATCTGCTTTTTCAGCGTAGTATAATTTTCAGCATATAGGTCTTTTACATTTTTAGTTAGGTTGATTCCTAAGTATTTCATTTTTTATATGTTATTGTAAAGGGTGATATTTCCATGATTTCTCTCTCAGTGAGTTCTTTGTATACAGGAATGCTATTGATTTTTGAGCATTGACTTTGTATCCAGCTACACTGCTGAACTTGTTTATTACTTCTAGTAGTCTTTTAATGGAGTTTTTTGGGTCTTCTATATAGAGTATCATGTCATCTCCATATAGTGGTAATTTAACTTCTTCCTTTACTGTCTTTACTCTTTTTATTTCTCCCTCTTGTCCAATTGCCCTGGCTAGTGTTTGCAGAACTATATTAAAAAGGAGTGGTGATAGTGGACATCCTTGTCTTGTTCCTGATTTTAAAGTGAAAGTTTAAGTTTTTGTCCATTTAGTATAATGCTGGGTGTTGGTTTGTCATAGATGGCCTTTATAAGGTGGAGGTAGACGCCATGTATTCCGAGTTTCTGAAGGGTTTTTATCATGAACATATGTTGGACTTTATCAAAAGCCTTTTCTGCATCTATTGAGATGATCATGTGGTTTTTGTTTTTGGCTCTGTTGATGTGGTGTACTACATTTATTGATTTGCCTATGTTAAACCATCCCTGCATTTCTGGAATGAACCCCACTTGGCCATGATGTATAATCTTCTTGATGATTTGCTGCATTCTATTATTTGCCAGTATTTTGTTAAGAATCTTTGCATCAATGTTCATTAGTGAGATTGGCCTATAGTTCTCTTTTTTGGTTGGATCTTTCTCTGGTTTTGATATCAGAGTAATACTTGCCTCGAGGAATGATTTAGGGAGGATTGCTTTTTTCTCAATTTCAATGAAGAGTTTAAGGAGTACTGGCATCAAATCTTCTCTAAATTTCTTGTAGAATTCAGCTGTGAATCCATCAGGACCTGGGATTTTCTTTGTTGGTAAGTTTTTACTTACATTTTCAATTTCAATAGCTGATATTGGGTTGTTCAAAATTGCTATATCTTCTTGGTTGAGCTTTGTGAGTTCATATGTTTCTAGAAATCTGTACATTTCCTCTGTGTTTTTCACTCTATGTGAGTAGAGATTTTCAGAGTAGGTATTCATGATCTTTTGAATTTCCATGGGATCTGTAGTAATTTCTCCATTTTCAGTTCATATTGCCTGAATTTTGGTTTTTTTTCTTTCTTTCTCTTGATAAGTTTAGCTAGTGTTTCATCAATTTTGTTTATTCTCTCAAAAAACCAGCTTTTTAATTCATTAATTCTTTGTATTGTTTTTTTAGTTTCAATTGAATTGATTTCTGCTCTAATCTTTACAATTTCCTGTCTTCTAGGAGCTTTGGGTTTAGCTTGCTTTTCTTTTTCTAGAAGCTTGAGATGGAGCATTAGGCTATTTGTGCACATTCTGTTTTCTTGATATGGCACTTTATTGCTATGTATTTCCCTCTTAAGACTGCTTTGATTGCATCCCACAGGTTACAGTATGTTGTTTCTATATTTTCATTGAATTGTAGTTATTGCTTTACTTCTTTATTTTCATCTGTAGCCCACTGGTTGTTCAAAAGGCTGTTATTTAATTTCCATGTATTTTTGCACATTTTACAATTTGTTTTGCCATTAATTTCCAATTTCAATGCACTATGGTCAGATATTATGCATGGTATCATTTCAATACTTTTGCATTTACTTAAGAATATTTTATGGGATAATATATGGTCTATTTTGGAGAATGTTCCATGTGCAGCTGAGAAGAATGTATACTCTGATGTGGTTGGGTGGAACACTCTGTAAGTCTAATTCCTCACAGGTATTATTCAGTTCTGTTATTTCTTTGCTGACTTTTTGTCTAGTTGATCTATCTCTTTGTGACAATGGGCTGTTAAGATCTCCTGTTATAATTGTGTTCTTGTGTATTTGGTTTTTCATGTCCATTAGTATCTGTCTTATATAGTTGTGTGCTCCTGTATTTGGCACATATATACTTATAATGGTTAGTTCTTCCTATTGAATTTTTCAAGTAACAAGTATGTAGGGACCTTATCTCTTTTAATCATTTTAGGCTTGAAGTTCACATTGTCTGCAAATAGAATAGCTACCCCTGCTTTTTTCAAGGTTCCTATTGCATGGAATACTGTTTTCCATACTTTGACTTTTAATCTATGAGTTTCCTTTTGGGTCAGAGTTGTTTCTTGTATACAGAATATTATGGGATCCTGTTTCTTAATCCATTCTGTCAATCTATTTCTTTTTATAAGTGAATGGAGGACTTTTATATTTATGGATATCACTGATATATACTGGCTCGACTTTGCCATATTATGTTTCAGTTGTTTCTTTCTGCTTTTCCTCTTATTTAATTGCTTATCCTACCTGGTGGTTCCTTTCTCTTGTTGTTTTGGGGACTGTGGTCATTTTTATCTCTGTCTAGTATATCTTTCAGTACTATTTCTATAGTTGGTTTGGTGGACATGAATTTCTTCAGTTGTTCTTTGTCATGGAAGTATCTTGTTTCTCCATTAAATTTGAGTGAAAGTTTTGCTGGGTACATCAGTCTGGGTTGAAGGTTGTTTTCTTTCAGGGCTTGAAATACCTCACTCTAAACTTTTCTTGACTTGAGGGTTTGTGCTGAAAAGTCTGCCGTGATTCTAATGGGCTTTCCATGATAGGTGAGTTGCGTCTTTTCTCTGACAGCTTTTAATATTCTGTTTTTATGCTGTATGTCTGAGATCTGAATTATTATGTGTCTGGGTGTGGATTTATGTTGATTGTGACTGTTTGGTTGTTCCACATGCCTCACTTATCTGCATATCAGATTCTTTCCCCACGTTTGGGAAATTTTCTGCTATTATTTCTGTAAATACTTCATGGATGTCATTTGCCTGGACTCCTGTATCTTCAGTAATGCCCATTATTCTTATATTTTTGCTCTTGGCATCATCATGAAGCTTTTCGACTGTCATTTCATGCTGCTCTGTTATTTTTTAAAGTTCTATCCTTTCCTGATCACTACCTGTGTTCCTGTCCTCAAGGTCTGAAATCCTATCCTCAGCTTCCTTTAGGTGGTTTTGCACACTTTTAGTAGAATTTTTTGTTTCTTGGATGTCTCTTTGAGTTTTTTTCATGAATTCTGCATGGTTTCTATATTGTTCATTCAAAGTTTCAATTGGTTTCCCATCCTCATATACTTTTTTCTCTAGTTTTTCTTTAGTTGCATTCAAAACTCCTTTATTAAAGTTGTTATTTCTATCTTTACATGGGAGATTACTTCTAATTTGATTTCCTCTAGCCTGATGCTGTTGGTTTTTTTTTTTATTTCACTCACTATCTTTTCTGAGATTCTTGGTGTGTTACTTTTGATGTCCTCTAGTTCAATGTCTCCTATACTTGCTTCTGGTGAACTATATGCTTGAGACTGCATTTTGCTTTTTCGTTTTGTCATTTTCACTCTGCCTAATGTTTTCTATGTGTAGGAGGGGATCACACACACTCTTTTCAGACACACCAAAGTTTTACAGTTAGTTGGAGGGGGTTTTATTACTGGTCCTATTCATCCCCTGTATACCTCTATTTTAAGGGTATACTCACCACACTGATACAGTTAATCCACTGTAGTCCAAGGTTTGCCACCTGTAAGCGAAGTTCCAAATTTTCTCACACTAACTGGATCCCACTGAGATCTTCTGATGTTCCAGGTGGAAGGGCGGGCCCAGCTGAAGCAGTCCAGGGAATTTTTCAGTCTTGGGCGGACCTCCTTGATGTTCCCAGTGGCAGAGTGGGCCCATAGGGGAGTTCCAGGCAGCCTACACCTGAGGCAGGCTTCCACTAAGTTTCCAGTGGCAGGGTGGGCCCACGGGGGAGGTTCTGGGCAGCTTACCCCTGATGCAGGCTTCTGCTAAGTTCCTGGTGGCAGGGTGGGCCCACAGTGGAGGTTCTGGGCAGCTTACACATGATACAGTCTTCCACTAAGTTCCCAGTGGCAGGGCGGGCCCATGGTGGAGGTTCCAGGCAGCTTAACCCTCTGTGGTACTTTTGTACCATGGAGTACTACTCAGCTATAAAGAATGATCACATTGAGATATTTTTAAATAAATGGATGCATCTTGAATCCATACTCACAAGTGAAATAAATCAAACTCACATGTATAAATACCATATAGTCTCCCTAATGTAAGAAATGGTAAGAGTACATAAGATTTTATGGAAATTATGGTTCACCATTATATTGCTTTGATGTCTTATGTCTTCATTCATTGGTTCAAATGGTTTTACTCTGTTTTGTTTGATCTTAATATATGTGATCATATGAATAGTTACTTTGAAGACAAGACAGTATGGTAGCCAGTGTTGATTTAATATCATCTTGCTCTGAAGTCTTACCATGCTTTTGTTTTTCTATTACCATTGGTTCTATCATGTTGTTTCTTACTGGATTTTAATATGCATGATAGTAAAAACAAAATTTTTATGGAAAATAAGATAATAAAGCAGCCATTGTTCATCTTTGGTTATATGGTTCAGAATGTCTTGGAATACTTCCATTCTCTTGAGTTGTTTATTCTACTTTGTTATGTTTGGCACTATTGTGTGTAAAGCTAAGCTCAACTATTTCAAAGAAAGAGACATTAGTATAGCTACAGTTGATATCCAATTGTCTTGTTGTGAAGTGCTGTGTTGCTTACATTGTTATGTTCTGATCTGCTTAGATCTCTTCTCTTTTGTTTTGTTCTCTTTAAAATAAAAAAGAACTAAAAACTGTAACAGAGAAACACATTTAAAAGACTAGTTTGTAATAATGGTTTAAAAGAGAAAAAGAATATTTGATTATTGGTCACATTTGGTAGATGCTAGAGAATCAAGTCATTATTTTGAAGCCTAGTAAATATATGGAAAAAATAAAGACACAAGCATTTGTTTTGATTTTCCTATATGAAGTATCCCTCAAGGATAACAGAGTGTTAAAAAGGAAAACATTTTGGTGAAAAATATTCTAGCTAATAAATGAGTTTCTAATTGAAGAGTCTCCTTTTTCAACTCATTAAGAAATTGTGGATCTAGGCATTGGATGCTAATGGCATACAATGAGAGACAAAGGAAAAATTAATCTTATTAAGGAAAATTTGCAGCATGATCTATGGAGTACTTTTTACTTCATAGTTCAATTCTAAACTTAATCAATCATCTAGATCTAAAGATTAATTCAATGTAGTGGGAATAATAGCACAAGCCTGTGATTTCAGTATCATGGGAGGCAGAGGTAAGAGAATTGTAAGTTTGAGCCCAGGTTTACAGAAAATCTGTCTCAAAATAAAAATAAAAATGGGATGAGGATATAGGTCAACATGAAAGCTACAGATTCAATTCCCAGGACCACAATATTAATTAATTACAAATCAGCTTACTGTTGTAATTTAACAGAAGCTGGTCATACAATGATACATGAAAGTGATAAAAAAAAAGTGATCAGCAAATATGTATACCATTTAGTCAACAAATAAATTCATTAAGGGATAAACAAAAAGAACTTTTAAACCTTAAAGTAAAAAGTACTTAAGATTATGTTCAACAGATAGCAATCTATAAACATGAGTTGGACTCTTAGGTGAAGAAATAAAAATTTATGTGTTAGTGGGTAATTTTAATAACAGGATATTTGGTGATATTATTTAGTTATTAATATTTTACAGTAAAATGGCATTGTGATGATGTTTTCAAGAGTCTTTATTCTCTCAGAGACATATCAAATTATTATAATATGTGAAATTTTCTCGGAAATTGTCCTGGGCAGGAAGTCAACATAGGTAGGGTGTGGATGAAATGAAACTTTGATGCAGTAGTCATTAAACTTGAGTGATGCATTTGAGGTTTCATTATACTAAATTGAACATCTAAAAATTGTTAATTTTATTTTTTTAATTTTTCTATTTAAAGAGAAAAAACAGAAAAAGTATAGAAATATTACAGAATTTCAAAAAAAGATAAACAGTAAGAAATCACTAGTTGATAAATTACATATTGTCCTTTTAGAAATAGTTGTTCAAGTTACAAAATTAAAGCATACAAAGTGGACATTCAAGCAGTGAGACTGCAAAGAGGTCTGTTCAACAATCCAACAAGATAGTAGAAATAGGGTTATCAATCCTACACACTTAAATATAGATGCAGTTATACCTTTTATAGCACTTCCTATTTCCTTTCTTTTTTACAATAGCAATTACATATTTTTTAATTTTTATTTAAAGAGAAGAAAAAAGCAAAACAGAAAAAAGGGTAGCAATGATACAGAACTCTAAAAGCAAAAAAGAGAAAAAAATCTAAGAATCAAATTATATATTGTCATCTTGGATGTAGTTGTTCAGGTTACAAAGTTAAAGGACATATAGTAGACATTCAACCACTGAGACTGCAAACAGTTCTGCTCAAAGATCAACAAAGATTCAGCAATATGGTCATCCATTTTACACACTCAAACATACATGCAGTTATATGCCTTAGAGCACTTTCTTTTCCTCTTTTTTTTACAATAGCAATTACACATTTTGGGTTTTATTACTCATATAGTTCCTATTACTTTTTACACTAGAGACACAATGTGATATTTATAAATATGATTCTTATTTATTTCACTTATGAGGATAGTCTCAAGTTGTCTCCATTTACCTATGAAGGCCTCAAGATCATCTTTTTTATAGCTGAGTAATATTCCATTGTATAAAAATACCACATCTTTTTCATCCACTCTGCAGTTAATGAGAATTTTGTTTGTTTTCAAGATTTAGCTATTACAAATTGTGCTGCGATGAACATAGGTGCACATACATCATTGTGATATGAACTTTTCAGTTCTTCTGGGAAAATAATCAGGAGAGGAATAGCTGGATTGAATGGAGCTTCCAATCCTAGTCTTCTGAGAATTCTCCATATGGATTTCCATAGTGGCTGCACCAGTCTACATTCCCAGCAACAGTGGAGAAGTGTTCCTTTTTCCCCCACAGCCTCGCCAACATTTGTTATCAGTTGATTTCTTGATGGCAGCTATTCTTTCTGGAGTGAGGTGGAATCTCAATGCTGTTTTAATTTGCATTTCTCGAATGACCAGTGATGGTGAACATTTGTTCATGTATTTATTTGCCATTTGTATATCTTTCTCTGAGAACTGCGTGCTCATCTCAGATTCCCATTTTTGGAGAGGGTGTTTGAATTGGGTGGCTTGATGTTTTTCAATTCTTTATATGTTCTGGACACAAGTCCTTTGTCTGAAGGGTTGCTGGCTAAAATTATTTCCCACTCTATGGGTTTTCTTTTCACTCTGTTGGTGATTTCCTTTGAAGTGCACAAAATTTTCAATAATATGAGATCCCAGTTGTTGATTCTTTGAAGTATTTCCCATGCAGTTTGCATTTTGTTCATGAATTCTCTGCCTACCCCTATGTGTCTCCAAGACTTCTACCTACCTTGTCTCCCAGTAGATTTAGTGTTTCTGTTTTAATATTTAGGTCTTTGATCCATTTAGACTTTAGCTTTGTGCATGGTGATGTGCATGGATCTAGTTTCAGTCTTTGGCATGTGGAGAGCCAATTTTTCCAACACCATTTATTAAAGAGACTATCCTTCCAGTGGACATATTTAGCCCTTTTGTCAAATATCAGGTGGCTGAGTTTCTTTGTAGTTGTGCTTGCATTTTCTAATCTGTTCCATTGATCCTCAGGTCTATTTCTTTGCCAGTACCATGCTGATTAAAATTGCTAATTTTAGCTGAGTGTGATGGCACATGCCTCTAATGCCAGGACTTGGGAGACTGAGGCAGAAGAATCACTGAAATTTCAAAGCAAACCTGGGATACAAGGTGAGTTCAAAACCAGGCTGAACCACATAGTGAATATCTGACTCAAAAAAGACCAAAAAATTGCTAATTTTATTGGTTAAAAAGATAGTATATTGGCAGTTTCACATGATTCAACCTACTACTATGCTACACTTTTGTCTATATTTGAATATTTACACAACCAATGTTTTTTTTAAAAAACTGGCCCTTAATATATCAACAAGCTTTATGGACATTTATTGAGTAGACATATAATCCAACCAGTCGAGGGTGTGGCTCCTTAAATTCCTAAAACAGCCAAGGTAGTGACTCCTAGAGATGTTGCCATAGTGGCAAAACTCAGTAGGAATCTGCTTCCAGGCTTAGCCAGCCAGTTTTCTCTTTCAGTGGCCACTTTAGGGTAGAATCAGCTTCTTTTTTTTAAGAGAATTTTTTAAAAAGACAAAACAGTGACAACATAAATTATATGATATTTTAAAACAATATGATAGAAAATTAACAATAGTTATTGATGGACCAGAACCCATGCAAAGCCAGACCAGATATTCTGCTGTGAGAAAGAAGCTTTATTGGGCAAAGCAATGGAATGTCCTGTTGTTTGGCTCAGGGAAAGGCTTTCTAAGGGATGTTCTCGGGTGGGGGGACTCTGAAGGTGAACCAGGTGCAAGCAGCAGAATGTGACAGTCATCATCAGGCACCCTCTTGTGCTGGATTGACTTTTGCAGTTGGAACAGTACTGGGAAGTTTCTTTTCTTGCAATCCAAGCATGAACAGGCTCTGGGAGCAGGCTGACCCTTTAGTTATTATAGTACATATTGTTATTTTCAAGATAGTTGCTCAGATTACCCAGATATAGGTATGCAAAATTGATTGAATAATATGAGCACTAACTGTTATGCTTCAGCTGCAATGGAAAGAATCCAAGATGCCTATTCAGATTGAGGATGGAAATTGCTTTCTTTCTTTTTCTTTCTAGGTGATAGATCACTCAGTGAATGTGTAGGGATGTGTGTGTTCCTGCTTGGTTCATTAAGTGACAACCAACACTGGCTGCAAATAAGAATGGACTCATCCAACATGATAAGATGGGGCCATAGAGTGAGAGCTCAGCAGTGAGGAAGACCTTGTTCCCAGAGGAGGGTATGCAGAGAAAGTTGGGAAGCTACAACATGTCCTTGAGTTACCTCCTGAACAATTAAAATGGTCCACACAGGTTTCCTAATGCCCTATTCCAGCCCCCATAGGAAACAGAACTATTTAGATAGTCAGGTGAAGTTGGATAATTTATCTAACAAGTAGCCTATGGAATTGACTTCTTGTGGTCCCAGAAATTATAAATATTTCCTAGATCCCTACATAATTACCATCCACTTTGGCTTCTCTTCTTTGGACAGGGGGGTCCTTGTGTGTGCACTCCTGAGGAGTCCCTTTGTCCCCAAGGGTCCTTCCCTGAAACAGTCAACTGCTGTTTTCCATCACCAAGGAGAAAACTTGGCCAGTTTAATGAGTGCATGAATGATAGTGTCCAAAAGAAGGAAGATAGCACAGTAAGTGACAAGAGATAGAATGAGGGACAGGATAAGTGTTGATAGAATTAGTGAGGAACAGATTTATCATTCTATCTGGTCAAATCAATATCCAGGTCCCATCTGAGAGCCCAGTGGTCACTTTTGTTCATCCAGTGCAACCTTGAGAAAGGGATGCCACCATCCCTTTCTCAAAAACCATGATTTATAGTACTATTTTTTTAGTAACCATTCTGTCTTTTTCATGTTCACTTGAGTGCTTCAAGCAATGGAGGGATTCTGTCCACTGCACTCTTTAGGCAGAAGTTTGAGTTATTACTCTTGCTGGACCTTGATCTCTTGCAGATTCCTAATATCTCTAGGTGTAGGGATCTTGGATAGACTCTGGGAGTCTGTGTGCATGCAGAGTGCTGCTTTCTTGAGTACAGACCACCAGGAAGCTAAGAGAATATCCAAATCTTCCCCCAAAATGAGGTGGATAGAATGAATGGGTAAAAAGGTTAATACTAGATGAAAGAGTCAAAATTTCAACTATGATTCATCCAAATACAATTCTGTTTGCTTTATACCATTCCATAACCCTCCTGAGAGTTATGCAGCAGAGCAGGTTGAGTATGCAATTGGAAACAGATGTGTATGGTTAAGCCTGGAATTAGAAATTAGAATAAGCTTTGAGAACAAATCCAGTCAAAAAGCTTTGAAAGGTAGCTCTTATGTTGGATGTGAAGGTGTGTCATCATAATTCTGGAAATGTGATGCAAAATTATGCCAAGTACTTATTTTTCTTAAGGTAAGAGTTGAGAAAATTTTTCTAGATTTTTTAAAGGACTATGAGGCAAAAGTGATATAAAGAAAATTGAGCTAAAGCCATGAGCTTGGTATGCATCCAAGCTTAGAAAATGTGGGAAAGGAACAAAGAGAGAAGCTGGAAACAGATTCTAACAGGGACACTCACTGTAAGGATGGGTAAGAACTAGGTCCAGCAGTGTTCAGTCTAATAAATTCCCAGAAAGTGTCTCCAGGGTGCAAATTCCACCCAGTCCAGATGTGGAAATAGACCTGAAACTCAAAGCTTGTTTCCTATCATGTGATCTTTCAATTGCCTAAAACCAGTGTGCATTCACTGTTCCTTGAAATCCTAAAACACCTGTCAGCCCCAATTGTTTTCTTCTTCTCATTCTTTATGAAGATTTCATCTTTGTGTCTTGATAGATTTTTCTATAATGAAATAACTCAGAAGCCTCTGTAATATGACAGTTCTTATGATTTACAAAAGGGACACAGGAGCAAGCCTTAAAGATTTGTTTCTTGCTCTCAAGGCATTGGTGCGTTTGGGGAGATTTACAATAACAAGATGTATTGGATAGAGACAGAGCCTGTGAAGATAATAAAACAAGATAATACCTAGCTTTGTGGTTTTATCTGAGCTCCTTAATCTTTCAATACTTTTGTTCCCACTTCTAAAGATCAGGATATCTACTGTACTTTGTTGGGCACTTCTAAAGATTAATTGAGTAATACTTAGGGGATACTTAGAATGATCCCAGGCACAGTGTAGAGAGAAGAGTGTTTCCAATTCTGCTTTGAGGGTGAGATCTACTTTGGAAATGCTGTCAGAGTGATGTTGTGAAAAGGCACATGCGTGTGTATGTGTTTGTATGTGTGTGTGTGTGTGTGTGTGTGGTAGTGGAGATTAAACCCAAATTTTCACATGCATATCCAAACATTACCATTGAACTGTAATGTAATTCTAGCCTTTTTACATTTTTTATTTTAGATAGGATCTCACTAAATTGCCCAACCTAGCCTCAAACTTACCACCTCCATGGCTCAGACTCCTGAGTGGCTGGAATTACAAATCCACAGACTATGTACTTCCTGGCTTGAAAAAAAAACTTTTGAGCTGAGATCTTAATGGTCAGAGTGAGACAGCAGTAAAATAGGTGGGTGGAGAGTGTTCTAGGAAAAGAAAATAGCAGGAGTAAAGCTTCTGTGCATGAAGTAGAGAGACCAGCTTGGTTCTAAGAATCCCTGGGAGCACAAAAATTCCTCAAGGTGCTCAAATGCTTTACATAAAATGGCTTAGCATTTGTGGGAGGAGCTAAAGATGGCTGATCAGTAAGCAACAAAATACAAAGCCTCCCAGGAAAAACAATGCATTTGCCAGAATAAAACATCCTGGAGAGACCCAGACAGAGGGAGATGGATCCTCTTGACACAGGAAGAAATTAAAACATAAAAAAACTTATCAAACACACACTCTTGGGGCTACCAATTGGAACAGCTAAAATTACTGTACACAGCATTTTCACTGTGACCTGCCAAGTTTGTGCCGGCCAGAATTCACAAATTTGCGCTGGATGCCAGAGCTACCCAAACTCATTCTCTCCACCACTCACAGGCACCACAGCTGTGCTAAAGTTGGGGGTTGGTGAGCCCAATGGAGAGCAGAGCCAACAAAGGGACCTTCATTAATCTACAGTCAGTGCTGGGAGTCAGACCCCCACCATGGGAAGGGTGCAACCAAATGGGTGACATGTTGGAATCAGGCAGGAGGAGCCTGAACTGGGAGCAACAGTGACTTCAGTTTGTTGTGTCCTCCCCAGAGCAGATTCATGGGATTTGCTTGGACTGGGTCGTGCCTCTGGCCAGGACCCAGTGAGCCATCCCAAATCAATTCCCTGCAGCTAGCATGCACTAACCTGGTGAAGGCCCCTGAAGTTTGCCTGGCCCAGTGGGCAGGGGCTGGCATACTCAGCCCCTGATTACACCTCAGTGACAAGAGCACGCAGAAGAGGGTGGAGTTCCCTCACCAGCATGCTTTGGAGGAACTCTGGCTGATAGGGAAGGGGGCTGGGAACTCCACTGTAAACCTGTGTGGAGGAATCTGGGACCATGACAGGAGAGAGAGGCAAGAGGAGGCCCCCAGCTCAGAATCATGAGAGCACTGATCCAGGAGAGGGAAGAACAAGGGAAACTGAGGGTGGTAAACATGCAACATCAGACATGGCTTCAATAGACATTAAGAGTTATCTTCAGGACCTTGTAAATGAGCTCAAAACTGAAATATTAAATCAGGTAAAGCAAGATATGAGTAGAGTAATAAAAGAAATGCTAAGCATCTCTCAGGAAGACATAGACAGAAGAAGGAAGGGACACAAAAAAGGAGAGAAACATTCCATAATGAATATAAAGAAAATATACAATACATGAAGCAGATTCAAAGAGATTACCAGGAAATTAAAAACTCCATTGAAAGCTGGCAAAACTCCTTAAAAGAATCTAAGGATAGACTATCAAAACTTGAAGACAAGTTTGCAATGTGTGATCATGAAAGGAAAGCTCTCTTAAAAATAACAAGGAAACAGGCAGTAACAATACAAAGTCTAGAAGATGACAAGAGAATCTACAATTTAAGAATAAGAAATGTGAACAAAGAAGCAGAAATACAAACAGGTGAACTACAAAGGCTATTCATGGAAATAATTAAGGAAAGCTTCCCAAGCATGGGAAAAGAAAATGACATTCAGTTATGTGAGGCATACAGAACTCCAGCCTTCTACAACCAAAACAGAGATACACCCAGACATATAATAATCAAGATACCAGAAGTTCAATATAAAAACAGAATATTAAAAGCCATCAGAGAAAACAAACAGATTACCTATAAAGGTAAGCCCATAAAGATCACAGCTGACTTCTCAACACAGACCATCAGATCAAGAAGAGCTTGGAGCAAAGTGTTCCAAGCCCTGAAAGAAAATAACCTCCAGCCCAGATTGATGTACCCTGCAAAGCTGTCACTAGATATTAATGGAGAAACAAGATGCTTCCATGACAAAGAGGAACTGGGGGAATATGTGACCACCAATCCAACCCTACAGAGAATACTGAAGGACATTCTAGAGAGAGAAAAAAAACAGGATTTTAGGAACAGTGGCAGAAATACCTCAATGAGCAGGGCAGGTAGTAGAATGAAGGAGAAAAGTAGACAAACAAAGGCAGAAAAATAGCATAGCAGAAATGAGGCAGAGAAGGATGGCTAGAATCTCTAACATAGATGGCATTGATACACTATATTGTTAACAGTGTACCAGGATTTAAAACCCACAGTACTCACACCACTCTGCTTAGATGTATTATATTCTGATTGAGTCATTCTATTGGTACTAGATTTGAGAGCACAGAAAGTTATCCCAAAAATAACAGGATATAGTATGGTAATCATACTTAATTTCCTATTAACTTAATCTAAAGCTCTGTATAACTTATACTGTTTTACCATGACTGATCGTAATCAAATCTGGTGTGTTTTTTATTGATAGATTTTATTCAAAACTGTTATGATTGATAGTATCAAGTCTGAGAGTATAGGCAACTGCACTGAAGATGACAAGATTCAGTAGAATATCAACTCCAGTTTGATTATTACCTGCCTTTGAAGTTTTTTACTGTCTACAGTGTTTTTTTACTAATATTGTTATATACTGCTATATTCAATTATACTGCTATATTCAATTTTGTCTGATGATATAGACAATTCTATTGAAGATAATAAGAAACAATACAGTAATCATTGTAGATCCCCTTGTACTGTGGTTTTATATGACTTTTTGGTTTCATGTTTTTATAGGAATTTGTTTTGTTTTGTCTTGCTAGGTTTTGTTTTTCCCTCTAATACAGAAAGGATAGAAATACATGTAGAGACTCATGCATGCATAGCTGTTTACAGTCTCACTGTTTGAATATCTACTCTGTATGCTTTAATTTTGTAAGTTGAACAACTATTTCTAAGAGGACAATATGTAATTTACCAACTAGTGATTTCTTTTTTTTATTTAACAGAAAAAGGGTTGAAATAATACAAAATCTCAAAAACAAACCAAAAAAAATAGTAACCAGTAAGATATCACTAGTCGATAATCACATATTTTCCTCTTACAAGAAGTGGTTCAAGTTACAAAAGTAAAGCCTATAAAATGGACATCCATTTTGTAATTTGTCTTTCATCTTTCCCTTGCAGTACTCTCTATATAGTGCCTTGAAAAGGTTCTATCTCCTATATATTTTTATATAAATGTTTTGTTTTATGATTTGTGTGGTAGTTTTGATGATTGGTTTTTTTGACTAGAGTAGGTTCAAAGTGGTCATTAATAGTTGAAATCTTCTGGGTGTAGGCCGGATGCTTTATTTTAAGCTACACTTTGTTTTTAGTGAGACTGCATTCAGTTTTGTTCATCTATCCAACAAAAACTCTAGCAACATGGTTATCAGTCCCACACACTCAAACATACATGCAGTTATATCATTTAGAATACTTCTTTTCCTCTTTTTTTTTCTTTACAATATCTATAATCCATTCTCATAAACTACTTAGAAGTTCTACACATGTATAAGTCTCTACACATATACCTAGCCTTTCTGTATTAGAGGAGAAACAAATCAAAACAAGTCACAATACAAATTCCTAGAGAAACATGAAATGTAAATGATATATAAAACCACAATACTAAGTGATCTACAGTAGTTACTATGATGTCTCTTGTTGTTTTCAATAAAATTGTCTATATTGTCAAACATAGTATAATTAAACTTAGCATTGCATTACACTATTAATAAAATCTAAACATTAGAGACATTATGGGACTTCAAAGGCAGTTAATAATCAAACCAGAATGGGTATCCTATTGAATCTTGTCATCTTCAGAGTAGTTGCCTCTACTCTCAGACTTGATACTCTCAAGCATACCACATTCAAATAAAATCAGTCAAGATAAAACAGTGATACAACTAATCTTCTCTGTCTTATCTCTGCTTTGCTATTTTTCTGTCATTGTTGTTTGTTTACTTTTCTCCTTCATTCCACTGTCTGCCCCTTTCTTTGAGGCCTTTCTGCCATTGTTCCTGGAACCCTGGCGAGTATCTTCTTGCTCTCTAGAATGTCCTTCAGTATTCTTTGCAGAGTTGGATTGTTGGTCACAAACTCCCCCAGTTCCTTTTTGTTGTGGAAATATCTTGTCTCTCCATTAACTTTGAGAGACAGTTTTGCAGGGTACATCATTCTGGGTTGGAGGTTATTTTCTTTCAGGGCTTGGAATATTTTGCTCCAAGCTCTTCTTGATTTGATAGTTTACATGGAGAAATCTGCGGTGATTTTGATGAGTTTTCCTTTATAGGTAATCTGTTTCTTTTCTCTGACCAATTGTAATATTCTGTTCTTGTGATGGATTTCTGGGATCCTGATTGTTATATGTCTGGGTGTAGATCTGTTTTGGTTGTAGCTGGCTGGAGTTTCGTATGCCTCATTTATTTGAACTTCACTTCCATTACCTTTGTTTGGGAAGTTTTCCTTAATTATTTCTGTGAATAGAGTTTTATTTCATTTGTATTTGTTTCTGCATCTTCATTCATATATTTTATTCTTAGGTTATAAATCCTCTTGTCATCTTCTAGCCTTTGTATCATTCCTTCCTGGTTCCTTGTAATTTTTAAGAGATCCTTCCTCTTGCAATCATATGTTGCAAATCTATCTTCAAGTTTTGAAAGTTTGTCTTTAGTTTCTGTTAAAAGGTTTTGCCAGCTTTCAATGGAGTTTTTCATTTCCTGATATTCTTTTTGGATCTGTTTCATGTATTCTAGGTTTTGTATATATTCTTCATCAAAAGCTTCTCTCCTTTCTCTGGGTTCCTCTAGTCTTTCATTTGTGCCTACTTGAGGATTACCCAGGACTTCTTTTATTAATCTTCCTATATCTTGCTTCACCTGAGTTAGAATTTCTGATTTAAATTCATCGATGAGGTCATGGAAGTATTTCTTTATTTCCAATGAGCCTGTCTCTGACATTACAGGTTTGCTGCTCTCAACCTCCTCTGCATTTACCTCTGCTGGACTCACTTTCCCTAGTTCCACAGTTGGAGAACTTTTGCTCTTTCTCTGTCTTGTCATGTTTCCAGCCCCCTTCAGACAGGTGGGTGGTGCAGGTCTCTGGACCTTTTATATTGCTTACAGTTTTTTCTGCAGCACACTTGCTAGGGAAGTGCTGCCCCCTAGTTCACTGCGGATCTGTGAGGTGCATGCTGAGAACCAGCCCCTCCCCCTATGTCAGTCAACCAGTGGATGCTTCAGCAAGTTCGTGTGTTCCCTGGGGATGCCAGTGGCTCAGAACAGCCTTGTCCCAGGCTATTGGGTTTCAACCAGGGGCCTGGCCCAGCCCAAGCAGATCCACCAATCTGCTTTGGACTAGGAGTCATCCACGGATGCTGCCTCAGGTTTTGATTCAAGCTGGCCCTGCCCAACTCCAAAATGTCATCTAGCTGGTCCTCCCACTCTGGGGAATCCAGTTCCCATCATTCACCAAAGTTTACACAGCTCGACTGGCTGTTTCGACTCCCTGCCGCAGTGCCTCCTCCAGCCAAGGGTCTGGAGCTCACCAACCCCTGCTCTCGGCAGGGCCATGATCTCAGCTCAATGAGTGAGTTGCCTGACTCTAAGACGTGCCAGTACAGCAACAGGGGCTTGCCCAGCTCCAGCCCTCCATCCACACTTCTTCTTTCTTTTTTTTTTTTCTTTTTCATTTTCCTCAGTTTTTTCCTGGGTCATTAGAATTCCTCTCCTTTTGTCTGGCTTTCTCTGTGTTGTCAGATTCCAGTGTCTGTGTTGTTTGTTTTTTTTTTTCAGAGAGGTTTTCTTATCATGCCACCACTCAGTTGGCCATCTTGCAATCAATCCAACCAGTGATTTCTTACTGTTTATCTTTTTTTTGAAATTCTGTATTATCTCTACCCTTTACATGTTTTTATTCCTCTTTAAATCAAAAACATGGCTGAGCATTTGTACAAAACAATGCAGTCCTTCCATTGGCTCTCAGTCATCTCCAAATTACTTAGAATTCCCAAAACAACATATACAGTTATTGTGCTGTAGTGTTTAGTGAATAACAGCCAGAGAAAATCTACACATGTTTTATATTGATGCAATTTTAAATATTTTAAGTTGTCTTTATTAATATGTATTAATGGTACATATTAATGTGGTTCCATGAAGTATTCTAACACATGAAAACAGCATACACTAGTCAAATCCAGGCTTGCTTTATCCACTCCCCTCCCCCTACCTTTCCTCTAGCAATCTCTATTTTACATTCATGTTGAAGTTTCTCACCTTTCATATATAAAAAAGCACATGAACCACTCATTTGTGTCTGGTTTGCTTCAGATGCAATTTCTTAAAAATGTTTTCCATTTGCAGTTGGTTAAATCTATGGATGCAAAACCCAGAGATAGTCCTTTGATACCCTACTGCCAAATTAAAAACCATGGATTGCATTGCTGTTATTTTAGAGGTTATCACTACATTTTAATCATGTATACTTGATATAGAAAGTATATCCCTCTTCCTCTATATCTCTTTCTTACCAGTACTGAGAATTGAACCCAGGGCCCCATGAATGCTAGGCAAGCACTCAAGCATTGCACTATACCACCCCTCATTAATTCTCTTTCTTTTGTTATTTATTAACATTGCCCATTAATGTTACTTTTTAACCTTTATTAGCACATATTAGCTGTGCATTTTAATGGCATTCAGTGTGATATTTCCCCACAAGCCTACAGCACACACTGATCCTATCCAACTCTCACCCTTTCACTGCTGACAGATGCTACTGTTCTAGTAAGCTGACTTGTTTTTTAATTTCCAGTACTGGGGCAGCAGGCAGAAAACGTTAGTATCTATATAGAATAGAGAATGTGCAGTACTTGTCTTTGTGTGTCCTGCTTCATTTACTGAACATGATTTCCTCCAGTTCCATCCATTTTTCTACAAGTAACAAGATTTTTGTTTTTCTTTATGACTGATTAATGCTCCAACTAGTATATATACCATATTTTGTTTATTCATTCATCTATTGATGAGCACTTGAGTGAGTCTATATCTTAGTTATTGAGAATAGTGTCACAACAAAAATGGGCAGGGAGTGACCTCTTCCACATGCTAACTTTCTTTGAGTATATATTCAGAGTTTTCATACCTTGATATTATTGTGGTTTTATTTTTAGTGTTTTTTTAGAAAATTCTATATTTCCCAGAGTAACTGTACCAATTTACATTTCTACCAACTATGTATTAGTTCTATTTTTATCCACATCTTCCTCAACATTTGTTACTTCATCTTTTTCAACAGTAGCCATTCTAACAGAGGTGAGATGGTATCTCATTATACCTCTGGTTTGCATTTCTTCATGGCTGTTAATATTGAGCATTCTTCATATATTTATTGCCTCATTTTAATTCACCTTTTTTATTTACACATTTTCATTAATATGGATAATTTTTAAAATTCAATATTTTATTTATAATTTCTCTACCTACATATTGACTTCTTGATTGACTATTACTGCTTAACTATTACTTTTTTCTGGATTCAATTTGTTTATATCAAAGTATCACTCAATAGTTCTTTTTGCAGAAGTCAATACCTGATACATTACTCAATCTCTGTGTGAAATGGGAATATTCAGAGGAGAGTCCTAAGACTAAACCTTGAAATTCGAAGTAATATAAGTACCTTGTTGATGGTTCAAGATGTTGTAATTAGCCCAGAGAGAACTGCGATGCTCTTACACTATTCATGCAACTTCCCCTCACAATACTCCCCAGGACAGTCATATACATGGAAGCAGAGAACCAAACCAGTGCATCTGAATTCATCCTCCTGGAGATTGAAGAAATGCAAGAGACTCTGCTCTTTTCTCTGTTCCTCTGCATGTATGTGGTCACAGCCATGGAGAACTTGCTGATCATTGTGGCCATCAGCTTGGACTCCCACCTCCATATACCTATGCACTTCTTCCTGGCCAGTCTCTCCTTGGATGATTTCTGCCTGGCTAACAATACTTTTCCTAAGATGCTGGTGAGCATCCCAACTAAGAGCAAGTCCATCTCTTGTCCTTGATGCCTGACCCAGATGGGTTTTTTTCCATTTCTTTGGCATCATGGACAGTGTTTTAATAGCTGTGGTGGCTTACAACCAGTTTGTGACCATTTGTCACCTTTTACACTACACTACCATCATAAGCCCACACCTCTTTGGACTGCTGGCAGGTGGCCCATGGGTCTTTTCCTGTTTCATCTCCTCACCCATATCCTTCTGATGGCTCACCTGGTTTTTTGCACCAGCAATGAGCTTCCCCACTACTTCTGTGAACTCACTCCTCTCCTCTGGCTTTCTTGCACAGACACATCCATAAACAAGATCTTTGTGCTCATTGTGGTAGGGATGGTGATAGTATCTCCCTTTATCTGCATCCTTGCCTTCTATGCTCACATCATCATGGCCATCAGGAAGGTTCCTTCTGCAGGGGGTAGAAAGAAAGCCTTCTCCACCTGCAGTTTCCACCTTTCCGTGGTAGCTCTCCTTTATGGAACCACCATTGGGGTCTATCTCTGTCCCTCCTCTGTCTTCACAGCCATAAAGGAGAAAGCTTCACTACAATGTACACAGCAATTATTCCCTTGCTGAACCCCTTTATCTACAACCTGAGGAAGCTCATAGCCAGAAAGATCACATCATCTTCCTGACCATCAGAACAAAGGGGACTCTCCATAAAGTAGATGATAAGCATCTGGGCTCTTGGTTCAATGTCTGGGCTTGCCTGGATTGAAAGGGCAGTCATGTGGAATTTTGAATTGCAGAAGTTCAGAAAGAAACTTCCAGTGGGCCTTGTGACTATTTTCTCAATGCCAGAAGTGGTAAAGAAACTTCTGAACACCTCTCAAAATGTGTTCCAAGAAAGATAAGTCTAGGTCTTCTGGATTGAGTTTGCCTTGGTTCTGAGTTCATTTAGCACTTAACAAGTTCAGACACCCATGGCTTAGCAATGGGAAATAGTATTCGAAGTGGTCACAGGTGATTTCATCCTTGTGGGAACATTCAAGAGTGAACTTGTATGCACCTAAATCACATAATCAATTACCAGATAAGGCCTCTGGACATCAAGAGAAGAAGTGAATGTGAGATGGAGGAGGCAGCTTCCAGCATTGCACAGCATATTTGTGATAGTTAACTGTTGTGTCAACTTGAGCAAAAAAATACCCAGCTGGTTGTATTAGCATGCTTCTGGGTGTGACTGAGTGATGAACTTACTGAAGAGCAAAGACACCCTTGCTGAGGGTGGCACCAACTACTAAGCTTGCAGCCTGAATGGAATAAAATGGGAAGCATGAAGAAAGTCTCACTGCTGTCTTTTCAGAGGTGCACCAGTGTTCACTTTCACCTTGGAAATCCATCTCCTGGCTTCCAGCACAGATTCTATGGCCTCCTGAGAGGGACTCAGTGAGCTCTAGGCCTTTGACTTTTGACTGGATCCTTTAGATCTCCAGCCTGCAGAGGTCCCTTTTATATTTTTCTATACCTGACTCTGCAAGTGGCCATTGTAAGCCTACCTTGTAAATTCCTCATAGAAGTGTAGATATATAGGTAGACAGATGTACAGACAGATATACAGATATATCAATATACAGATATTCATATATACAGATATATAGATACAGATCAGATGTACAGATATATCAATATACAGATATTCATATATACAGATATATAGATATATAGATACAGATTAGTAGAATAAGATATATATGTGTGTGAAATATGTGTGTGTGTGTCTTAAATCTGTTTCACCTAGTGAGATCTGATGAAACAATATTTTTTATAAGTGGAAAATGTAAATTCTAAAAATAATAGTTAATAAAAAGCATAGTATCATATAGTCAATATGTAAACCAGTAACAGTCATTTTTATCATTATCAAGTATTAAGTACTGTACTTAATGGGGCACTATACTTTTAGAAACCTGGCAGGTATAGTTGGTTTACACCACCATCACCACAAACTGATCTTTGGTGCTGCAGTGTTACAACAGCTATGGTAACATTAGGCAATAGAAAATTTGCAGCTATAGCTCATCCCTACAATCTCAATGACAGGAAAGGATTGGGCAGGAAAATCATAAGTTCGAGGGCAGCCTGAGCAATGTAGTTAGACCCTCACTCAAAAAAAAAAAACCCTGGAGAAAGAGCTCAGCAGTACAGTACTTTTGTGGCGATCTGGGTTCAATCTCCACTACCACAAAAAAAAAATGGAAATCTTTAAAATATTTTTCAGCCCTAGTATAATCTTCTGGAACCACAGTCGTTTATGCAGTCTATCATTGGCTGAAATGCTTTTTTATGTAATTTGACTTTCTTAAGTAACCTATTCCAGGCTTGAGAGTTTTGAGGAGAAAAGACAGGATCCTGATAATTCGAAATTTATCATAAGTGTAGGAGAATTTATAGGAAAAATAATTATAATAAATGGAAATTTGATGCATGAAATGTGAAGGTATTCATAGCCACCCCCTAGTTGCTTTATTTTTCTTTGCCCTTTTCATTTTTTGTAGCTCCCTAAATCCTAGTCTTGGAGACTTCACTTATTTTATGGCCTATTGAATGGCACAACTCACATGGTAATTCAGCTTCACATGGAGCTTGGGAAGGACATAACCGTCAAAGACACTTGCTTTAGAAATGTCCCTGACAGCGGCGGCCTCTACAATGTTCTGAATAGCGAACTTCTTAATGGCCTTTTCCCTGGGTACGCACTGGGCGCAGTTTGTGCAGTGAGTAGGCTGCACATGACTGTGACCCTTTTTAGCACCACCATTGTTTCTTCTGTTTTTCATCATCTTGGATGAAAGTTTAGATGCTTAGTAAGCAATTAGACTTCAAACAGTGACTGCACTTTAGCCAAATCTCCAAATGGCCTCCTCATCTCCCTTAAATGGCTATAAAAACTACAAAACACAGACAAACAGGCTTATCTCAAGGTGACCAAACTGCCTGATGCCAATTAACTAGACATGTAAGAAAGTCTTGTCACATTCCAAAGGGATGTTAGTGCTATAAAATTTGGTATTCATGGTAAGCCCTCCCCTGACTTTGTGAACTCATACAGGGGTATATAAGGAAAGAGAACAAAGTAATCAGGGCCAGCCAGCCAGCAGCCAGCAGTGTCAATGGCCTAAGCTGACTGACCACTGCAGCTTTAAATAAACCTCACTTATTTCTTCAACCTCAGTGTCCTGTGGGTAAATTTGTTGAGCATGTGTAGCAGAAGGGAAAGATAGGATGCAGCAGAGATACCTGACATAGGCTTGAGGGCAGGATTACATAAGCTCTTTGGAAGAGATTATCTGAAGTCCAAAAAATAGACACTGTTTTCCACAGAACAATAAGGTGAAAGAGAATCTCAGACAAACAAAACAGAATAAGATATTGAAATGAAGGCAACTTGGGCTTATTTTCATAAGTGAAATAAATGAGAATCATATTTATAAATATCACATTGTGTCTCTAGTATAAAAAGTAATAAGAAATGTAAGAGTAATAAAACCCAAAATGTAATTGCTATTGTCAAAAGTAGAGGAAAAGAAAATATTATGAAGAATATAACTGCACATGTGTTTAAGTGTGTAGGACTGCTAACCATATTACTAAGTGTTTGCTGGATCATTGAGCAGAACTGTTTGCAATGTCACTGTTTGAATGTCCACTTTGTGTGCTTTAATTTTGTATCTTGAACAACTATTTCTAAGATGACAGTATGTAATTTGTCAACTAGTAATTTCTTAGTGGTTTTTTTTTTGGAATTTCATATTATTGCTTCCTTTTTTCTGTTTTGCTTTTTTTCTCTCTAAATAAAATTTTTTAAAAACAGAATAAGAGCTGGGTGTGGTGGTACACACCTGTAATCCTAGTACTCAGGAAGATGAGGCAGGAGGATTGTTGCAAGTTCAAGGCCAATTTGGGCTACAAAGTGAGCTCAAGTCCAGCCTGAATTGCATAGTAAAACTTTGTCTCAAAAAGACAAAAAAAAATGAATGAGAAAGTACTAGAGAAGAAAGCCTTTGAGAAGTAAACATTCCAACTATGACAAATGCCTTAAGGAATTCTCAGGCCAAGATGATCTTCAGAAGATAACCTAAGAGTTTAATATTTCTCCTAAGATTCAGGCAGCCAACTTGACATCCAGGGACAGATGCAGAGAATCTGGGATTTAAATGTGTGTCCCTATCATATTTTCCAAGAGAAATATGAAATATGCTAAGAGAAAACTCTGAGAGGAACAGGAAAGAAGAAAAGGAGATTCAAGGCATGCACTAAGAGAAAGAGGATCATCACCTGATTGCCATCTATTTTCATTGCCAAAGGGAAGAAATCATTCAACCAAGTCATGAATCTAAATTAAAAGGAAGCTCAGATATTTCTTAATTACCTTCTTTGCTAATAGAATGCATATGACTAATCACAATGACTATAATAGAAATGACATTAATTCATTTCATATTTATGTAACACATCACTGTTTGTTTGAATTATCTCAGTTCATCATTCTAAATTCCTCTGGAAGGCAATCAATTACATTTATGTCTATTATGGAGTAATTCACACACTCAATCTGGAGCCTTACAACTAAAATAGAATGAGCATTGGAAGGGGTCAGATATTTTCAAATAGCACCATGTAGCTGTCAGCATGTTAAGCAAAATGGCTTTACATAATTATATATCGAATTTGCTTTTGCTACTGTTACTCCAAGGAAGGAATGTAGAATTTCTCCAATGAACAAGTGACCTTCCAGTCTTGGCCTTGCTCTATATCTCCCTAAGTTATGATGCAGATTAGGAAGATGAAGAAAATCTACTTTTTGTTGAATATTCTAGTGGATAAAACAGAATTTAAGACTATTGGAGTTTGCCATGGGGAGTCTGGTCAAGGTCTTTGTGGAGTAAACCAAAACCATGCGTGAGGTGAAGTACAGTCTCTCTCCTTGTGAGTTCCTTCCACTCTCCCAGCATATACATGCAAGAGGTTACAAGCCTGGATGAGAGGGAGAGCTGAGATTGGTGGAGACTTGGGAAGTGATTACTACCTGGGGGTTCCTGGGAATTTCATGAAAATCTGTCTGCATCCACTTTGAGCTAAGGAATTCATTATATAGTTTCCTTTCTCCTCTGTGAAGTAAAAGATTCTGCATGTGCCAGTAACATTCCTTAGGGCTTTGTTAGCTAAATTGTGAATCATTCTGTTCTGAGAAATAAGGGTGCTAACTCCATTACAGATTTGTTGCCCTTGCAATATCTACTTTTATCATTAGTTGGCATCCATAGGTATGTCATTCATTCATTCATTCATTCAGCTAATATTAACCAAGAGCCTACTCTGGTCCAGCTATTATTCTAGGCACTTAAAATACAGTGGTAAGGAAGGGAGACAAAAAAATTTCCCAAACGTATGCACTCATATAAACGTTTCAGATTTTGTGGAGATGAAAAGGGAATCTATAGGTGGGAAAAGATGGAAAGCAAAGGGAAAGCAAAATGAATGAAGCTATGATATGTATATGTACTAATCCCCCACAGTGTGTGTAATTATTGTGAATCATGAAAGTTTACTTAAAATGTTTCAAAGTCAGCCTTACTGGTTTTAACTTTTGAAAAGAAAACTTGAGAGATTTCCTAAATGACAAAAAGGCTGTGTCCAAATAAACTTATCAAAAACTAAACATATTCAAATGAAAATTCACTGAGTGGGGTTAACCTACTGAATAACCCAGCATGGCCTTGCCTGCCTCTCACACATTCATACCTATGTTAGCCTACAGGCAGGCAAGATCACTTACTACAAAACCAAGTTTTTTTCCATGGTGCTGGGCATGGAATAGGAGAACTTGTACATAGACAAGCACTCTACCACCGAGCCACATCCCCTGCCCCTCAAAGCTAATTTTTAATAAGCTGATAACTACTCCAGGTCATTTATTGAATATAGAACCCTATAGACTAAAAAGTTACTTGTTTCTGTCTCATAATTTCATAAAGGGGGCAACCCTCTTGGGACCCCTTCTGTCTCTCTCAGACAGAAGCTTTCTTTCTCTCAATAAATATATTCTTCTGTTTAACTTCCATTTTTCCTAAAACTCATTCTTTGATTTTAGAGAACACGAGCTCATACCGGACTATATCATTTGAGGTCTTCCACTGAGATTACTGGATGAAGACTTAAAGCTGTGTGCATACCCAAGATAAAAATGCCTGGTGTCACTGGAGAAATATGCAAATTAAAACAGCATTGAGATTTCATCTCACTCCCTTAAAGAATAGCTGCCATCAAGAAATCAACTGATAATAAATGTTGGCGAGGCTGCGGGGGGAAAGGAACACTGCCCC
This sequence comes from Hydrochoerus hydrochaeris, assembly GCA_004027455.1. Lineage (NCBI taxonomy): Eukaryota > Metazoa > Chordata > Mammalia > Rodentia > Hydrochaeridae > Hydrochoerus > Hydrochoerus hydrochaeris. The sequence goes on from PVLA01003382.1 coordinate 164,417, forward strand.
ATTGTTGGTGGGAGTGTAGACTGGTGCAGCCACTATGGAAATCATTATGGAGATTTCTCACAAGACTAGGATTGGAAGTTCCATTCACTCCAGCTATTCCCCTCCTGGGCATTTTCCCAGAAAAACTGAAAAGATTATGTCACAGTGATATATGTGCACCCATGTTCATAGCAACACAATTTGTAATAGCTAAATCTTGGAAACAAACAAAATTCTCATCAACTGCAGAGTGGATGAAAAAGATGTGGTATTTTTATACAATGGAATATTACTCAGCTATAAAAAAGGATGATCTTGAGGCCTTCATAGGTAAATGGAGACAACTTGAGACTATCCTCATAGGTGAAATAAATAAGAATCATATCTATAAATACTACATTGTGTCTCTAGTGTAAAAAGTAAATAAGAACTTTAGGAGTAATAAACCCAAAATGTGTAATTGCTATTGTAAAAGAGAGGAAAAGAAAGTGCTCTAAAGGATATAACTGCATGTATGTTTAAGTGTGTAGGATTGATAACCATATTACCAAGTTTTTGTTGGATCATTGAACAGAACTGTTTGCAGTCTCACTGTTTGAATGTCTAATTTGTATGCTTTAACTTTGTAACTTGAACAACTATTACTAAGGGGACAATATGTAACTGATCAACTAGTGATTTACTGTTAATTTTTTTTGAGATTCTGTATTATTTCTACCCTTTTTCTGCTTTGGTTTTTTCTCTTTAAGTAAAATTTTTAAAAATTAAAATAAAAAAATAATTTCATGAAGATTCTAGCTGGTCCTATCAAACAGAGGGAGAGATAGAGGCAGAGACACAGAGAGACAGATGCAGAGAGAGACAATATCATAAAATTTGCCACTGACATTCAAAATTCAAGGTATGATTTCTACACAATATGAATCACTTCCACACCTGTGATTGGACTGTGAAGGTTCAATCATATGTAGAACCTTCCTAACTCAGGAATTGTCTGTAGTAAACCATACAAAACAAAAATAGTCATTCCAAATTTAATAGGAAAAATGACAATAAACAAAGTAATACATAAGTGCACTTTATAATTACCAAAAATGAAAACAGCTTCAAAGGCATAATTCAGGCTGCTATAAGAGACAGATGGAGAGTACTTTCATCCAGAATTTTCTGAAGCTCTAAATTTAACTAGGAAGTAACCTTGTGAAGGAGGAGGTGACTACCACAAAGAGAGACCTGCACATGTGAGGAACAAGTTGGCATTTAAATATATTTTCAGGAGTAACTGTTATAGACATAAAATATGAAACACATAGAACAAATAAATTTTCACAAATTACCACTTTATTACTCATAAGTATGTTTGTCCTCAGTTTTGAACAAAAGTCTGACAAGCATCATAAACCCAAACTATTAGTCAGTTTTCAACAGATAGCAGTTCATTTGTCATAGTTTCTGTAGGTCAGAAAACTGGGAGTGGCTGATTTGGGTGCCTCTGACTTTGAATGTCACGTATCCTATGGACTCTGCCACAGCTGAAGGAAAATGGAGTCTTAACCAGGCTGAAGGATCTGTCCTCAGTCACATTCTGAGCAGACCTCAGCTCTCTGTAGGCAGAAGGTGGCAATTTCTGGCCACATGGGCCTCCATGTAGAGCAAAGGCAGAGAGAAGGTTCTGGGAAAGGTGAGAAGGGGAAGGAAAAGGAATGGAAGGAAAAGGAGGAAGAAGGAGAGGAGAAAGGGAAGGAGGAGAAAAGAAGGAAAACAAAGAGAATAAGAAGAGAAGAAAGATGAAGAAGGAGAGAAAGAAGAGAGAAAAGAGGAGGAGCAGGCAGAGGAGGAAATGGAGGAGAGAGCAAACAAAATGCAGGTCATAGTATTCATAATTTAATACCGTAAGTGACATCCTGAACCCTTCTCTGCATTCTATAATTTGTTAGAAACCCACACTCATCAACAGAGGAAGTAAATACCAGGAAGTGAGGATCTTTGGGATCTTAGCTGCCGGAGTCCAGCTGCGGCAGGGCTCAGGGGTCCCAAAGGTGGTCAGGGAGTCGGCGAGTGAGAGACAGAAGACACTGCACACCCGTCTGTGAGTGAATCTGAATCTCCTTTTTTTTAGAAGCTGGAGTATATATTTGCTAACTTTTGGCAGTAACTTAAACCCCAAGCAGGAAGCGTCCCAGGCTTAGGGCCAGGCAGGGATAATCTTAAACAATATGTGTTAATTAACTTTTTTCACCTTTGTTACACTTTAATCTTGTTACTTAATTAGCTTGGGAAATGTAAGCCAACGCACCTGGATGCCCACAGGAGGGAGAGATGGAGCGGCAGCTGTGAAGCTATCATGCCGCTCCCTATATTTTTTCCCTTATCACTTATAGGAGTATGGCAGGCCCTGTGAGGATAGCGCCCGTCTTGGGTCAAGGACTCTTCATATGAATCCAACCAGGCCTTACCCGTCATGGGCCTGCAGGACAGCAATTGGTCCTGTGCCTGTCTTAGGCGGCCAGTGGCGTAACATATGTGTCCTAGTTGCCCGTCTCTGGCTGCCTGTCCAGTGTCTTAGGGCAGCTGTCTCACAGGAATTTTGTAAATCCTCCTCCATGAGCTCTTTCATTTAAAGGTTTTGTATAAACTCTCTCATACTACTCACAGAAGGTAAAATTTCACAATTAGTTTTCACAAAGGGGTTATCTAGAGGGTTTCTAGTAACTCCTCTGGAGTTTCTATTTTTGATTTCATATTGAGTATTACATGAAAAAATATATATGTGAATTACACAAATTACAATTATCAGTCCAAAACATTACAAGATCCTTGCGCCCAATTCCCACATGCGGTGTCCTTTTCCTGGAGAAGCGATTCCTTGAAGCGCTCTCCTCCACCCATGGACCTTGTCACAAGGCGTGGATGGACTAGGACGTGGCATGGACGGAAAAGGGCGCTGCACTTAGCCATCTTGAAGTCTTCCCACCATACTGAAATTCTCATAGCCTGTCTTATTTCTCAACTAACAAAGGAGCTGCTTCCTACTAAATCTCTCCCGGCGAACCCACAATACCATCAGAAGTTCAGGGCATTCTCAACGCTGGATCTGGCCACTAAATTGATGCATTGTACTCTCCAGGTTTGTGCAATTCCAAATCGAGACGCACGAGGGCGTCAGGAACACACAGTTTGGACGTCTCGAGCCCCTCAGTTCTTTAGGACATTTAGTGTCTCAGCTCCAAACACAGAAACGGAGAGAGCAGAAGGAGGGGGAGGGGGAAAAGAAGGGGAAAGGAAGGAAGCACTGAGACCGAGAGACGGATTGAGAAAGGGATCCCAGGAGTCTTATGGCTGAGCTACATCTCCGCCCAACCCCCAACCGTTTTTTCCATTTTGAGACTGGGTCTTGCTAGGTTGCCGAGGGTGACCTTGAACTTTCAATCCTACCCCCTCAATTTATGGCCTAGCTGGCACTTTCTCTGAATCCTGATTCCTTAGTGGACTCACTTAGCCCTTTGCCCCACCCAAGAATCCTAAACTCACAATCCGGAGGCTTCTCAACCTGGACCACATTTGAACAGGCTTAGAAAGTGTTCTGCAGTCTTCCGCATTTCCCATTTCATCCTCAGGTTCCCTCAAACTTCCTCTCCTCATCCATCTTCTCACTTTTTTTTTTTTTTTAATTTCACGGATGGCACCCAGGTCCTTGCATGTGTGAAGCGAGCACTGTATTACTGAGCTACTGGCCCAGCCTTAAAGAGCACATGACTGTGAAAGGGAAGGTATTTTTCATCAGCTTTATTAAGGTATAATTTATATCTGCGTCCTACATTCACTATTAAACTATATGGTTCAATATTTTTTTAATATATTCACAAGTTACCTGGGCCACTGTTCCTGAAATCCATTTTTAAACCTTCTCACTGTTCTGAAAAGAAACCCCACCTCTGGTTGGTAACCTCATTTCATCTCACACCAAGTCCTTATCCTCAGGCCCAGGCAACAGCTGATCTGCTTTCTGTCTCTAACTGACATGCTGAGTCTAGATATTTGGTATAAAGAGTCATATTGCTGTATGATCTTTTGTGTCTAATTTCTCTCACCAGGAATGGTGTTTGCAAGATTCTCAACGCTGGATCTGGCCACTAAATTGATGCATTGTACTCTCCAGGTTTGTGCAATTCCAAATCGAGACGCACGAGGGCGTCAGGAACACACAGTTTGGACGTCTCGAGCAATCAATTTAGTGGCCAGATCCAGCGTTGAGAATCTCGCAAACACCATTCCTGGTGAATGGTGTCTGTAGCTTGTGTCAGTGTTTCATTCTTTTTCATAGCCAGATAGCTTTTCATTGTATGGATACATGATATTTCATCTATCTTTACCCATGCATGGACTTTTAAGCTGTTTTCTAACTTTTACTTGTTTGTTTATTTTTCTGGGGGTTTTTGTTTGTTTTTTGGTATCTGGGTTCAAATTTATGACCCTGTGCTTTAGCCATGCAGGCACTGTAGCAAAGCACAGCCACTAAACTGTATCTCCAGCCCTCTGTTTTCTACCTTTTTTATGAATAAGCCCTCTCTAAGGTTTTTGCACAAATTTTTGTGCATACATGATTATAGTGCTATTTTTGAAATTTTTATTTTTAATTGAAAAAATGGTGATTATCCTTAGTAATGTTGAAGGGGGTGATATTTCAACACATGTATTTAATGTGCAATACTCAGATCGGGATAACTGGTGTATCTATCACCTCAAATCTATATCATTTCTTTATGTTGGGGACATAGAAAATCATCTCTACTGACACTTTGAAATATTCACCTCATGTCCAATGGTGGTTACTCTCTGTTCTGCAAAATGGTTTGTGTGTGTGTGTGTGTGTGTGTGTGTGTGTGTGTGTGTGTGTTTTGTTTTGTTTTTTGGTCTTTTTGAGACAAGGTCTCACTATGCAGTTCAGTCTGATCTTGAACTCACTTTGTAGCCCCACACAGGCCTTGAACTTGCAGCAATCCTCCTGGCTCAGCCTCCCGAATGCTGGGATTATAGGCATGCACTATCATGCTGGGCTTGTTCTGCAGAAGGTTACAAGTTATCCTTCCTGTCCAGCTACACCTGATCACATTAACCATCCTCCCTCTTTCCCCTTCCCCACATGCTCCCTGCTCTGGTAACTACTCTCCTATTATTATAGAAGCTAGATAGAAATAGGCAGTCAGACAGGGCTAAGCCCTTTAGGGAATCAATACAGAGGATGCAAACACAACTGTGGCCCTAGGTATATCTCTCGGAGTTCAGAACTCAAGATAAAGGCAAAATGACCAGCCCTACACCCCTCCCCAAGAGATAAACAATAAATTAAGCATAACCATCAGTCACCCCAGTGAGTAGCCCAATCTTCCTGATTCATCTCTTCCTAAAAGGTCCTGGTTCTTTCCAGGTACCCTTTCTGCATGGCCTGCTTCCCCACTGAATCAATATTACCTAAGTGACTAAACTTGTAAGTTTACTGGTTGATCATAGTTTTATCCCACATTGTACCCACCTCGTGATTTTATACCCACCTCATGATTTTGCTCTATAAAACTTCTTTTGAATGTGGGATGCACAGAAACCCATTTTGCTAACCATCTCTCACTCTCTCTCAGGAGCTTTCTTTCTCAATATAATTTTCCTACTCTTAACCTCCTTTGTTCCTTAAAGTTCTTTCTTCAATTTTTGACAACACAAAGTCAGTGTATCAGTCATCTGGTAGGTTGGAAGTTCAATTTATTTTCCCTATATCACTATTCTCTGTTTCTTTGAGACCAAATTTTTAACTTTCTTTTTAAAATCTTTTTCTCTCAGGAGCATTCTACTGTGTGAACAGACTGCATTTTCTTTAACCTTCACAGGACTGCAGTTTGAAATAAAGTGGTTGGGGGAGGTCTCTCTAAGGAAGCGACCTTGTTACAGGCCTGAACCATGTGGAGGAGTGAAGTGTATAGAAGCCACAGAGGGCAGCCAGTGCAAGGCCCTGACACGAGGGCATCTAACATGGTCAAAGAATTCCTCTGAGGCTGCTCCAGTGCAGCTAAATAACACCCACTTTTCTTCTCAGAGGAAAGAAATAGCAATTCCCAAGGATGACTGACCTGGTTGCAAAGTTCAGAGGCTACAAAGGGGAGGAGGGAGCCTTGGAGTGAAGACCAGTGAGTGACTCACCACCCACCACCAAGTGGGCAGATGGGAAAGGGTGGGTGTGGACTGGAGGTGTGAGACTGAATAACAGCCAGGTGGATAGGGGGTAGAATAGCAAGAAGGGTCAACACTGGCTTTAGAGACTCAAATGTTGCCATGCAAGCCTGGAATTCCCCCAGGGAGGTCGTAATCATGCGTATCCCAACTCATTTCCTCTAGTCTCTTCTAATAGCTCAGGTCTGAGCTTAAAAATCACAGTAACTAGATTCAGACTCAGTGGCACAGGCCTGTAATCCCAGCACCCTGGGAACTAAACAAGGAGGATCACAAGTCTGAGTTCTTGCTGTCTGGGCAATTAGAGAAGATTTTGTCTCAGAATAAAATATAAAAAATAAATAAAATAGGAACATCGCAGAAGTCTGCATCAGGGGTAAGCTACCTGGAACCTCCCCTGTGCACCCGCCCTGCCACCAGGAACATCCAGGAAGCCTGCCTAAGGTGTAAGCTGCCTGGAACCTCCCCTGAGGGTGCATCCTGCCACCTAGAACATCTCGGAAGCCTGGCCCCAGTCTGAAAACTGCCCTGGACTGCTTTTGCTGGACCTACCCTCCCACCTGGAACATCAGAAGATCTCAGCAGGCTCCAATCAGTGTGAAAAAAATTTGGAACTTTGCTCCCAGGCAGCGAACCTTGGACTGCAGCAGATTAACCGTATCAGTGTGGTGAGTATTCCCCTAAAATAGAGGTGTACAGGGGATAAATAGGGCCAGTAGTAAAACCCCCTCCAACTAACAGTAAGACCTTGGTGAGTCTGAAAAGAGTGTGTGTGATCCCCTCCTACACATAGAAAAATCAGGCAGAGTGAAAATGACAAAACAAAAAAGCAAAACTCAGTCTCAAACATATAGTTCACCAGAAACAAGTACAGGAGACACTGAAATAGAGGACCCCAAAAGTAACGCACCAGGAATCTCTGAAAAGACAGCGAGTGAAACAAAAAAACAACTCCATCAGACTATAGAGGAAATCAAATTAGAAGTACTCTCCCATGTAAACATAGAAATAACAACCTTAGTAAAGGAGTTGTTGAATGCAGCTAAATAAGAAATAGAGAAAAAAGTACATGACTATCGGAAACTGATTGAAATCTTGAATGAACAATATAGAAAACAAGCAGAATTCATGAAACAAACTCAAAGAGACATGAAAGAAACAAAAAAATTCTATTGAAAGCATGCAAAACTACCTAAAGGAAACTAAGGATAGGATTTTGGACCTTGAGGACAGGATCACAATTAGTGATCAGGAAAGAATAGAACTTTGAAAAATAACAAAGCAGCATGAAATGACAATCCAGAAGCTTCAAGGTGATGCCAAGAGCAACAATATAAGATTAATGGGCATTAGAAAAGATACAGGAGTCCAGGCAAATGACATACATAAAGTATTTACAGAAATAATAGCAGAAAATTTCCCAAAAATGGGGAAAGAATCTGATATGCAGATAAGTAAGGCATATAGAACACTAGACAGTCACAATCAACATAAATCCACACCCAGACACATAATAATTAAGATCTCAGACATACAGCATAAAAAGAGAATACTAAAAGCTGTCAGAGAAAAGACACAACTCACCTATCAAGGAAAGCCAATTAGATTCACGACAGACTTTTCAGCACAAACCATCAAGTCAAGAAGTTTGGGGCTGGGGATTTAGCTCAGTGGCATAAGCACCTGCATCGCAAGCACGAGGTAATGAGTTTGATCCCCAGTAATGATAAAAAAATAAGAATAAATTAAAAAATTTTTAAAAAGAAGAGCTTGGAGTGAGGTATTTCAAGCCCTGAAAGAAAACAACCTTTGACTGAGACTGATGTACCCAGCAAAACTTTCATCCAAGTTTAATGGAGCAACAAGATACTTCCATGACAAAGAATAACTAAAAAAATTTATGTCCACCAAACCAACCCTAGAAAAAGTACTGAAAGACATACTAGACAGAGATAAAAGTGACCACAATCCCCAAAACAATAGAAAGAAACCACCAGGTAGGATAAGCAATTAAATAAGAGGAAAAGCAGAACGAAACAACTGCAGCATAACATGGCAAAGCCGAGCCAGTACATATCAGTGATATCCATAAATATAAATGCCCTCAATTCACCTATAAAAAGAAATAGATTGACAGAATGGATCAAGAAACAGGATCCCACAATATGCTGTATACAAGAAAAAACTCTGACCCAAAAGGAAACTCATAGATTAAAAGTCAAAGGATGGAAAACAGTATTCCCTACAACAGGAACCCAGAAAAAGCAGGGGTAGCTATTCTATATGCAGACAACATGAACTTCAAACCTAAAATGATTAAAAGAGATAGAGAAGGTCACTACATACTTGTTAGTGGAAAAATTCAAGAGGAAGAACTAACAATTATAAATATATATGCACCAAATATAGGAGCACCCAACTATATAAGAGAGATACTAATGGACAGGAAAAACCAATTACACAAGAATATAATTATAACAGGGTATCTTAACAGGCCATTGTTACAAAGAGATAGATCAACTAGACAAAACGTCAGCAAAGAAATAACAGAACTGAATCATACCTGTGAGTAGTTGAACTTAGTAGATGTTTACAGAGTGTTCCACCCAACTACATCAGAATACACATTCTTCTAAGTTGAACATGGGACATTCTCCAAAATAGACCATATATTATCCCATAAAACATTCTTATGTAAATGTAAAGATATTGAAATCATCCCATGCATAGTATCTGACGATAGCACACTGAAATTGGAAATTAATGGCAAAAAATTATAACACCTGCATAAATACATGGAAATTAAATAACAACCTTTTGAGCAAACAGTGGGCTACAGTTGAAATTAAAGAAGAAGTAAAGCAATATCTACAATTCAATGAAAATATAGAAACAACATACTGCAATCTGTGGGATGCAATGAAAGTGGTCTTAAGAGTGAAACATATAGCAATAAATTGTCATATCAAGAAAACAGAATGAGCACAAATAAACAATCTAATGCTCCATCTCAAGCTTCTAGAAAAAGAAGAGCAAGGTAAACCCAAAGCTCATACAAGAAAGGAAATTGTAAAGATTAGAGCAGAAATCAGTGTAATTGAAACTAAAAAAAAAAAACAAAGAATTAATGAATCAGAAAGCTGGTTTTTTGAGAGAATACACAAAATTGACAAACCCCTAGCTAACCTTATCAAGAAAAAGAAAGAAAAAACCCAAATTCACACAATAAGAACTGAAAAGGGAGAAATTACTACAGATCCCATGGAAATTTAAAAGATCATGAATGCCTACTTTGAAAATCTCTACTCACATAAAGTAGAAAACACAGAGGAAATGGACAGATTTCTAGAAATATATGAACTCCCAAAGCTCAACCAAGAAGATATAGCAATTTTGAACAACCCAATATCAGCTACTGAAATTGAAAATGTAATTAAAAACTTACCAAAAAGAAAAGCCAAGGACCAGATGAATTCACAGCTGAATTCTACAAGAAATTTAGAGAAGATTTGATGCCAATACACCTTAAACTCTTCAATGAAATTGAGAAGAAAGCAATCCTCCCTAAATCATTCCTAGATGCAAGTATTACTCTGATACCAAGACCAGAGAAAGTTCCAACCAAAAAAGAGAACTATAGGCCAATCTCACTAATGAACATTGATGCAAAGATTCTCAACAAAATACTGGCAAATAGAATGCAGCAAATCATCAAGAAGATTATACATCATGACCAAGTGGGGTTCATTCCAGGAATGCAGGGACGGTTTAACATACACAAATCAATAAATGTAATACACCACATCATCAGAGCCAAAAACAGAAACCACATGGTCATCTCAATAGACGAGAAAAAGCTTTTGACAAGTCCAACATGTTCATGATAAAAACCCTTCAGAAACTCAGAATATACAGTGTCTACCTCACTTATAAAGGCCATCTATAACAAACAAACAGCCAACATTATACTAAATGGACAAAACCCAAAAGCTTTCACTTTAAAATCAGGACCAAGACAAGGATGTCCACTGTCACCACTGCTTTTCAATATAGTTCAGGAAACATTAGCCAGGGCAATCAGACAAGAGAGAAATAAAAGGAGTAAAGATAGGAAAGGAAAAAGTTAAATTATCACTTTTTGCAGATGACATGATACTCTACATAGAAGACCCAAAAATCTCCATTAAAAGACTGCTAGAGGTAATAAACAAGTTCAGCAGTGAAGCTGGACACAAAGTCAATGCTCAAAAATCAATAGCATTCCTGTACACAAACAAAAAACTCACTGAGAGAGAAATTATGGAAATATCACCTTTACAATAACATCTAAAAAAATGAAATACTTAGGAATCAACCTAACTAAAAGTGTGAAAGACCTATATGCTGAAAATTATACTATGCTGAAAAAGGAGATTGAAGAGGATATTAGAAAATGGAAGGACATTCCTTGCTCTTGGTTAGGAAGAACCAACACTGTGAAAATGGCCATACTCCCAAAACTGTTATACAGATTTAACCCAATCCCAATCAAAATACCATTGACATACCTCACAGATCTAGAGAAAACACTCCTAAAATTCATTTGGAACCAGAAGAAACCTAGAACTGCAAAGGCAATTCTAGGCAACAAAAGCAAGGCAGGAGGCATCTCAATTCCTGACTTGAAACAGTACTATAAAGCCACAGTGATAAAATCAGCTTGGTACTGGCAAAGAAATAGACCTGAGGATCAATGGAACAGATTAGAAGATACATGCACAACTACAAAGACACTCAGCCACCTGATATTTGACAATGGGGCTAAATATGTCCACTGGAAGAAGGATAGTCTCTTTAATAAATAGTGTTGGAAAAATTGGCCCTCTACATGCCAAAGACTGAAACTAGATCCATGCCTATCACCATGCACAAAACGAAAGTCTAAATGGATCAAAGACCTCAATATTAAAACAGAAACACTAAATCTACTGGGAGACAAGGTAGGTAGAAGTCTTGGAGACATAGGGGTAGGCAGAGAATTCATGAACAAAATGCAAACTGCATTGCATGGGAAACACTTCAAAGAATCAACAAATGGGATCTCACATTATTGAAAAGTTTCTGCACTTCGAAGGAAATCACCAACAGAGTGAAAAGAAAACTAACAGAGTGGGAAAGAATTTTAACCAGCAACCCCTCAGACAAAGGACTTGTGTCCAGAATATATAAAGAATTGAAAAACTTCAATCCCCCCAAATTCAAAGACCCTCTCCAAAAATGGGCATCTGAGATGAACACACAGTTCTTAGAGAAAGATACACAAATGGCAAACAAATACATGAAGAAATGTTCACCATCACTGGTCACTCGAGAAATGCAAATTAGAACAGCATTGAGGTTCCACCTCACTCCAGAAAGAATAGCTGCCATCAAGAAATCAACTGATAACAAATGTTGGTGAGGCTGCGGGGTAAAAGAAACAGTGCTGCACTATTGATGGGAATGTAGACTGGTGCAACCATTATGGAAATCCATATGGAGAATTCTCAGAAGACTAGGATTGGAAGCCCAATTCAATCCAGCTATTCTCCTCCTGAGTATTTTCCCAGAAGAACTGAAAAGTTCATATCACAGTGATATATGTGCACCCATGTTCATAGCAGCACAATTTGTGATAGCTAAATCCTGGAAACAACCAAAATGCCCATCAACTGCCGAGTGGATGAAAAAGATGTGGCATTTTTATACAATGGAACATTACTCAGCTATAAAAAAGGATGATCTTGAGGCTTTCATAGGCAAATGGAGACAACTTGAGACTATCCCCATTAGTGAAATAAATAAAAATCATATTTGTAAATATCATATTGTGTCTCTAGTGTAAAAAGTAAATAAGAACTACAAGTGTAATAAGAGCAAAATGTGTAATTGCTATTGTAAAAAAGAGAGGAAAAGAAAGTGCTCTAAGGGATATAACTACATGTATGTTTGAGTGTGTAAAATAGATGATCATATTGCTGAATCTTTGTTGGATCTTTGAGCAGAACTGTTTGTAGTCTCACTGTTTGAATGTCTACTATGTATCCTTTAACTTTGTAACTTGAACAACTACATGCAAAATGACAATATGTAAGTTATATATGACTTTTTTTTTTTTTTTGGCAGTACCGGGGATCAAACTCAGGACCTTATGCTTGCCAGGCAGGCACTTATGCTACTGAGCTAAATCCCCAGCAATATGTACTTTATAAACTAGAGATTTCTTAGTGGGGTTTTTCTCTTTTTTCCTTTTTTTTTTTTTATTTCTTTCTTTTGGAATTCTGTATTCTTGCTACCCTTTTTTTCTGTTTTTCTTTTCTCTTCTCTTTAAATAAAATTTTAAAAATGTATAATTGCTATTGCAAAAAAAAGGAAATAGGAATAAAAGATATAGCTGCATGTATGTTTAGGTGTGTGGGACTGATAACCATATTTCTAGGTTCTTGTTGGATTGTTGAACAGATCTGTTTGCACTCTCACTGCTTCAGTGTTCACTTTGTGTGCTTTAATTTTGTGACTTGAAAAACTATTTCTAAAAGAACAATATGTAATTTATCAACTAGTGATTTCTTACTGTTTATCTTTTTATTGAAATTCTTTAATATTTCTATCCTTTTCTGTTTTTTTCTCTTTAAATAATAAAAATTAAAAAATAAATAAATAAATTAAACAAACAAATAAAACATATTAGGGAAGTATCTCAGTGTAAAGCTCATGGGTTCAACGTCCAGTTGACAAAAACAAAAACAAATAAACAAAAAACATGTCTTATATTTAGAAGTTTAAGAACTCAATCTCCAGAGAAAGAGTAGAATAGTAATTATTGGAGACTAGGAAAGGATGAGGGAAGAGGGAAAGAGGGAGAGTGGATAATAGATGCCAAATTGTACTTAGATAGAAGGATTCATTCCTACATTCTACAACATAATGGCAGGATTGTAGTCTACAATAGCACACTATGTTTTATGAAGAACTGGAGGGTAGGTGTTTGAAGGCTCCAAAGAAACACACACACACACACACACAGAATATGGAATTGTTAATTATCCTGATCAGATAATTGCACATCATATACATGTACACTGTGCTTTAGACACATGGATACTGGTTATGTGCCAATCAAAGAGAGCAGTAAACTTTGTTAAATCCTGCTTTTCTGACTAGGCCATGTCATGCCCTGCCTATCCCGAGCATCGTTCACGAGTCAGTCCAGGGTTTGTAGAGTGTTGATCTGAAAGTCCTACATTGCTGAGTCCTCAGAGCCAGCAAGCCCAGAGGACAGTGTTTACCATGAATAGACTTTCTCTTTGCATGTCTTGGGGTCAGGGAAGGGCAGTGGCTTTCCAGGGGAGTCCAGGTATAAGTGTGCATTATTTGGATGGTCAGGATTCCACAAATCTATGTAAGGTCCTGCAAGGAGCAGCTAAAACAAGGAAAAGGAAGGAGAATTTTCTGCAGATTCCTGAAGAAAAAGCTACATCTCCAGATGCTTTCCAGGTATTTGAGAACAAAGCAATGTAGATGTTCCTCTTTAACATTTTTTTTCTATTACTGAGGACTGAACCCAGGGCTTTCACACTAAGCTATATCTCCAACCCTTTGTGGGTGTTTTGTTTTGTTTTGTTGGGAGTTTGGAGGGTTGTTTGTTGAGGCAGGTTCTCACTAAGTTGCTAAATTGCCAGGGCTGGGCTCTCATTCATGATCTTCCTGTCTCAGCCACCTAGAATGCTGGAATTACATGTGTGTATCACAGTGGCTAGCTAAAGTCTTCTCATGAAATGAGTTAGGACTGAGGGTGTAGCTCCATGGGAGAGAATCCATCTAACATGAGTGAAGCCCTGGGTCCCATTCCAGAACCAAAAAAAAAAAATCAATAAATAAGTTAAAGCAATTTTCCATTTCCCCTTGAGGGTCAAACCTTAAGAAATTCGCACAAGCCTGAAGCTCCTTCCCATACAAATGCACATTTGCAGTTACTCTGATAATGAGACTTTCCTCTGTAATTAAACACACAGCTTGAGCTCAGGTAGTTTGGACTAAAACTCTAGACAACTTGCTCACTGGGTCACTTTGGACAAGATCTTTAGTTCCTCTGCCTCCCTTTTCTTTTGATAAAAGGTCCTGTAAGATAATACCAATATTGGTTCTCATTGGATTACTGGCTGTTTAAACACTATAAATTATATGGAGGGAACCAGGATTCATGTAGCAAACAGTGAGGTCTCGATGATCAATATTATTGTTGGTGACTCTGATTCATGTACTTTTTAGGAGTACATGAACCTGCGTAGGCTGTGTTTTAAAGTCGGGGGAAAGAGGTGGGGTAACTGAGACAGAGCTCTAACGGTTAAGGGTTAGACTCCTTGAATCACTAGGTGATTCCAATGGAGACAAGTGTTAAACCTAAACAGTGCTATTTTTAACTGGCTCTGAGTGGCAACTTAGGGACCCCAGCTCTCTGCATCCTGGGGAAAGCAGGGGAAGTAGTTTGCAGCTTGAATTTGGATTTCTGGGAATTTGGGAGGCCTCTGTAGACTCTGCTAAAGGAAGCTCCTCTGGGAGCTTATTGTTTAGAGGCCTCTGGAGGTCTGCAGCATACCTCGTGCTGTTCAGCATTGTTCCCTTCAGTGGAAAGAAACTCTGGCAAGACTGATTACCGGTGTCTTCTCTAACCTGCTCAAATGAAGAGAGCTACAGTTTGGATCTGAACTGTCATCCAAAGACCCCATGTAGCCAGGTATGGTGGCACACACCTGTCATCCCAGTTCTCTGGGAGGCTGAAGCAGCAGAATCACTGTTTGCTACAGACAGCTAAGTTAGGTAGAAATATTATAAGCAGTCAGACAAGATTAGGCCTTCAAAGGAGCGAGGGCTGACGGCCAGATACACTATAACTATGGGGAGGCAGGCACCCTCCCTGGGGGCCAGACCTCAAGACAAAAGATGCAGCAAATGCACGCACATACTTCCCCTGAGGATAAACAGGCATTAATATTCTGAATAGGTATCTATCACGTTGAGAAAACCAGGAAGAGCTGCTGACCCAACCCTTTCCAGGAGACGCTCTTGTTTCCTGCCACTAGCTACATGACTTGCTTCCCCATTTGATGCTAAGGTTGACTATAGTTTAGACCCACCTCAGGCCCACTTTGTGATTTCCCATTTTTCTTCACTTTGAACCTGCCTCACCTTGTGGTTTTGCTCTATAGAAATCCCTACAAAAGTCAGGGACCATTAGCCTGGCATGGTGGCTCACGCCTGTAATCCCAGCACTGGGGAGGCTGAGGCAGGAGGATCATTGAGAGTTCAAGACCGGCCTGGGCTACAAAGTGAGCTCAAGGCCAGCCTGAACTGCATAGCAAGACCCTGTCTCAAAAAGACCAAAAAAAAAGGTCAGGGACCTTGGCAACTCTCTCATGACTCCTTCTGCCTTGCTGTCTTTCCCCAGCAAATATATTCTGCTGTTAACCTTCACTGTTCCTACAATTCAGTCTGTGATTTTAGAGGACATGAATTCATACCAGATATCTAGTAAGTTGGGAGTTTCTTTCTCCTGTATCACTACCATGATATATTGTACTACCATGGGCCCAAATCAATAGGCCCAGGTGTTCTTGGACTGAAACCTCTGAAACTATAAGAAAAAACAAACAAACACATTAATAAACCTTATTTCTCTTTAAATTGGTTACCCTGGGTATTTTGAAACAGAATCACAAAGCTGAGTAATAGTATGTGCTTATGTTGGTATCTGCCTGACCTGTTAGAGGACTCATTTATTCCTCTGTGGGATATTTGTGACTTTCCACAGAATGTAAAGAGAGGAGCAAGCACCCAGAGGAGCTTTGCTATACAGGGGGCCTACACAGAGGAATATGGGCACTGAGGGAAAGCAAAGAAGGCTCTCTGGAAGACGGTTCACTAAGCTGAGATAGCAAGGAGGGAGAAGGTGGGAAGATGAAGGAGAAAGAATCTTCCGGGCAGAAAGTGCAGTAAGTGGAAAGCGTCTAGAGGGCTGGCATTGTAGTCCCTCTGAAAGGCTGATCTTTCTGCCAACAAGATCTGTAAAGCAGAGGATTTAAATATTTTTCTTTCTTTTCTTTTCTTTGTATGTGTATGTGTGTGTGCTGAGATCAAACCTGGGGTCTCATGAATGCTAAGCATGTACTCTATCTCTGAGCTACATCCCCAGCCCTTAGTGAATTAGTTTGAAAAGTACTGGGGTGGCTGTGTAGCTCAGAGGTAGGGTGTGTGTTTAGCATGTGCAAGACCTGAGCTCAATCCCCAGCACCTTTCCCTCAATTATTTACTGTTTGTTGTAACTTTTCCAGAAGTGTTAACATCACAGAAGAAGGGAATTTACGCATCTTGTTGCCCAGTGTATAACTACGCACTTAGCACTGGTGTGCTGGAAAATGTTTAATAACTAGCTCTTAAGGAAAGGGGAAGGAAATCCTGATTGGTAGAGTCTGCCAGTTCCCATTGTTGCCAGAGGATTCCATGTGCCTTTTGTCTCACCCAAAGAACTGGCTGGGACAACTGGTGAACACACAACTTTTGTTCAAAGTACAGAAAAATTCAACATGAAGGAAGAAAAGGACAAGATGGGAAAAAGTGAAATAAAAGAAAAAAAGGAAAGACTGCAGAAAAGAGAACAGCAGAAGGCTGCTGCAAAAAGATGAGGACAGCAGTGGCAGTGGGGTCGGTTGTGGCCCGCAGCCTTTTATATCCTTCCATATCCGGTCTGTGGGAAAATGCTCTCCCACATATCCTGCCAGTGACTGACAGGTCACATCCTGTTGTTGGCTCTCAGGAGGTGCCACAGCAGGAGTGAGAGAATGGTGACCACGTGATCAATGGCCGCCATCTTTGCTGTCCTCTTTCTGATGTCAGATCCAGGCCATCCCACACAGAACCCTGTGTGACAGACAAATCTCTGTGATTGACAGGCTGTGGCTGATTTTACAGCTGCTTTACCATGCTCTAATCTCTTACCTCAACATCATGCCAGTGCTCAAAAAACTAGGGACTTCTGCTTGGGTACAGCTCAGCTGTAGAAAACATTCTTTGCATGCCAGAGGACTTGAGTTTAATCCTGAGTAATGCCAAATAAAAGTGTGAGGCCTCAGATATCCAATTTCGGAATTGAAGCTACTCAGTCTATACCTTTTTTCCTGTTCACCTATCCATTATGTATTTCATTTATTATAGATCCTCCAGGGTACAGGGAAATTTCCTTTACATCTTCATTTAGTGGGAGAAATTATCTACCTGCCTGGGGTCACCTTTATAAATGAACTAATCCCATTCATGAAAGAGAAGTCTTCATAACCTAATGAACTCCCAATATGTGCATTTCTTAATACTATTACAGTTAAGTTTCAGTACATAACTGGTGGGAGGTGCTTGTCACAGTCAGACCATAGCATCTCCCTTTATCACTACTCTTATGCACTTTCTGAGGCACAATACTCAACACCCACAACTTAAACAAGAAGTTTATTTTGGCTCACACTTCAGTTCACAGTCAGCTGGCTTAAGGGCAAGACACCATAGCTGGGAGGAATGGTGGAAGAAAAGGTGCTCACAACATGGTGGCCAGGAAGTAGAAAGAGATGGAGACACAGGACAGGAAGCAGACAGAGAAGGGAAGAACCCTCCCAGGCCATACCCACAATGATCCAGCTCTTCTGAACAGACTCTACCTCCTGAAAGTAAGTCAGCTATAAACTCCCATAATCCATTTGCCTTTATAAAGCCCCACCTGTGAGCACCTGAGCTTCTTGGAGGTCATCTAGATATAAACCATAACATTATTTAATGAGATAACCACAACATGTGTTGTACTGCCATTATCACTTTTTGCACATAGAAATTAAGATGAGATGGGAAATCATGTGTTGTTTCAATGGTACCTTATTAAACATGTTTTGGGTTTTATTGTTGTGGTTTGGTTTGGTTTGGTTTGGTTTGGTTTGGTTTGGTGGTTGTGGTACTGGAGATTGAACACAGGACCTTCATACGAAACTATATCACTATCCCTTTTTATTTTGAGACAGGGTCTTGTTAAGTGACTAAGATGTTAAGTTATCCAGGTTGGGTTCAAACTAATTACCTGCTTGCTACAGTAGCCCAGAGCACTGGGATTACAAGTGTGTACTACCACACTGGCTTCCTCCCTTTTTTTACATTCAGCAATGCATCCTGGAAATGATCCCTCCCCTGGCTCATTAAATTCTACCCTTACTATGTCCCCAGTCTTTCGCTGGAAGATCAGAGTTGTGCTGTCTAGCATGGACACATGACCCCTGAGCCCTTAAAATGGAGCTGTTGGATCTAAAAGGGTGAGTATATAATTTTATCCAATTATAGTTCATTTTAATTTGAAAATTGAAAATAATAGATTTTGAAAAATTTTAAGCACAGTAGAAACAACTTGTTTATGTGAACTTTCTTTTTTATTCATTTATTAGTAGTACCTGTTTGTAGTATACAGTATTTACAGTAAATCATATACATACAAGTTTAAATATTACATTGTTTCTCTTATGTGTGAAACCCACAATATGAATAGAAAGCAAAATAAAAATAGATAATTGGAAGTAGAGAAAAAGACCTTTTTCAAATGGAAAAAGTATCAAGAGATGTCAAAAAAGAGGGAGGAAAAGGAAGGAGATGAAAAAGGAATTAAGATTTGTTATGTACAAACACCAACTCCACACAAGAAATGTGAACCTTTGTAAACTGTAAATTTCATGACATTTAAATATGGATCCAGTGATTCCTATAAGAATTCAGCAGTATTTGAACTGATATATAAAATGTTTGTGAAGTACACACCAGATTTTGAGGATGGAGTTTTTAAAAATATAATGTGATCATATGAATAGTTACTTTGAAGAAAGACAATATGACAGCCAGTGTTGATTTAATATCATCTTGCTCTGAAGTCCTACCATGCTTTTGTTTTTCTATTACCATTGGTTCTATCACATTGTGTCTTATTGGATTTTAATATGTATGATAGTAAAAACAAAATTTTTATGGAAAATGAGATAATATAGCAGCTATTGTTCATCTTTGGTTATTTGGTTCAGAATGCCTTGGAATGCTTTCATTCTCTTGAGTTGTTTTTTTCTACTTCGTTATGTTTGACATTATTGTGTGTAAAGCTAAGCTCAACTATTTCAAAGAAAGAGACATTATGATAGCTACTGTTAATATCCAATTATCTTGTTGTGAAGTGCTGTGTTGTTTACATTGTTCTGTTCTGATCTGCTTAGATCTGTCCTCTTTTATTTTATTCTCTTTAAAATAAAAAATTAAATAAAAAATAAAAATGTACAATATTTAATTAGTACAGTTGACTCCCCTTACCACTGGAAACTTTGTTCCAAGACCTCAGTAGATTTCAGAAACTGAGGGTCACACTGAACTCTTTATATACTGTTTTTCTTATATGTACATCTGGGATAAAGTATAATTTATAAATGAGTCACAATGAGAGATTAACAACACTAACAACAAAATAGGACACATAAAAATATACTGTAATAAAATTTATATATGTGTGATCTTGCCTCTTTCTCCTCCTCCTCCTCCTTATTCTTCCTCTCTGTCTCTCTCTCTCTGTCTCTTTCTCTCTCTCTCAGAAATGGTTACTGCAGGGTGTGGTGGCTCATGCCTTTCCCAGCACTCAGGAAGTTGAGGCAGAAAGATCATTGTGAGTTCAAGACCAGTCTGGGCTACAAAATGAGCTCAAGTCCAGCCTAAACTGCATAGTGAGACCCTGTCTCAAAAAGACAAAAAAAAAGAAAAAAGAAATGTCTACTTGAATACAATATAATTCAATTATAGTAGATCTGATAACTGCTATAGCTACTTAGTAACTAACAAGAGGGTAGCATATACAATGTGGGTGCACTGAATGAAGGAATGATTCAAATCCCAGGTAGGATAGATCAGGTTGTGCCCCAACCAAACCAATTTTTCTATCCCTCTTCAGTCAGAAGCCACCACTCTTTTACTGTTCCTTGATGAGAGGTACATTTTTTTGTCTCCTAAAATGAATAAGAAAGAAACCAGCACATGAAATGGAACATTTAAAAGATAAATTTCTCTTTTTTTTCTCTTTAGACACAAGTGGCTTCTCCAAACTTCCTCAGTCCTACAGCATAAACTTCTGCTCTCTCCCCACCAACCCAGATGAAAGAAAAGAATAAGTGGATGCTGGCACCAGGATGCCAAAGTGCGCTTTCATTTCCCCAGAGAAGAGGGAGATGGTGGGCAGGTGTTCAGGAAATGACGTCTATTGTCTCAATTCCCTAGCCCCACTGTTCTTTGTTATAAAAGATCTTAAAGGGGCTAGGGATTTATCTCAGTGGCATAAGCACCTGCCTTGCAAGCGTGCGGTCATGAGTTTGATCCCCAGTACCAAATAAAAAAATAAAAAATTAAAGATCTTAAGCACCTGTGCAGGATGAGATGGTGATTTAGGTGACGTGGTTCCTCCATTTCTTTGGAGCTAACTTTGAGTAATCCTTTTTATCACAGTAAATAGCCTCCTTTGACTGGGTCAGCAGCAAGCAAACATATCTGAACACATAGTCCTAAGTGGCCAGTAACAAGAACACCTGCTATTTGCCTTTCTCTACCTGACTTACCTCACTTTACATAGTGACCTCCAAGAAACTGCTTTTACCCATACTATTTACTTGTTTCATAAGCAGCTACAGCAGATAGAAGTTAATATTCAGTCAGAGAGGAGCTGGACTCTCAAAGAAGTCAGCACAAAAGTAAAGACATCAGAGTTGTGGTTGGAGATGCATCGGAAGACCAGGCCTCAAAATAAAGATGCAGGGGCCAGCCCTAACGTGCCTCCCTAAGAGACAAGCAGTAACTTGGAATTAAACTATATCTGGACTGTAATAAACCCAGACATCAGTCACCCATGGAGTGACCAGACTAAATGGACTCATCCCTTCCCAAAAATGTCTTTGTTCTTTGCTGTGTGTCTCCTTTCCCTATTGGATAGATATTAGCTAAGTAGCTATAGGTGTAATCCTATAGGTTGATGTTGTACCCACATTGTGCCTTTGCTGTATAAATTATCCCTGACAAAAGGCTTCCAAGGCAACCTACTTTCAGGTCCCTTCCTGTCCCTCAGGAGCTCTCAAATAAACCTTTCCTGCTTTTAACCTCCCTTGTCCCTGGAATTCATTCTTTGACACTGGGAGGGACAGTGAACTTGGCACATCTGACTTTTAGCAGGTCGGGAGTTATAGTTCTCCTATATCTAGTGGGTCCTGTGTGTATAGGAAATAAGTCAGAATTCAAGGAGACAGACCCCAACTCTGGAATCTGTTCCCCTTTAGCCCGACCCGGGCATTCAGGCTAATCCGGCACAGATGGGGCTTTTACATCAATAAGAACTGAGCCGTCAGAGCCTCTCCCCCACCTTCCAGGAACACCAATGGAGCAGCAGCTAAAGACAATGAAACAACTCAGTTACCAGTAATACTAATTGTGGGCTGGATTCCTGCATTCTCTGGTTTAGGGGTGGGGCACAGCATTCCAGCCTGCTGCACTGAGCAAGGCAAGCCAGGAGCTACAGGGGCTGAAATCTCTGCTCAGACCTGGGGACTCTGAGTCTAGTTTGCTTTAAAAACAAACTCACTGGATGTAGCTCTGTGGTACAGCTCATGTTTAGCATGTTAAAAACTCTGAGACTGATCCCCAGCACCAAGCGATTTAAAAAAAGGAAAACAAAAATAAAACTTCATCTATGCTCAAGATAAAATCACCCCTGCCCTAGGATGTTACATTTGAAAAGAAGAGCCCAATGAAGTGACTTTAATATTTTTTTCTCTTCAATTTTTTTAAATTGAAAGCTAGCTATATATAGTTGTAAGATACAAGCCAATGCATTGATAAACATCTATATTGTGCAACAATCAATATAAGTCCATTAACATTTCCATCACTATGCCTGCTTTTTTGTGATAAGAACATTATTTAAATGTACTGGTTTAGCAACTTTAAAATATACAATATTTAATAGCAACCATGTTCAACATGCAGTGGAATAGAACACTGGAATTTTCCTATAAATGAAGGTCTGCATTTCAGTCAGCACCCCTTTTTCTACATTACCTACCATACCCACAGACTCTGATAAATGCCATTCCACTCTTCTGTAAGATTGACATTTTTAGCTTTAACATATAAGTGTTATGTGTCTGTGTTATGTGTCTGTTTCTGGCTTATATCACTTAAAAATAATGTCTTACAAGATTATCCAGATTGTTGCAAATGACTGAATTTCCCTCTGTATGGTATCCTTTGTGCACAAGTATTAACATTTTGCTCATCTTTTCCTCCACTCCTTGAGAGCTGGAATATTTAGAGCAATTGTGTGTGTGTGTGTGTGTGTGTGCGCGCGTGCGTGTACGTGTGCGTGTGTGTGTGTGTGTGTGTGTGTGTGTGTGTTTCTGAGAACTAAACCCAGGACCTTGACACTGAACTGCATTCTCAGCTCTTTTTATTTTTTTATTTTGAAGCAAGTTTTGCCAAGTTGTCTAGGCTGGGCTCAATTCTGACATCTTTCTGCTTCAGTTCTTCTGAATGCTAGGGACATGAGTATACACCATCATATTCAGTTAAATCAATTCTGTTTTTATTGCATATTTTCTATTCTTTTCAAAAAAATTTTATTAGTCCACATTTTCAGTACATAATGATTACATTCCTTGTGTGGAGTTGGTACATGAACATAACACATCTCCTTTCTTTATCTCCTTCTCTTCTTTTTCTCTGCCTCTATCTCTTGATACTTTTCCCATTAGAGAAAGATCTCCCTACTTCCTGTCATCTGTTTTATATCACAACAGGGTGACTATAATTAATAGTAAGTGTATTCTATTTTTCAAAATAATTAAGAAAATATATTTTAAATGGCTTACCACAGAAAAGCAGATGATAAAGTTGGACAAGGTGGTACATACATATAATCCTAGAACTCTAGGGGCCTGAGTTAAAGGTCAAGCTGAGCAACTTTTTTGAGACATTGTCTCAAAAAAAATTTTTTTCAGAAAGGATTGTTGATATAGCTTGGTGTAAAGTCCCCAGGTTCAATTCCCACTACCAGAAAACAAAATAGGTAAGAGCATGATGGAAATGTTAATTAACTTAATTCAATCATTTCATATATACATACATCATAACATTACATTGTACTTCATAGGTATACAGTTGTGATGTCAATTAAAAATAACATTAATCATTCAATGTTGGGGTTGGGGTGCAGTTCATAGTAGAGCATTTGTTTAACATTACTGAAACCCTAGTTTCCATCCCCTGCAGTGCAAAAATGAATGTATAAATAAATAAATATACACTGTGATGTACAGTAAATTAATAAAATTCTAGAAGTGGATGGGCTCCCCAAAAAATATTTTTGTTGCATGGATAGAAGGGTGGTTAGGTGGGTGGGTGGATGAATGGATGGTATTGATATAGGGGAATGAAACTCCCAACCTACTATGTCCTCAAGTTTGTGTTCTCTAAAATTGAAGAATGAATTTTAGAAACAATGGAGGTAAAAGCAGAATATATTTATTGAGAGAAAGAAAGCTTTTGTCTGAAGAGAGACAGAAGGGAACCAGAGCAGGTTGCCCAGGACTCTGTCTTTTCCAGGAACTTTTATAGAGTAAAAACATGAGTTCAAGGTGGGGGAAGACTAGGAACTCAGAAGGCAGATGGGCATAAGGTGGGACATAACTATAGTTAGCCAATAAGATCAATAGTTTAAGTAAAATTGATTACATTAGGGACAAATGGGAAAGCAAGTCACATAGGAAGCAGGCATTCTTGGAGCTTTTTTTGTTTGTTTGTTTTGTTTTGTTTTGTTTGTACCAGGGATCAAACTCAAGACCTCAGGCTTACAAGGCAGGTGCTTAAGCCACTGAGCTAAATCCCTGGCCCCCGGAGTTGTGACCTTTCCCCAGGTGTCTGCACTGGCTCCATTGAGGACCTAGCCCTATCTCACTGCCTATAATATTTCTGATTAACTCAGCTGCTTGTAACAGTATGGTAGATGGGTGAGTGGATTGATAGATGAATGAATGGATCAATGGATGAATGGATGAGTGGATGCTGGTTGATAGATGGGTTGTTCAATCAATGAAACCACCTCATAAGTTTGAAAGAAAACAGATGTGAACTCAGCATAACAATAATAAGCAAGACAGTGCAGCTGGTTGGAAAGGAATGTGACATCAACATGCTTATAACAAGAGACCTTTTGAGCAACTTCCCAAGCAGTCAGAGAGACATTATGAGGTCTTGCAGGTTGTGCAGTTATTTGTTAAGTTTGGAGGGGCTGGGCAGAGGGAGCAGAAAGGATCAGCATGCATCTTGGGCTTGAAGGACAAGAAGAGTAGAAGGAACATAAAATATGCAGACAGAAAGTATGTGTGCATGGAGGATGTATGAGTTTCCCCAGGCTGCTAGAATAAAATACCACAGACAGGGTAACAGAGGCTTACTTCTCATAGATCTGGAGGCCAGAAGTTCAAGATCAAGTTATCTGCAGAGTAGATTTCTGGTTAGGAATCTTTCCTTGGCTTGCTGACAATACCTTCTCACTGTGTCCTCAACTTGTCTCTTCTCTGTGTCTGGTGTAAGAGAGACCTCCAGTATCTCCTCGCCCCTCCTCTATTCATTTATTTATTTATTTGGCATCAATGACAGAACTTTGCACTGAGCTACATTCCCAGTCTATTGTTATTATTATTATTACTCTTATTATGTTTTGTTTTGTTTTGTTTTGTTTTGTGACATGGTCTCCCTAAGTTGCCTAGGGTGGCCTCAAACTTAACAGTTCTCCTGTCTCAGCTTCCACAATAGCTATGATCATAGGCAGGCACCAACACATTCTGCTATTTCATTTTCTATTATGATACCGTTCCTCTCAGATTACAAGTTCCACAATCATGACTTCATCTAACCTCAATTACCCCTAAAGGACCTATTTACAAGTGCAGTCTGGGACCTGTGGATATCAAATCCACAGATGTTCAAGCTCCCTTATATAAAATGCTGTAGTATTTGTATGGAACCTACACACATTGTCCCATATATTTTAAAGTATTATAGCTGGCTTATGACACCTAATACAATGTAAATACTGTGTGCATGGTTATTCCTCATTGTTTAGGAATTAACAACAAGAAAAGAATGTTATGTCAGGACAGATGCAATTTTTTTCAAAATATTTTTGAACCACAGCTGGTTGAATCCAAACATACAAAGCCCACACATATGAAGACTCAACTCTACATTTTGATGGAAGTCAGGGTTTCAACATATGAATTTAGTAGGGGACACACTTCAGCCCATCACAGAAGAGACATGGGGTGGCAAAGGTAGCAGAGCCCACATTTTGCAGGTAGAACTGAACACATAATCTGCACGGGCCAGTGCAAAAACAGAAATGGGAGGGCCTTGCTCAAAAACTATAAATAAGAAGACACCCAGTGTTTGTCACTGTACCTCAATAAAATTGGAAAGAAAATGACAGAGACAACAAAAGCATTAAACCATGTCAAACCTTCCTGGATGACTTTATTTCCAGCTAAGAACCAGACTGTGTCTTGGAGTTGTGAGAAACCATGGAAGGTGTCTAAACTGGTCAGTGACCAGATATGAAGTTCAGCTGTGAAAGGACGGATCCAGGGAAAAGCCTAGGGCTGCCTCCAGTCACACAGCCCTACAGGATACTCTTCCCAGATACTCCTCCTCTCTTGCCATCATAACTGTCATCCACTCTTCTCCAAGGTGCTTTTTGTAGTGTTGGTTCCCTTCCCTCCGTCCCACCATGGCAACTCCAATTCGGCCTCCTTGATTCATTCCAGTGACCCCTCCACTTGCCCCTTTCCTCTAGGACCTCTCTCCCAGGCCTTTATTCCAAGGTCATCTAGGGCATTTTCTTCCCTTCATCTCCTCATCATCATCTTTCTCTTCTCTTTTCTCCTCCTCCTCTTCCTTTTCCTCCTCTTCCTCCTGTTTTTTTTATAATACCAGGCATTGACCCCAGGACTTCCCCACTGAGCTGCATACCCAGTTCTTTTTACTTTTCATTTTGAGACAAAGTCTTTCCAAGTCACTTATTCCACCTAGCCTGTGCTCTATCTTACATTCCTCCTGCCTCAGCTTCCCAGAGTGCTAGGATTATGGGAACGTAAATCCACACCCAGCCCTATTGCTCTGTTTAGAACTCCCTAGCACCTGTGCCAACTTCCCAATACATGGTACAATTCTTCATGGCATATGGCATCCCCTGGATCAAACTACAGGTAGGAATTCTGCACAGCCCAGCTGTCAAGAGACTGCAACCAGACCTTGTCACATTGCAACTCTGACCCTCACCAGCCATGCAAGCTGGGACAAGTCACATCACCTCTCTGTGCTTCAGTTTGCCTCCTTTGAAATGTGTGCAGTTCCTGGCCATTCCAGCTGTATTCCCTGGACCAGAGACATGGGCATCCTTTGGGAGCTTGTGGGAAGAGCGCATTCTGAGACCTGCCCTGGAACTAATGAGTCAGAATCTGCACTTCTGCATGATCTCCAAATGACTCATAGACACACAGAGTTTGAGAACAAGTTCTGGTGAGAGTTAGAGGTAGAGTATCCTGTCCAGAGTTTTCTTTCAGCTTGACACACAGCCAGGGTTCAGAAAAAAATTGTTAGTGTTTCGATTGCTGCATCTCTCTGTCCACTCCAATAGTATGGTGCTAATCACATTTTCCCAAAAATAAGTGTTTCTAAACTATTTATCTTAATATTTCAAAATGCTTCTCCATCATGTTTTTATGGGGCAAGGACTTATTCTACTGCTATAGGAGGTAGGTACTGTGTGCACTTTACTGCTGACTTGACTGAGGTTTACAAAGGCTGAACTGCCTGAGATCGCACAGGTCTCCCTGTGTACCTCTGCACTGCTCCTGCAGGAAGGTGGCACAGGACAATACAAGTGCACATTCTGTAGCACCCAACAGGCCTGTGTTCAGTTTGGCTGTGTGACTTTGACAACTGAATCAACCTCTCCTCTCCTCCTCTCCTCTCCTCTTCTTTTTCTTCTTCGTTCTCTTTGTCTTCCTCCATCTCTTCCCCTTCTCTGTCTCTGTCTCTGCCTGTCTCTGCCTCTCTGTCTCTGTCTGTCTCTGTCTCTCTGTATCTCTCTGTCTCTCTCTGTCTCTCTCTCTTTCCCTCTCCTCTTTTTATTTTGTTTGGGACTGGGTCTCATTATGTTGCACAGGCTGATATTAAGCTCTGGGGCTCAAGCTATCCCCCTGCCTCAGCCTCTCAAGTAGCTGGGACTGCAGATGAGCACCTCTTTGTTCTTAAAACCACTCCTTGGTCAGACTTAGGAAATACACAGTTGAATGGGTTCATTGTTTTGTGACATGTTTTTCTTTCCCTTTCCTCCACTATTTTTTTAATGCCATGCTGAGAATTAAACCCAGGGTCCACATGTGCTAGGCAAATAACCTACCAGTGAGCTACAGCCCCAGCCCACATGGGAAGTTTTATTACATTTTCTAAGCCTCTATCAGGAGCCCAAAATGGCTCTCCAAAAATGTTTCTCACATTCTTTTCTCCAAGAGAACATGGTCTGGACACAATGGACTCACTTCCAGAAGAGAGGGTGCTATGATACTCTTAGTGGCTATTGAAAATGTTTTTATTTCTTTTAAAATCAGAAGAAAAACAATGCATCTAGTCCAACCTGCATATATTTATTTTTATACCAAAGCAGTAGCAAAATATAATTTGTAACAAATTTTAATGGGAAACAACCAAAGTGACTATTACCTACAAAAGTCACAATGTAACTCTGGGTCTGAAAAACACACAAGAACATTTTTCTGACACCCAAGGCTAAGCCAGGCAGCTGATCCCACTCTCCCATGGGTCCCTGTCCCTCTGAGAATCCAAGCAGGCTAAATCAAGGGCCCAACCACCAATCAGCGCCTGGGAACAGGCCAGGGGACCCTTCCCAGCTCCGCCCTCACTCCAAGGGATTAGGCCAATTGTGCACATTTGATACCTGCAGGATTTTAGCCACCTGGCTGCCCAGCCATAGGAGTGGGTATCGGACATGTCTGTGGACTCAGCCAAGGGGCTGGACCGAGGGCAAGGAGTGGCCCCCACGTCTCCCTGCTGCAGTGAATGGCCTGCCCACCACAGGGCCCCCCTGGAGGCCGACAGTGGCTCCTGGTGTTTCTGGTGCTGAGATACCTGCTGCCCACAGGTAAAGATCTTCTATCAGCCATGGGTGGGGGTGGGGGGAAGCAGGTGCCTGTGAACCTAGGCTCACTCTTGGGCCATCTTATCAACCCCACTGGGGCTCCTTTCCAGCTTGCACTGCCACACATTTGTCATTTCTTCCATGTCTCCAAATGCCTGACCCAAAGAATCTCTCTCTCCCACATTCCTCCTCCCTCTTTACCCACTTTCTCATCACCAGGCATCACATGACACTCCACAGTTGTTTGTTTACCTGTTTGCTCTTTCCCTGTAGCCACCAAAAGAATGAGGGTGTGATTTCGCTAACTGATGTGTCACCAGTATCTACTGGGCCCACGTGAAGTCTTCACTGAATGTTTATATTGAAATCTGGTTCAGTCTGGTTGAGTGGGAAGCAAGAGTGGTCAAATGTCCATCTTGTCCTTAGCATAATGGCACATAACCCCAGCACTCTGGAAGGCTAGGGCAGGAAGGTAGAATGTTTGAGCCACATTTGGACAGCTCAGCAACTTAGCAAGACTCTGTCTAAAAACAAAAACCAAACACAACAAAAGTAGGGGCTGGCGATACAGCTCAGTGCCAAGGACCTGAGTTGACTTGTTCATTCTTAACATTAGTTCTTCCCATCTATAAAATGGATTTAACAATAATAGTATGTAGCTCATAGGATGTGTTGAGAGAATTCATCATCATCCAAATTATACCTGGCATTTTAAAGGGCTAAAAGTGTGAACAAACATAGCTTTTGTTAAAAGAAAAGCTTCAGACAAACTAAATTAGCGGAATTTATTTGAGCAAACAATGATTCATCATTTCAGCAGTGTTCAGAACTGGGCCAAGTTCAAAGAGCTCCATGTAGCACGAGGGTGGACAGTGTGTATAAACAGGAAAAGGAAGAGATGCACAGAAACAAACTGATTGGTTCCAAACTTAGTATTTGCCTTATATGGGCATAATGCCATAGGCTGCCAGCCTGTGACTGGTTGAAGCTTCAGTGCTGTAATTGGCTGAGACTGAGGTATTTGTTACAATAATATAGTCTCAAATTAGTTTGCAGTTTGGTTTGGATATGAATTAAATTAAGTTGCAGTTCACTATGTGTGGAAACTACTTTAAGCTACATTTAATTAATTTACCACTCTTAAGGGCCCAGATATCCTGAAAGGCATGAAGGGGACACTTTCAGTGAAGAAACCTCATTTTTAATGTAGACTTTTTTTTTTTATCAGTGTCAGGGATTGAACTCAAGAACAGGCGCTTGAGCTAAATCCCCAGCCCCTTAATGCAGACTTAAGGGTGGGTGGCCTGTAGCGTTTATAATCTCACAGGAATCATAGAATTATGGATTTATTTTTATGGTGAAAAATCGGGTCTCCAGGGGGCTCAGGGTTTACTGCAGGTCATGTAGCAGCAATGACAGTTTCAGATTCCAGTCTCCTCTCTATGAACTCAGTCCTTCATTTTTCCTTCCTCCCTGGGAAAGTCACTCATCACTCAACTTTATTTACTGAGCCCCTGCCATGAGCCCCTTTAGGCTTTGAGGACTTGCAGGAAACAGGTGGGAAAGTAGAAGCTCAGCTGGAAGTGAGGAAGGATTCTTCTGTTGTACTCATGTCCTTAGGCTGCCTTAATAGAGCACTATAGCCTGGGAGGCTCCAGAGATGGTTTTCTCAGTTCTTGAGGCAGGAAAGTGGAGATCAAGGTGTCAGTGGGGTGAGTTCAGAACCTTTTCATGCCTCTCTCCCGGCTTCTGGAAGGTTTGCTGGAGATCTTTTGCTCTTCTCTAGTTTTGTCCTTTTTTTCTTTTTTCTCCTCTTCCTCTGCTCTCTTCCTTTCTTCTTCTTCTTCTTCTTCTTCTTCTTCTTCTTCTTCTTCTTCTTCTTCTTCTTCTTCTTCTTCTTCTTCTTTCTTTCTTTTTCTTCTCCATATCACAGACTAAACTCAGGATCTTCACACAGAGCTAGATTCCCAGGCCTTTTCCATTTTTCTAATTTTAAGACAGAATCTCTCTAATGTGCTACATGGCTCAGGTTAGGTTCTAACTTGCGACTTTCCTGTCACAGCCTCCCAGAGTTCTGGGATGACAGGCATGCATCACTGGGCCCAGCTATTTCTTGATTTCACCTAGCTTTGCCCTAATCCTTCTCTTTATTTTTATATGGGGATCACCTTGTGCATGTCTATTGCTAAGATGCTATTTGTCCTTTTATAAGGACCTTAGTTGTGTTGGACTTGGGACTCACCCTGCTCCCATACAACCACTCACTCTTATTCTTCTGTTTGACATCCATAATCATTGCTCTCATCTTGGGTAACTGACACATACACATATTGCACAGCAATCATTTTCTCTTCCTAGTCTCCTGTCTTCCCCTGCCCTCATTTTAACTAATTACATCTGCAATGAGCCTATTTCTAAATAAGGTCTTCCTCTTAGAAGTACTGGGGACCATAATATAATGAATATGAATAGTGGGGAGACAATGCAATTCACAGAGGAGATCAGAAGTATTGGGGGCTGACCTTTGGCAAGGTGAGGGGGTAAGGAAAAGACTCTTCTTGTGGAGGTGGAGTTTCAGTTGGGGGGAGGCTGGGCAGGGAGAGGTCTTGGGTTGGCCCACTTCTGGCAAGGAGCAGTGAGATTTAAGTCAAAGGATCCCTGAGGGAGGTTGCACTTGACCTGCTGGCTGCCCCTCCCCCTCACTTACAAAAAGAGCTTGAAAGAAAAGAAGAAAAAATTCTTTATCAAAACTTTATGTCATGATCCTAAGCTTAGAGGTCACAGCAGTGCTGCTGTGTGAGGTATAGCGTGTGAGAGGCCAAGACCATGGACAGTAGAGGAATTTACCAGCAGAGGATCAGAAAATTATGACTTTATCCATACGCTGCAAGAGAGAAGTAGGTGAGTTCAAGAAAGTACTGCACCGTCAGGGTGGAAGACTGAGACTTTTTTAAGAGTTTGAGGATGTGAAAATGGTATGGGGTGATCAAACCAAACAGGTGTCCCAGGAAGGCGTTCTTTAAATTGGGATGCACTTTATGTATCTTGTGGGGCACCAAGGTTAAGTCGAGTTACACATTAAAGGAGCCAGTTTCCCATGGTCTACTACTGTGGAGCCCTCAAGGTTCAAAGTAAGGACCTCGGTGCACATCAAATCAGAGCAAAGGGCCACAGCCCATTGGGAAGAAATATGTGTTCCACATAAAGACATGCTTATTAATTACTTTTATGTGTGATTTAACATGTGGGGAATGTTGTGGTCCCTTAATGTGTGCCAGCTCAAAGATGCCTGGTGGAACAAAAGACTGGGTTTGCTGTAACTATGCCATCACTGTCCACTGACCCAGCCTCCGCCTATTTACCATCCATAATCAGCATCCCCTCCAGAGCTTCAGAAAACACAGATACTAGTTTGTTACTTTATCATCAGCATTGTTTGAAGGTATTTCAACTTTTTAAATTTATTTGCAAATGTTTATTTTATTGTGACAATGCGAAGCATGAGATGGGTCCTCTTAACCAAAGTCAATTTCAATTTGTTGTCTGTTTATTATTGTTGAAATTACTTAAGTGTGTGATGTTATAGAATGGATTTCTAGAGCTTCAGCATCTTGCTTAACTGCAGCTTTATATCTGTGGGTTAGGAACTCCCTGCTCTCCCTTCTGCCACTTCCCCTCCAGTGTTGCTGGCAACCACTGTTCCACTGTGATTCTGTGAACTGAAGTAATGTAAATATCTCACAGAGCAGGAATTGTGTGGAAGTATTTTCCTGTGCTGGGCTTATTTCATTTAGTATAATGAATGTTCCCCAGACTTGTCCATGTTATCAGAAGACTGAAGAATTTCCTTCATTTTTAAAGCTGAATCATATCCCACTGTGTGTGCAAACCATCTTTTCTTTATCCATTCATTCCCCTAGACATTCCAGTTGTTGCTACCTCTCTGCTCTAATAAATACTGCTCTGCTATGAGCGAGGGAGTACAGTACTCCTTCATGATGTTTATTTCACCTCTTTCAGGCACAGACCAAAGAGTGGACTTGCTGGAACCTAGGACAGCTTTAACTTTTTGGGCAAACTGCATCTTGTTTTCCAGTGGCGGTGCCACTTTTCATTTTGCCTTCCTATCAACAATGTACAAGGGTCCCAGTTTCACCACATCCTTGCCAATAGTTGTTGTTCTTTGTGGTACCTTTGTTACAGTGTTCGTTTGTTTGTTTTGCAGTACTGGAGATGAAACCCAGGGCTTCACACAGCTGCTAGCTCAGTGCTCTACTCTATGCTATCCCCCCCTCATTGCAGGTGGCAGTTTTAATGATTCAGACACAGTTCCTTGGAAAATAGGTCTGGAATCGGGCCTAGGAAAGTGCATTTCCTTTAACTTTAGTTTTTATTTTTAATTTTAAATCTACTTTATTAACTTCCATTTCTTGGTAACTTTTTTTTTTTTTTTTTGAGACAGGGTCTCACTATGCAGTTCAGGCTGGCCTTGAGCTCACTTTGTAACCTAGGCTTGTCTCCAACTCACAATGAGTCTCCTGCCTCAGCCTCCAGAGTCCTGGGATTACAGATATGCACCACCACATCTGGTTTTAATTTAATCTTAAATTATACTTTATTTATTTATTTATTTATTTATTTATTTAAGAACCTCCCTGGAGTGGGAGAATGCAAGACACCTAGTCCAAAACCTTGTGCATGTTGGGTAACTGTTTCCTCATTGAACTATACCTGAGCCAGGAATCTACATTTCTATTAGGTTCTCAAATGATGCTGATTTAGCTTTGAGAATCAGTTTTATGACTTTTGTCCTTTTCTGCTCTGCCACTGAAGCTCTGCAACAAAAACAGGAAAATGAAAACAAATCCTCTTTTGAGTCTAGGTCAACTGGAAAGCCCATAGTGGATCTTCCTTTTGGAACACAGTCTCCTAAACTCACCCACCTAAGAATCTCCTGGGTAGGGCATGGCAGGGGGAGGTGTTAGAATACAGATGCCTAGGTCTCACTTCCTGACTCCAAATTTCTAAGAAAATAGACTTGGGAAAGTTTTTGTTCCATCTGTGTCTCAATTTCCTCACCAATAAAATGGGTTTCTTAAGAGGGGATTAGATGAGCCAACAAATTGAGGATCTCACCTTAGGGGACATCTTCTGGTAGTGTTCTGTTTTGTTTTTGTTTTGTTTTGAGACAGGATCTCTTTATGGAGCCAAGACCAGCCTTGAGTTGATATCTACCGGCCTCCAACTCTTGCTCCTCCAGCCTCAGCCTCCAGAGGACTGGGATTGAGCCACGGTACCTGGCTCCACTTTGGGTCTCTGTGCAGCACAAAGGGTGGGTCTAACCTCAGAGTTTCAAGAGGTCTAGGTTTGGAGAGGGAAGTGGTTTTTCTAGCAGAGACCTAGGTGATGTGGACTATCTGGGGACCGCTTAGGGGAAACTTGGAATTCAGGCTCAAGAAAGCTGGCATTGTAATTAGTGTCTGGCACTAACACAATTTGTAATGGGAGTCACAGATAGTGAAGCAGGCTTGGAGGACACTGTTCTGTAGGACTGCTAGAAAAAACTAACAGTTAAAACAGCCTCTATAGGAATAACAAGCCAAACACAGGACTCAGGTGGATGGGGCTGGCTGGATGGCACCATTCAAAAGAAATTAGCAACCTATCTCACACTTATTAGGATGGCGACATGAAAAAGAAAAACACACAGATAACACATTGCTGAGGATGTGAACAAACTGGAACCCTTGTACACAGTTGGAGGGGGATGTATGTAACATGGGATAGCCAGCATGGAAAGTGATATGTCAGTTCCTCCTAATGTAAAAAAATAGCATCATAGTAGGATCCAGCAATTCTACTTCTTCTTCTTCTTTTTTTTTTTTTTTTTTGACACTGTCTTGCTATACAGTCCAGGCTGGCCTTGAGCTCACTTTATAGCCTAGGCTGGTCTCAAATTTGCAATGGTCCTCCTACCTCAGCCTCCCAAGTGCTGGGATTATACGAGTATACCACCACTCCTGGCTCAATTTGATATATACTCAAAATAACTGAAAGCAGAGTCCCAAAGAACCACTTGTATATCTGTGTTCATAGCTATATTATTCCTAAGCACAATACCTGTGTCTGTCAATGGATGAATGCAGACATACAATGTGATATGGCTACACAATGAAATACCACTCGGCCTCAAAAAAGAAAGAAATTGTACCACACATTATGATGTGGGTGAATTGCAAGGACATTGTTATGATCAGTGAAATAAGCCAGCCACAAACAGAACCAATATGATGCATACATTTTGCTGCCATTTAAGGAGAAAAAGGGAATTAATTCAGTTCTGGGATCTACAGCTAAGCCTTTCATCTCCATTTGTCCCAGCAATGATCTTCCCAAGTAAATGCTGTCACACATACTTCCAAGTTACCAAAGGGAAAAACAGAGAAATTGCCCAAGGCCAAGAGAGTTTGAACTCCAGATAGGTAACAGAGCTGTTAAAATGAGTAGAAAAGGGCAGGGATTTAGCCCAGTGGCATAAGCACCTGCCTGGCAAGCACAAGGTCATGAGTTCAATCCTTGGTACAGGGAAAAAAAAAGAAAGAAAGATTAGAAAAAAAAGTGTCAGAAGTAACCTGCAGGTGTTAGGGAAATTTAATTAAAGATAAAAATCTTCTCCCAACTGAGAAAACCTCACCCTAAAAATAGAAGAGGGGGGAACCCCAACAAACTAATTTCATTATAGAATAAACATTAAAACAGAATATAGTGTATATCAAACATATACACTAAGAAATTTCAAAGGCAGAAAAAAATACTGCATTCTTTTCCACAGCCAAGAGATATGAGGAGTTGCACACATGTTTTCTAGGTAAACAGTGCCTGGTTGTGGAGCGGGAGGGTTTGATCATCCCATTTCTCACACATAGTTCACCAGATTCATCTGGGGGCTGACTCCGTGAGCAAATTGGCTTTAGCTAGAGGAAAAATACATTTTTGCTTGATGACAGGAGGCAGTTTTGCAATTTGAAGCCAGGAAGCCATGTAAGCTCTTCCCCTCCCTGGGAAACTGGGAGACAGGAAGAATGAAGCATGGGGTTTAAAGATCAGATTCATTCTTACACAGACAACACCAGGAGATAAAGTCAAAAAAGGGAGGGGACTGTGAGTGGTTTATTCTGTTTCTGGCATGCAGGAACAGCAAAATTGCACAGGACTGGGCTCCTAGAGAAAGAAAAGGAAAAAGCGATTTCAAGGTAGGGCGACTGGAGTTTGAAGCTCAATCCCTACCACACTTATAGAATTGTTCCTGCCCTTTTGTGTATTTTCTCAGGTCCTTTGCAGAATAAAACCACATCACACCACTTGGGCTGCTCCTCCTCCTACTGCCTGGGCTTTGCCGTTTCTGGACATTTCAAGCTGATTTATATGCTTCAGGCCTTTTGGCCTTACTTTTATTCTATCTGGGTGTTCTTTCTGCCACTCCATTCCTTACCTGACCAGTCACATTCATAAAAAGTACTGGTCTAGACTCTTTTGTGCATATAAACATATGAAATTATCGTGCTTGTTAATTCTGTGCCCCCCACCACACTGTATGGTGCATAAGTGACAAGACCCAAGGTAGTGAAAAATACTAGAGCCAGACAACCTCGGCTCAAATCCCAACTCAACTGTGGGATGTGGCCAGGTGGAGCAGGGGTTCTGCCCTCTGTAAAATATGGAGGCATTCCCTGTATAACATAAGGAGTTTATAAAGTTAAGTAAAGAATACTTGAAATAAGTAGGAGGCCTAGAATAGGGACTGTTTAAGTAGTTGCGGTTTTGTTGCTGTTGTAATAGTAATAATAATACGATCCTTGGTTTCTACCACAGAATGAAGTTGATATTAGATAGCAGAATTCTACTGTGGGAGTGGCACGCAGAGAAAGGAAATGCACAGCCCTCTTCCAGCTTGTACCATAGCCGGAGAGGCCGGCAGGCAAAAGGGCAACCAGCCTGAGTTTCACTCACTCTCTCTGGCTCCAGTCTCCAAGTATTCAAAACTCTAAGCTCAAATGCCAGATGCAACAGAGCAAAACCCTGAAAGTCAAACTGGTCTCAGTCTTGGGGAGCTGAAATCTGGAAAACTGGGTTTAAACCATTCCCTACTGACTCAGTTCCCTGCAGCCCAGGAGGGGAGCAGAGCCCAGGGCTCAAAGCCAGGAGGTTGCCCTCTTCCACCTTGTTGTTTTGCAACTCACATTCTTGCTTGCCTGTGAGGTTGAAGGCGGGTAAAAATCCTCCCTGCCCTGCTGAGCGACCTCGAGCCCACCCCGGACTCTGCCCACTCTGCTTTGTTCTGCAGTTTTGTGGGTCTCCCAGCAGGAGAGCGCGGGGAGGCGTCTCGGTGCTGCAGGTACTGAGCAGCACTGTTTGATCAAGATTAACGAGTGCCAGGCGCTCGGTACAGCCAGCAGGCCCGTCCGGAACCCTTCACAGGCTGAGGCCTCCAGGCTTTGGGGCTCAAGTGTCTGTGAGGACAGAGGAGGGGAGGAGAGCAAAGCGGGAGGAAGGCTTCCCCTTGGCCTG
Source organism: Hydrochoerus hydrochaeris (assembly GCA_004027455.1). NCBI lineage: Eukaryota > Metazoa > Chordata > Mammalia > Rodentia > Hydrochaeridae > Hydrochoerus > Hydrochoerus hydrochaeris. The sequence goes on from PVLA01003382.1 coordinate 201,513, forward strand.
CAGCGGGCCGCCCTGGGGCTGCACGTGGAGAAGGGACAAATGGACTAGGGAGACCGGACTCTTAAGTGAAATAAATCGAACAAACGTGTCAATATCACTGTGTCTGTCTAGTGTGAGAAACTGAACATGTAAATAGGAGCAAAAAATGTATAATGGAGATTGTGAGATGGAAGAAAATGCTCTGAAGGAAAGGGGAATTTGGGAGGGGGAGAGGGAAAGGAAGTAAGAGTTAAGGAAAAAGAGAAAAAGGAAAGGAAAAAATGGAAGCAAAGCTTTGTAAATAAGCGGAAGAAGAGGGGTTGTAGGGATGAGAAAAAAGATGTAGCATGTAGAGGTGCAAATTCCCTATGAGAAATGTGACCATTGTGCATATCTAAATGGTACCAATAAACTTAATATAGAAAGGAGGAGGGAGAGAGAAAGGAGGGAGGAGAAGAAAGAGACAGGGAGGAGAGAGAAAGAGAGAGATGGGGTGGGGAGAGGACAGACAAATACAGACAAAGACGCGGAAAGACCAAGAAAAATACCCGGAAAAAGAAAGCAGACAGAGGAGAGGTTAAGACCTATCCAGAAGAGGGGAGAGAAAGGAAGGGAAGGAGAGAGGAGAGATGGGGAAAGAGAAACAGATATAAAGAGGGAAAGACAGCTACTAAGAAGAACTAAGGGAGAGCCAGATGAGAGACAAATAATAAAGATACAAAAATATCTAGAAGGAGTGAAGGAGAAAGTGATATAGGGGAATGAAACTCCCAGCCTACTAGATGTCCGGTATGAGTTCGTGACCTCTAAAATGGAAGAATAAATTTTAGGAACAATGGAGGTTAAGAGCAGAATATATTTATTGACAGAAAGAAAGCTTCTGTCTGAGAGAGGGAGACTGAAGGAGTCCAGAGAGGGCTGCCAAGTACCCTGTCTTTTCTAGGGACTTTTTTAAAAAATGTTTTTTATTTTATTTTATTTTTATTTTGAAAAGTCTAGGGACTTTTATAGAGCAAAACCACAAGGGGAGACAGGTCCAAGATGATGAAAACCTGGGAACTCGCAAGGTGGGCATAAGGTGAGACAGAACTATGGTTAAGCAATAGATTCATTTCTCAGGTAAAATGTATGAAATTGAGGACAAATGGGGAAGTAGTCACTTGTAGAAAGTGGGATGCTTAAAGAGCATTGACTCTTCCCATAGGGGGTTGGAATGATGACTCCCGCTTTCCCAGGGGGTTAGAGACCTATTTAGAATATCAGTCCCTTAGGATGTGGGTGCATTTGTTTGATCTTTTGTCTTGAGGCCTGACCCACAGCAGGAGGTGTCAGTCCCACCCACAGTTGCAAGGCCTTCAGCACTGGCAGCTTGGAGGAACCAGCCCTGTCTGCCTGCCCATAATATTTCTATCTAACTCAATTGCTTGTTACAAAAGGAGGAGGAAGAAAGAGGTAAGGAGAGACGGAAACTGATTTGGAGAAAGACTGAGAAACAGGAAGGGAGGAAGCAGATAAAGACACACGGAGAGACATGTTGAGAATCTTAGATACATCAAAAGAGAAAGATAAGAAAGAAAGAGAGCCGGGGATTTAGCTCAGTGGCATAAATAAGCTCGTGCCTGGCAAGCGTGAGGTGATGAGTTCAATCCCCGGTACAAAAAAAAAAAAAAAAGACAAGAAAGAAAGAGAAAACATAAGGAGATAAACAAGAGAAAGGGGGAGAGAAACAAGAAGAGAGAATAGGAGGGATACAGAAAGAGAGGAGAAAGAAAAACAAGAAAAGATGAGGACCGAGACAAATGAAGTGAGGTGCCTATCTCCCATGCTTCTATTGACTTCATGCTTGATACAGAATAGGGCTATGGACACTTAATAAATGTCCACTGGCACAGGGTCCAAGCTGTGGAAACAAGCTGTATTTATTTAGAAAGCTTCTGCCAGATTCCTTGTTTGTTGGAATTTTCAGTGTTTGAGAAATAGGGTCTCACTAAATTGCTCTCACTGGTCCTAAACTTATGACCCGCCTGCCTCAGCCTCCAGAGTGTTTGGATTACAGGTGTGTGCATCATCCTACCTGACTCTTGTAGGAGCTCTTAGGACACATCTAAGACTGGTGACCATCTGGTTAAGTCCAAATGTGTCCAAATGATTATCAAGGAAACACAAAAGCCCAAGCATATGTATATGTTTTTTGCTGCACAGTGTCTTCATAATATTTGCATGTTTTGTCAATATTAAAAATTTTCATAGTTCATAACATTTCCAGGCATTGATTGATCTTGACTGATTGATAGTGGTGATTATAATCAACCCCAGGACCTTGTACATGCTAAACACCCATTCTACCACTGCGTTACTTCCCCAGCCCTCTTAGTGACTTTTCAAAAGCTTCAAGCTGGGCATGGTGGTGTGCACCTGTAACTCCAGCACTCACGATGTTTGAGGCAGGATGATCACAAGTTTGAGACAAGTCTGGGTTATATAGTGGGATCCTGTCTCAAAAATCTAAAATGAAAAACAGTAAAAAGTTTGAAGCTCAGCACCCTAGGTCCGTATCACAGCAGAAGCCAAGTGGCAGATGCATCTTTTGTTGGGACGAGACCTCTTCCATTCATCACAGTCTCCGCCACTCTGTCTTGTCTCATGGAGGCTGAGTCTCAACACCCAGTTGCCTTTGTGCTCACACCTGTTCAGCTCTTTCTTCTTGCAATACAGTTTAGGGGTAGAGATCAGAAGGAAAGTCCCAAGTTCCTGAGAACCCAAGAAAAACTATGGTAAACCCTCTGTATCTGTGGGTTCCATAGCCCCAGATTTAAGCCAATACAGATGAGGAACATTCTGGTAGGAGGCAAGGATGTAGCTCAGTGGTACAACACTTGATTAACTGTGAAAGGTCCTAGGTTCAATGACTGGACTGCAGGAAGAAGAACCCTCTTCCCAGGGAAGAGTAATAAAAATGGCAACCTAATAACAAACAATAGGACAAGCTTAGAAATTAACTACATAGCAGGTATCATGGGAGTGATATAGGGGAAAGAAACTCCCAACCTGCTAGATGTCTGGTATGAGTTTTAGGAATAATGGAGTTTAAAAGCAGAATATATATATATATATATATATATATATATATATATATATAGAGAGAGAGAGAGAGAGAGAGAGAGAGAGAGAGAGAAAGAAAGTCCAAGAGAAAGAAAGACAGAAAGGCTCCCAAGCAGGTTGTTAAAACTCTCCCTTTTTGGGGGGTTTTTAGAGGTCAAACCATGAGGTGAGGTGAGTCCAAGTTGTGGAAAAATAGAAAATCACAAGGTGGGTATCAAGTGGGACAGAACTATCATCGACCAATAAGATTACAGGTATAATTGCTTGGGTGAAATTGATTAAACCAGGATCAAATGGGGAGTGAGTCACATAGGCATGGATACAGAACAGGGGCTCTTCCTACAGGGGTTGGGTTAGTGGCTCCTTCTGGCTCCCTCAAGGTGATGGATACCTGTTTAGAATGTCAATCCCTGACCCTTATCCTTAGAAAGTATGTGGGTGCATGTTTTTAATCTTTTGTCTTGAGGTCTGGTCCACAGTGGGAGGTGTCTATCTTTCCCACAGTTGCAAGGTATGTGGTCTACTGCAATGGCTCCTTCAGGGGCCTGGCCCTATCTGGTTGCCTATAATATTTTTGTCTAATTTAGCTGCCTATAACAGAAGGACATGAATAGGCTTTACGCAAACACTATGCCACTTTGCATAAGGGCCTTCAAAACATCCGTTGATTTTGGTATCCACTGAGGGTCTGAGAAATAATCCCACTTAGATACAAAGAGACAAATGTATATCGTTTATGTTATTTCTTGGCATTCATGATATGAAGAGTGATTTTCTTGTTATCACCATAAACATTGCCTTTGCCACTTTTTCATTGCTGAGGTAAAATTTCCACAACTTAGCGGAGGAGAGGTTTATTTTGACTCATGGTTCTTAGAGGATTCAATCCATACTGGCTCCAAGGCAGAAAGGGCATGGCGGCAGGGTTTGTTGGAGAGTTGCTCACATCATGGAGGCCAGGAACCAGAGAGAAGGGAGGAGCTGGGAAGAGAGGTTCACCCTTCAAGGTCATGCTTCAGTGATCCACCCCTTCCAATCAGGCTCTACCTTGCAAAAGCACTTTCAGCTCCTTGATCCCATCACTTTCCAAAAGCCCCAACCACTGAACACATGAGACTTCTGGGGCCATTCTAGATCTAATAATAAGAGACATTCTATGCCAGAGTGGGAAGTGTGGTGGTTAAGAGGAAGGGCTCTAAACTTGTTCCTCAATACAGCAGCCTCTAGCCTTATGGAGTGGGAGAACTTTTGAAAAAAATTTTATGTTTGGTGGTGGCACTGACGATTGAGCTCAGGAGTGTTCTACCACTTAGCTATACCTGCAAACATTTTTCATTATATTTTTTATGAATACATACTGAGTATACAAACTAACTAGTTTCATTTTGGAAAATCTATTCAAGCATTTACATTTCAACATATACAACATTTAATCACTTCCTCCCTCCCCCCTCCCTTCACTCTGCCCTCTAGTTTCACATAATTTTGAGTGAGTTCGATGTGTATATTTTGATCCTACTGATGCCCCCGTTACCCTTCTCTAAATCCCTGTTCCTCCTCCACCTTCCCTTCCTCTTGCCTAATAATCACCTCTCTTTGGTTTTCTTGTCATCTTTTTTAGATTTTACATATTAGGGAGACCACAAGATATTTTTCTTTCCAAGTCTGGCTTCTTTCATTTGACATGATGCTTTCCAGGTCTATCTATTTTTCTGCAAGTGACAAAATTTCATTCTTTTTTAGAACTGAGTGAAAATATGCAGACATTTTTATTTTTTGAGACAGAGTCCTGCTAAATTGCCCAGGCTGGGCTTGAACTTAGGATCCTCTTGCCTCACCCTCCCAAGCAGCTGGAATTTTGCAGGCACCTTTAATTAATAAAAAGTTAACAAAAATAAAAATTAAGTCTGTCTGCTATTATACATATCATAGTTATAACCCTATCAGCCACAGTTGCCACATTTCAAGAGGACAATGTCTATGTGAGGTGAATGGCTTCCACACTGGATGACACAAGGCTTGTCCATAGCTTAGGAATATTCCTTTATCCACCAGATACTGATGGTCAGTTATGATGTCTGCAACTAAAGGAATGTTCCTTTATCCACCAGATACTGATGGTCTGTAATGAGACTGACTTCCAGGTCCCAAATTCTACTTTGCTGCTCAGTAGCTGCATGACCTTGGACAGTGTATTCTACCTCTTCTCACTTTACTTTCCCTTTCTGCAAAATGAATTTAAAAATAAAACTGACCAACAACAAAAAGCTGTTGTGAGAATTCCATAACAATACATGCGAAACTTTTGGAACGAATGTTTATTAACATTGTAAAAACATTAGAGTAAGCCTATAATATTCATATTATGCTATTAACACTATTATATATTAATATAATTATATCCACCCTCCTTTATGGAGGGAATGTTCCACAGTGAATATCTGAAGTCACAAATAATACTGAACTCTATACACTCAGACATTCCTCACTTAATGACCTAGTTCAATTCCTACGACTGGGACATTACATGAACTGGCTGCTAAATGAGGCTGTATATAGTGTGTACATTACTGTACGTGGTATGTACATTGCAATATTCAGAATAAAGAAATGGTCAAGGGAAACTCCAACTTGATGACTTTGCTTTTATTTGCATGACTCTTAAATGCAGTACTGTGATGTATAACAATATAAAACTATAATACTATTCAGTACAGTATAACCAGCAAAAATTATACCACTGTACAGTACAAGAAGCTGCCATAGGGCCACAGTGCCAGTTATATTCCTGCATTGTACATCTAAATGTGGGTCATAAGTCTAATCAATCACTAAACAAATGGGTTGTTAAATGGGGAATATCTGTACAGTGTTTTCTCCTATATGCCCTGCAGTACTGTCATGCCCTTCCAGACCTAATCTAGTTTTCTATGTTTCATATCCTGAAGCCTCCTTCACACCACTTTTCTTGCATTCTGGGACCATCATTAAATAAAAGAAGGATTTTTTTAAATATAAATATTGTGACATCTGAGCATCAAGATAGTTTTTTTGGGCATGACAGTGAATCCTTGTAAGCCCAGGTACTCAGGAGACTCAGGTAGGAGAACTGCAAGTTACAGGCCAACCTGGGCAATTTATGAGAATCTGTCTTGAAAAATAAAATAAAATAAAATAAAATGAAATAAACCAAGATGGTTCTTATGTGACTAATGGGTGGGTTGTACATGCAATGTGGATACACTGGACAAAGTGATGATTCATAGCCTGTGCACGATGAGTTGGATGGTGGAGACTTCAATGCACTACTGCAACTGGAGCATATTTTAAAGCTCATGGATTGCTTTTCTCTGGGATTTTCAACTTAATATTTATGGTTGCAATTGACCATAAATAATTAAAATTTTAGAAAGTAAAACTGCAAACAAGGAGAGATTATTATAATTATTAAGGAGAGATTATCATAATTATTATTCATATATCTCCCTGGATCAGATGAGTTGCTCATTCCATTTAATCATTATTCAATATCTGTAAGACACATATTACACATCCATACAACAGATGAGGAATCAGAGTTTTTTGAACAGCATACATGAGGAGAAATCAGAGTATGGATCAAAGTTGTTTGATTCTGATGTGCATGTCTGTCTTCTTGAACCTGAACTTGCTGAGGCAAAAGCAGAAGCAAAGGCCTGGGATAGACATTGGGGTTTCTCTTATGTGATGCTTATTGGCCAGTTTAGCATAACACAGGGTATGTGCATGGGCAGGAAATGTGGGAAAACAAATAATGCTAAAAGTCACTGAACAATCATCTGAGAACTTGAGGTTTCATTTGGAGGACAATGGAATACTCTAAAAAAGCATGTGACTTATAACCTACCCCTTAGCTCATGCTGATGAAAAAAATAGCCCACCTCTATGGAGTTTAAATAATTTACCAAGATTTGCACCCATAGTCTTTCTCATGGAGTCCCTACAAGAACTGTTTAAGGAAGATTTTGTTATATAATTCCCATTTCACATATAAGGAAACAGAGGCTCAGAAAAGCCCACACAGCTGGGCTATAGAAGAATCCAGACTTACATCTCAGTGTCACAGAACCTGTTAACCCAACAAAACACCATTAGGGAATGATCTTAAGTTGAGCAGGAAATTCTGGTGCTCACACTCACAGAGTTTTCTCTAGAAATATTTGCCAAAAGAAAGGAAGCTGTGGCAGTTGGCTTGCTGTTGCTATAACAAATACCTGAGAACATTAACTTATAAAGAGGAAAGGTTAATTTGGGTTTAAATTCTAGAAGTTTTAGTCCTTGATTTTTTTTTTTTATAATTTCATTCCTTTGGCCCAGTGTAGCAGGACCATGTAGTGGGGCAAAACTGTTCATTTTATGGCTAGGAAGTGAAAAAAATAAAAGACAGAAGCAGAGGCCAGGCTTCCTCAATCCTCTGAATGGACTTGGTCCTCAATGACCTAAAAGACTCCAATTAGCCTCCACTTTTTAAAGGTTTTACAGCTTTCCAACAGCACCCTGAAAGAGCAAGCCTTTAGCATACAGACCCTTGTGAAAACACTTAAGGTCCAAATTATGACAGAAATTGAGGTACTTTTTATTTCTAAAGCTTCCAAAGCTTATGTGACACCACCACAGTTACACCTGACCATTTGTGGATTGGACCTTCCATCTTCTGTTGTCCTGAACATCTCACTTACAGAACTCCTTAGAAGGCTGGTTGAAGATTAAGCATGCTTATTATACATGTAGATGTTCTTAGATTGGTCTGTGGCACAGTAAGTGCTCAAAAACAGCTACCATTTTGGTAACTATAATGACATCACAATTAGTATTTTCACAACATTAGTCAACTTTCTGACACCGTGACAAAATAACTGAGATAAACAACTTACAGGAGGAAAGACTCATTTTGACTCACAGTTTCAGAGATTTCATGGTCTTTGGGCCCCATTCCATTAGGTCCTCTACCAGAACAGATCATCATAGGAGGCAGCACTCAGCAAAACAAAGCTGCTCACTTCCTGATGCTCAGGAAATAAAGAGACCAGGTTCTCCAAATCCCTTTCAAGGCACACCTGCAGTGATTTAGCTTTTCTCCATTAGGCCCCACCTCCTAAAAATTTCCACCATTTTCTGATAGTACTATAATCTGGGGACAAAACAAGCCTTAGACACATGGGGCTTCAAGGAGACATGTAAGGCCTAAACCTTAACAGTCCACTGTCCTCAAAGCAGTGACAAGACCAACTCCAATCTCAGAGAACTGGATAAAGAAAGAATGGTAAAGAATGCACTACATAATGAAGAGGCCAACATCTAACCCTCTAAAAGGGTCATGGACCTTGGTTCCTAAGCAATCTTATGATACATGAGCAAGTATAGCAAACTCCCATGATAGGAAAAAAAACACTAGTGGAGGATTTTGGACAGAAATATTATGAAAAGAACCTTAAATCTTTTCAAGTATTTGTCATGTTGCATTTTTGCATTTTTTAAGGAAAAATGTTAGTTTTTATAGTTTTCAAGAGGAGTCTATGGTCTTCCCTAACAAAAGTTCAATAGCCATTCATTCTTCCAGTAAATGTCTACTGATGATGATGTGTAAGGAGGAACTGAGAGGAAATGGATACAATTACAGTGATTAATGGCTAAATTAAGCACTATGGCTATTAGTCATATTTAGACAAGAATTATCACAGGAGATCATTAGCCATTTATTGAGTGTTTATACTGTAATCTCACCTGCTGACAGTTTTCTGTCACAATCGCACTTAATCCCCTCAATAGCCTGGTGAGGTCAGAATTTCCTTTTGTGTATGTTTCTATTTGTGTATGTTTGTGTATAAAACCCAAGCATCAGAAGAATTAAACAACTTTCCCACAGCAACGCATCAGTAGGTGACAGAGGTGAAGTTTAGATAGAGCTGGAGGAATCTACACCCTTCATCTGCGAGTGGATAGTGGTTTCCTGTAGTAGAAGAAAAACAAAAGTGGGAAGAACATTTGAGAGAAGCCAAAAAAGAGGGGAGATCTCAAAGGGAAAGAGAAGACAGAAATAAAGGATCAGAGCAGAACTCCTTTCTTAATTACCAGTCATTTATTGACCACCTGTTATGACAAGACACATAGTAGATGGATGGGAGTTGATGGTAAGGTGGGGTCATCGTTGAAGAGATGACAACATAGCAGACAGCTGAACCAGAGGGAGCTGGAGGTATCGAGATACAGGGTGGAAGAGTATTGCAGGCAGTGGGAACAGCAAGTGCAAGGGCTCTGAGACAGAAGCGAGTGAGCTTCAAAAGAAAACAAAGTGGCTGAAACAGAGTGAGTGAGAGGAAGAGAAGGAATTAAGAAAGTACATGAAGGTGGGGACTGAAGAATCAATCTTTGTAAGTCATAGTAGGGAATTTAACATTTACTCTGACATAAATGCAGAGCCAGAGAAAGACACGATGCTCTCTTCAACTGCACTCTCATTCTTATTTTTCACAACCTCCTTCTGACTGCTGCCCAGAGAATAGTCCACTGGGTGAAAAGGGTTGAGGCCATTAAGCTACTGGGATGAGATATTACAGGAAAAAACTGATGCTGATCAGAGCAGGAGACAGTGAGCAGTGGTCAGCTTGCGCATAGATTTTATAGACCTGGAAGGATTTGCTATTGATGAGCCTCTGGAAATGGGGTGGGGAATCCCATGCACAGGGATTCTGTGTATTAATGCAGTTGAGAAGGAAAGGCAGAAACATCCCAGGAAGGTATCTGAGTCTTCCCTGAGAAAATCAGAAGCTGTGGAATCTAAAAGACAGGTGAACTGTCGGGTGTAGTGATGCATGCCTGGACTCCCAGTACCCAAGCTGCTGAGGCAGGAGGACCATTGTGAGTTCAAAACCAGTCTGGGCTACAAAGTGAGCTCAAGGCCAACTTGAACTGCACAGTGAGACCTTGTCTCAAAAGAAGAAGAAGGAGGAGGAGGAGGAAGAGGAGGAAGAAGAAAACAAAAAAAAAAGAAGAAAAAAGAGGAGGAGGAGGAAGTAGAAGAAGAAAAAAAAAAGAAAAAGAAGGAAAAGAAACAAAGAAAAGTGAGCTTCTGACTAAGGGTATGAAGATCTAACTAAAAAAATCAGACATGGATTCTCCAAAGATCAATGTGCCTACTTGGAATTAGCATGTCATTAGGGATGTCTGTGACATGGTAAATGATATGCATATTCACAAAGGAAGCTATTTTTTGTGTTCAGATTTGCAGTGCTCGGAACTGAGTCCAGGACCTCATGTGTACTAGGCAAGTGCTTTAATCACTGACCTACATCACCAGCTTAAAAACATACCTTTAAAAGTACATTGAGGTTACATAAATTATTTTGAATCATTATTCTTGGAACGTAAATATCAAAGTTTCTAGAAGATAACTTAGGTGAAATGTTTGAAGCCACTGGACTAGGTAAGGTCTTTCTGAACTCCAATAACATAGGAAACAATATCAAGAAAGAACAAATGGGATTACTTCAAATGAAAAACTTCTGCATAGCAACAGAGATAAAGAATAGTGAAGAAACAAGACACAGAATAGGAAAACATTTTTGCTAGCTACTCTTCTGATAGAGAGCTAATATCTAGATATATGAAGAGCTAAGAAAAAAAAAAAACTTGACCTGCCATGACTCCATCAAAGAATAGCAAGTGAACTGAATAGGCACTTTTCAAATGGGATCATGGTGAAAGGAAATGAGGCCATTAAGCTACTGAGATGAGATAACCCAGGAGAAACCCAATGATGACCAGGGAAAGGAGAAGGTGAGAAGTGTTCAACTTATTGGCACAAATGACCAATAAGTACATGAAAAATGTTCATCAGCTTTAGCCATCATAGAAATACAAAAGAAAGCAACTCTGAGATTCCATCTTATCCCATTGGAAAAACTATTTTCAAGGTTACAAAGAACAAGTAATGCTGATAAGGACAGAGGTGGGAATAAAACTTCCACACTGTTGGTAGAAAGGTGAGTACAAATGTTGGAGCTGTTGAAGCTGAACACACGTGCAGGGCTGTGGCACGGCCTGGGCATGGTTGAATTAAGAATGAGGAGATGCCTGGGAAGAGGGGGATAGGCCACAGCGGAGGACACCTGGAGATTTTTCTCCTTGGATAGTTCTCCTTAATTAGCACTGTCTGTTGCTTGGATGGGTCCTTGGGCCCCTCCCAAGGTCCTGCTCAGGTTTCCTGTGTTGTCTAAACACTAAATAAATATGGGTCACCCAGAGTCATTCTGTCTTAACCTGCAGAATCTCAAACTCTGTAGAGGGTTTTGACCCTCCTGGAGTCCTAAAATCATTCCACTTGTCTCAATTATTTAAGCCTTCACCATACACTCATTTGGGAGACTGGGAATCTAGGCCAGGTCCCCACTATACAATGACTGTAGAAATCAGTGTGATTTTAAAAAACAATAATTAAAATAGAATTTCCACTTATCCTAGCTATATCTCTCCTGGGTGTAGTCCTCAAAGAGTTAAAGACACCATATTACAGTGATCCACACATACCTATGTTTATAGTAGTGCAATTTACAATGGCTAAGCTCTAGAAACAGCCTAATGCCTATCAGCAGAAAAATGGATCAAGAAAATGTAGTGTATATACACAATGGAGTTTTATTCAGTCATAAAACAGAAACGAAATCATATCATTTACAGGACAATGGATGGAAATTGAGACCATGATGTTACCTGGAGTGAGACACAGAATGTTAGCTATCACACATCTACTCTTACATGAATAATTAAGCTTTATTTTTTAAAAAGATTAGAATCAAGGAGAAGTGATGGAAAGTAAAAAGGCAAGTTTGTTGGAGATGAGGAAGGAGGTAGTAGAAGGGGAGGCTAAGCAGGGTAAAAGAATGAAAAATGATCAGTGTATGCTGTATATATATGCACTGATTCCCCAAGCCTAATGTAACTGTGATGTGTTGCAAACATACACTAACAAAAAATCAGTACAGGAAGCATTAGGTCAAAGTTGGACAGACAGTTGTTGGACAGGCCTCTTTCTAGAACTATTTTAAGTATAAGATTTTAAGTATTTTAAGTATAAGATTTTAAGTATTTTAAGTATAAGATTTTAAGTATTTTAAGTACAAGATTGGCCTGGCCACTGTGCCAGGCTGTGGGTCTTGGTAGTTTTTGTGGTGGTTCTTGTTATTCAATATCTTGTTTATGAGCACACACAGCAGACACTCAATAAGTCTGGAATGAATGAATGAATGAATGGCTTCTGGCTAAAAGATGTTATTTAATACTTATGAAGTCCCACACAACATTGAAGCAATCTCTTAACAGCACAGAGGAAGGAGTTAAATGAGTTGCTTCAGCCCCTGGTTGTGCAGGAACAGGTTTGCATGTGACTTTAGCTAGAAACTGTGCAGTATCTTGTGTAACTTGTGTAACAGAGTAAGCCCAGAATGATCTGAGAGGGAACCAAGCCAAGAACAAGGGCCTGTGAGGTGTCCAGACATTCCCTGCTTGTCTACCTTGACCTCCTGCATATTTGTTTTAAAACGTGTAGGTCCACACGTATCTATAAGTAGTCAAGAACACATGTGGTATGGTCATGAATTTGGGTGTGTCTGTACACAAAAATCTGTGGTTACATCTGTGGGCAGGTCGGTTGGTGAGTGATGATGCTTTTTGCCTGGGGACTTTAGGTAGTCGGAAGTTAGCTTCTGGTACTGCATACTGATGGGTATATGCTCAGAGGGCTGTGGGTGGCTCCATGGAAGACGTGTTGGAAAACTGTTTACGTGGCAACGAGTGAGCATCTATCTGTGCATATGCATTTGAGAGCAAGATTTTGTTTGTCTTTCTCTGCTTATGGGACAGCTGTTCAGTTATTAGTTGTTAAATAGAAAACCATTCAGTGATGGGTGTGGTGGCACATACCTGTGATCCCAGCTTCCTGGGAGACCAAGGCAAGAGGGGGATTGCAAGTTTAGGCAATTTAGTGAGGCTATCTCAAAATAAAACATAATAAAAGACTAGAAATATAGCATAGTTATGAAGGCCCTGATTTCAGTCCTTGATACTACAACAAAGTAAATAAAGAGCCAAGGATTTAGCTCAGCGGCACAAGCACCAGACTGGCAAGCACGAGGTCATGAGTTAGATCCCCAGTACCTAAATAAATCAATCAATAAATAAGAAAAAAGCTGGAGTATAGCTTAGTGGTATGACACTTGCGTGGTATGCATAAGATGCCATCCCAGTAGAAAGAGAAAGATCAATGGGCACATAGATAGATAGACAACTATTCCAAAATGTGGTGGCTTCAGATAACAACCAACACACAATTATTTGAGTGGTTTTGGATTTTTTTAATTGGAAGCCAAAAGATGGAAGACAATTTTGAGGAACCACATGCCAAACCAAGCCCTACCCCTCTGGATAATATTTATGAACTAATAAAAGAAAAAAACATGCAACCAATGTGACTATACTTGGAACTATTATACACTTAAAATGATTAAATTAGTGCATTTTATCTTACCTATGCTTGACCACAATAATAACATTATTTTTAAATGTTGGAGGAAGATGATCACCAACCAGGGATTCACTGCTAGTGAAAATATCCAGAGACTATGACAGTGAAATAAATTCACAGATTAAAGGATAGGAAAGAGATCACAATTAACAGACTGATTAACAGACTGAATGATTATCATTTCTTGTAGAGGAAATGATAACAGGAGTCGTTGAAGCTGGGGGATATTAGAAAGAAGCCTTAAATTTCAAAGAGAAAGAAGGAGAAAAGTCCAGTGTAATGTGAGGAGCTGTGCTGAAGATACTTAAAGTGCTACAACTGGGATCGTGTGCACAGTAGAACCTAATCCAGGTTACAAAGGACATCATAGCTTGTGTTGTGTCATGAGACTATTCAAGCATCTCTGTGGAAAGGTCTCCCAGAAAAGGGACAGAGATTTTCTGCTCACATCCATTGATGACTGTCAGAAAGGGAGCAAACCACCATGGGACTGGGTTCTCCATCACCCATCAGCCTGCAGATGACCACAGGGGACATTTTGACTTCACTTTCACTCTCACAAAGCCAGAACCAATCTTTCCTCCTCTTCCTCCTTTATTCCTTTTCTTCTTTACTCCCTCCACCCCCCCATCCCTCTGGAATTGGGGATAAATCCCACAGGTGTTCTGCCACTGACCACCTCAAGCAAATTTTGAGACAGTATCTCACTAAGATACAAACTGGACTGAAACTTGCAATCCTCCTGCTTCAGTGTACTAAGTATGTGGGGTTACAGATGTGTGGTTCTGCACCCAGCCTCTCTCTTTTCTGTGACTTTTTTAGTAGTAGATCTTTGCGGTACACAGTGATTACATTCCTCATGGGGATTTGGAGCATGGACATCTTCTTTTTCAGGTTTCAGCCTCAGTAACTCTGACATACTCTAAAATTCTGACCCAAAACAAATGACTTGAACTCTTGTGCGTCCACACACCCTACACTATAGGGTGTATTCTTATCTTTTTCACTCCTTTGTACTTGGCCCACTCATTCTGCAGAGCCTGTTTTCCCTGACCCATCAAGGTTTTTTCCCTACCTTTAATAAATGTAAAACTTTGCCACCATTAAAAAACAAAGAAAACAAAAGAAAAGAAAAAAAAGGAAAGGAGAGGAGAGGAG